>CM076581.1:849462105-850062105 GCA_034641835.2 Pinus albicaulis
AATTGAATGTGGTTAATCTGTATAGAATATTCGGAGAAGGTTGAATAGTGGCTCTGTAGAAAGGGCGAGATCATATGACAAACCTCTGTTTATGGGAGCGATTTCAATTGCGATAGAATATTATTGTTCTGTTGTTTGGTTGAACTAGACTGGAAGGTTGTTTCACAACATCAAGCAGAGAAGAAAAATTGAAGAAATGAACTAAAATGCAATGAGAAACCGAGTTGAATAGTCAAATATCGGGTTTTCCAGATGAGTGGTTTTGGAGGAGAAATCGGCAGTATCGCGCGACATTTGGGCTCGAGGCAGTTTTTTCCCTTATCAACGCGATCTAATACTTTTTGGACACGTCACTCGGTGAATACCGCTTACATCGCGTAAATTTTAAGTGTTAACGATCGGCCTTTGAAAAACGTGATTTTGATGAGATCCATCCGATCTGCTAAGTAACGGATCCAAGGGTGATCGCGCGCAAAGCTGCACGGAGGATAAGTCAAGGTATGGCCCAATGGTTTTAACACTATTGAATATCTATTTAATATATCGGGTTTGTGGGCCCGAAAGACTTAAGTGCTGCTAAAGGTTTTATGTCGGAGATTTAATAGTCGTTCGTGTGGTTAATAGTATAAGCTTGAGGTTTAGATATTTGTTTAAAAAAAGGCTTGAACGTCGGTCCATATACCTTAAGTGAAATACTCCAAAAAGAGTTTGCACGATAGTTAAAGGGTTATTTCATAATTAAAAGGGGTTTGAAATATTATTGCAAGGAGTGACATATTATTAAAGCGCTGTTAAAGGGGAAATATATTTTCGAGAACCTATTTAAATTATCAAGGGTCATATTATTTGGGAGGTTACATAACATTAGAATATGGTATTTCATTAATCAATTTCCATGAAATTGATAAATGAAATTGAAATAAGAAAATTAAGAAGACTCCCTTGGTTAAAGAAATTATTGACAGAGAAAGGAGAGACCAGCTCTCCTTAGTGCCTGTACTCTAATTTTGCTATCATTTGTGGTATCAAAGCCGATTTTAAGATATTTTACAGAGACTGAACTGACTTCCAAAAGCTAGAACAAGAATTCCAGCATGGTTGTCCGAGTTGCTAGAGGGACTGCTGGTAGAAGAAGAGGCAAGCCAGTTGCCAATGCAGAAGTATTGGATACCTTGCAGTGGGTGGCAAGCCAGATTGGAAGCAATGGAATTAGGACACCCAAGAGATCCTGAGGATGTCAGTGAACTTGAAACTGAAGAAGAGGGAGGAGAAAATGTTGAGATTCCTCCTGAGCTGAGACTCCTTAAGTCTATTCTGGGGTCTACAACCAAGCCTAGACTTGAAGTGTCAAGCTTTGCTGGAGGACTGAATCTAGAAGAATTGATAGACTGGATTAATGAGATGAATAAATGTTTTTATTATGAAGAGATGGGTGAAGAAAAAAGAGTCAAATTTGCAGTGACAAAGTTGAAGGGACATGTAGCACTTTGGTGGGATGGAGTGCAAACAGAGAGAAGGAGAGCTGGTAAACAACCAATGAAGAGTTGGACCAGAAAGGTGGCAAAGCTGAGAGGTAAGTTTTTTCCTAGTGATTATCAGCTTACATTGTTTAGACAAATGCAGAACCTTAGACAGAGATTGCTGACAGTGAAAGAATACACAGAAGAGTTTTATAAAATAAGTATAAGAGCTAGACAAATCTAGGACACAGCAGAGAAGGTTTCTAGCTATGTGAATGGTCTCAATTGAAGATCCAGGATGAGATAGGTATTCTATCTCCTAAGACAGTAGAAGAGGCTTATCAAATGGCCTTGAAAGCTGAAGAGAAACTCCTGAGAAAGTAGTCTGCCAAAGGAAGAGGTACTTTCCAAGGAAAGGGAAGTCAGGGTGGTAGAGGAAGGTCTACAACACCTAGAGATGGAACCAGCAACAGCTCACCTCAGAATGCATCCACAGAAGGTGATGCAAGGGGCAGAAGGGGTTCCTACAAAGGAAGAGGAGGCAAAACTAGAGGAAGAGAAGTGAGGTGTTATAGATGTCACCAATTGGGACATAAACACTATGAGTGGCCAGAGAATATGGGTACAGGCCAGAGAAATGCAATTGTTGCTGAGATTGGAGAAGAGGCAGCAAGGTTGTCTGAAACGGAAGAAGCAATTCTACCAGAGAAAGGAGAGTCTTTGGTGGTCAATAAGGTTTTGCTGAAGAAAACAAAGGAAATTACTGAATCAGCACAGATGAAGAATTTTTTCAGGAGTGTGTGCAAAATCCAAGGGAAATGTTGTCAATTAGTCATTGATAGTGGCAGCAGAGACAACTTGGTCTCTACAGAGGTGATAGAGAAACTAAAATTGAAAACAAGGGAACATCCAACACCCTACAAGGTGTCATGGCTTCATAAAGGACACCAGCTGATTGTGAAGGAGCAATGTGATATAGAGTTGCAGATGGGCAGCTACAAAGACAAGATCATGTGTGATGTGATGCCTATGAATGTGTGTCACGTACTGCTGGGCAGACCTTGGCAGTATGACAAAGCAGCAGTACATGATGGTAAGAAGAACACTTGAAAGTTCTTTAAGGATAGAGTGCATCACACATTGATACCTATGGAGGAAGGAGAAACATCAAGCAGACAGTCTGATCCAAAGACTTTATTGCTGAGTGGGAAAGAGTACTTACAATAGATTGAAGAAGAAGAGGTAAACTTTCCTTTAGTTTGCAAACCTAAGGTAGTGCTTACTTCCACAAATATTTCTGATTTGCCAATTGAAATTCAAGAAATGCTGGACAATTATTGTGATATTGTTGTGGATGATTTGCTTGATGAATTTCCACCTGTAAGAAAAATCAGCCATCAGATAGATTGATTCCAGGATCAAATCTGCCAAACAAAGCAGCCTATAGAATGACTCCCACAGAGAATGAAGAAATCAGAAAGCAAGTGTAGGAATTGTTTGACAAAGGTATGATCAGAGAAAGCTTGAGTCCATGTGCAATACCTGTAGTGTTGAGCCCAAAGAAAGATGGAGTTTGGAGAATGTGCATTGATTCAAGAGAAATCAATAAGATAACAATCAGGTATAGATTTCCTCTACCTAGAATTGAAGATTTAATGGATTGTTTGAGTGGAGAAAAATATTTCTCAAAATTATATTTGAAAAGTGCATATCATCAGATTAGGATAAAGGAGGGTGATGAATGGAAAACAACCTTTAAAACAAATGAAGGACTGTATGAGTGGTTGGTAATGCCTTTTGGGTTATCAAATGCACCTAGTAATTTTATGAGGCTCATGAATGAAGTGTTAAGGGAATTTATTGGTAAATTTGTAATAGTATATCTGGATGACATTTTAGTTTTCAGCAAAACAAAGGAAGAACATTTAAGGCATCTTAATTATGTCTTGAAGAAGTTACATCAGGAGAAGCTGCTGATAAATTTAAAGAAGTGCTCATTCATGAAAGAAGAGCTGGTATACCTGGGTTTTGTTGTTTCTGCTGAAGGACTGAAGATGGATCCACAAAAGGTCAAGGCAATTTTGGAGTGGCCTTCACCAAAAAGTTTTTTTGAGGTAAGAAGTTTCCATGGACTTTCCAGTTTTTACAGAAAATTCATAAGGAATTTCAGCAAGATTAATGCACCTATCATTGAGACTATAAAGAAGGACAAATATCCATTCAAATGGACTGCTGAAGATGAAAATAATTTCCAGCTTTTGAAACAGAAGATAACTGAAAAGCCTGTTCTACTTTTGGCTTATTTTAATAAGCCATTTCAAGTGAAGTGTGATGCCAGTGGAGAAGCTATTGGAGCTGTGTTGAGTCAAGATGATAGGCCTGTAGCATATTTTAGTGAGAAGCTGAATGAGACAAGAAGAAAGTACTCTTCTTATGAAAAATAATTTTATGAAATTGTGCAGGCATTGAAGAAGTGGAGGCATTATTTAATGTCTAAGGAATTTGTTCTTTATTTAGATAACCATGCTTTATAGTATATTATTTAGCAACCTAAATTGAATCACAAACATGCCAAATGGATTGAATATCTCCAGAGTTTTAATTTTGTTTTGAAGCATATAAGTGGCCAAGCAAATAAGGTAGTCGATGCCTTGAGTAGGAGAAACATGCTTGTTCAAGAAAACCAATTTGAAGTGGTAGGATTTGATTTTCTTAAGGAACTTTATAAAACAGATTTGGATTTCAAGGAAGCATTTGAAGCATGTTGTAACCATGTGTTGATAGACAGAAGTCAGTGGTTGGATTGTTTCTTGCAAGAGGGCTTATTGCTCAGAAGAAATCAATTGTGTGTACCAAACTGTTCCATGAGGGAGAATTTAATCAAAGAGAAGCATAGTGGTGGACTTGCTGGACACTTTGGTATTGATAAAACTTATGAGCAGCTGAGTCATTTTTATTATTGGCCAAGGATGAGATCTGAAGTGGAAAAATTTGTGAAGAATTGTAAAATTTGTCAGTATGCAAAGGGAAGAAGCCAGAATGCAGGATTGTACATTCCATTTTCTATTCCAGACAGGCCTTGGGATATGATAAGCATGGATTTTGTTTTAGGACTACCTAAGACACAGAAAGGGAATGATGCAATTTTTGTTGTAGTGGACAGATTTTCCAAGATGGCACATTTTATTCCATGTTATAGATCCAGTGATGCTACTCATGTTGCTAATTTGTTTTTCAAAGAAGTTGTTAGATTGCATGGGTTGCCCAAAAGTATTGTTTCTGATAGAGATACTAGATTTGTTGGTCATTTTTGGAGGACATTATGGAAGAAACTTGGTACCAAACTGAGTTTCAACTCAGCTTATCATCCTCAGACTGATGGACAAACTGAGGTAGTAAATAGAAGTCTGGGAAATCTTTTGAGAAGTCTTTCAGGAGAGCATCCTAAGTAGTGGGATCATATTTTTCCACAAGCAGAGTATGCATACAATGATTCACCAAACAGAAGCATAGGACAGAGTCCATTCCATATTGTTTATGGAATGCACCCCAGAGGAATATCTGAACTGAGAAACTTGGGAAAGCAGCAATGAGGAGTGCTGATGGAGAAGAATTTGCTTCAGAGATCCAAGCAATACATGAGCAGGTAAAACAACAGCTACAAAGCAACAACATCAAGTACAAAGGCAGAGCAGATTTGAGCAGAAGAGAAGTTAATTTTGAAGTTGGTGATTTGGTTTTGGCACACTTAAGGAAGGAAAGATTTCCAAAGAAGCATTATAACAAGTTGAAGTTCAAAAAGATAGGGCCATACAAGATCTTGAGAAAATTTTCTGCTAATGCTTATGAAATTGAATTACCTCCTGATGTTCGGATATCTCCAATATTTAATGTTGCAGATTTATACAGGTATGCAGATGGTGGCACAGATGAAGGACCAGCAGATAAAGAGAAGATTGAGTGGGTGAAGTAGTTACCTACAGGACAACCATTATAGCCAGAGAAGATCTTGGACAAGAAGGTGTTCAAAAGGACTAGAGGAGAAGAATATTTCTAGTATTTGATCAAGTGGAAGGACCAGCCAGATGAAGATGCTACTTGGATGACAGAAGTTATGTTACAGAAGCTAGGCAGTTCTGTGAAAGAGCTCATGGACATGAGTCCATGAAGAAAATTTCCCTCGGGAGTTTGATGCAGGGGTATTGGACCTAGCCAGCAATGTGAGAGAATTTTCCACACGTTGTGGCTAGAAGAGTTCGAAATTGTTCAAGAAATGTACCAGCAAGGTGTCAGTACCTTAGCTTCCTATTTCACTTATAGCAGTTAGGGTTAGTCTAATAAGTGAGGAAGCTGAATGGGTTGATTCGTGTCCATCTATTCAGTTTATGTTGATAGAATGTAATTAAGATTTTATTTTATGTTAAGAATAAAATGGTCCTCAAGGAGGAGTCGAACAGTCATGTAATAATCTATAAATTGTAACCCCTGATACAGTGTGAAGGGGGGATTTTACAGTAAAAGATTGAAGTGAGAGGCATTGTAATCTGTTGAATAAAATTTGGACTCATTGGCTATCTGTGTGCGTTATTGACAATTTTTCCGAGGGACTCATTCCTTCGATCTGTCAACTCTGTGCATAACTTGAGGAAGAATCAGTTCTGTGTGAAATTCCCTTATTTCTCCCTGTCTGTCTTTGAATTCATATTCTTTTTGAACGAATTGAATGTGATTACTCTGTATAGAACATTTGGAGGAGGTTGAATAGTGGCTCTGTAGAAAGGGCGAGATCATATGACAAACCTCTATCTGTGGGAGCGATTTCAATTGCAATAGAATATTATTGTTCTGTTGCTTTGTTGAACTAGACCGGAAGGTCATTTCACAATGTCAAGAAGAGAAGAACAATTGAATAAATGAACTAAAATGCAGTGAGAAACCGAGTTGAATAGTCGAATATCGGGTTTTCCAGCTGAGTGGTTTTGGAGGAGAAATCGGCAGCATTGTGCGACATTTGGGCTCGAGGTGGTTTTTTCCCTTATCAACGCGATCCAATACTTTTTGGATATGTCACCCGGTGAATACCGCTTACATCGCGTAAATTTTAAGTGTTAACACCCGACCTTTGAAAAAACGTGATTTTGATGAGATCCGTCTGATCTGCTAAGTAACGGATCCAAGGGTGATCACGTTCAAAGCTACAGAGAGGATAAGTCAAGGTATGGCCTAGTGGTTTTAACACTATTGAATGTCTATTTAATACATCGGGTTCGTGGGCCTTGAAGACTTATGTGCTGCTAAAGGTTTTATGTCAGAGATTTAATAGTCGTTCGCACGGTTAATAGTATAAGCTTGAGGTTTAGATATTTGTTTAAAAAAAGGTTTGAACGTCGGTCCATATACTTTAAGTGAAATACTCCAAAAAGGAGTTCGCGCGATAGTTAAAGGGCTATTTCATAATTAAAAGGGGCTTGAAATATTATTGCAAGGAGTGACATATTATTAAAGCGCTTTTAAAGGGGAAATATAGTTTCGAGCACCTATTTAAATTATCAAGGGTCATATTATTTGGGAGGTTACATAACATTAGAATATGGTATTTCATTAATCAATTTCCATGAAATTGATAAATGAAATTGAAATAAGAAAATTAAGAAGTCTCCCCTGGTGAAAGAAATTATTGATAGAGAAAGGAGAGACCAGCTCTCCTTAGCGCCTGTACTCTAATTTTTCTATCAGACATCCATGATAGCGGCACTGATGTTGTATGTATTAATTGCATTCGGGAACCTAGCTCGTCTTTCCACCACCGAATCCATAGAAGAAGGGGATTCAATCTTGTCTGTTGCCTCAGATATGTTCTTGTCAATTTCATTCCTGTCAATTGATACAATCGGAGTTTCTATGTTACGCATCACCGTTGGAGATAGCAACTTAGGGGACGGGTTGTAATTCCTGAGGGAGAGAAGGCAATCAATGCTGTATCGAATTGGTATCTCCGACAACGAACCAACAATTTTAGAGTTGTGTTTTGCGTGTAAATTATCACAGCCATGGTTTGAAATGCCACCATTACCGAACAACACGCTGTCAGCACATCCCATGTCTGAACAACCGGCGTTAACAGCTCTGTCAGGAATGCCATTGCATGAGGGGTTAACAAGGAACAGGTCCGAATATCTTCTGCCACCATTATCCGAATTGCAAATCACGACACTGCCAATTCTAGAAAATAATAAACTTATTAGTAAGAAATAAGTTTATTATTGATATTAAAAAAATTTATAACTAGATTAATTCATATGGTAAATTATTAAAATTAGAAATCATATTAAAATAAAATTTATAATTAAAAAAGTTAAAAATTAAAAATTAATTTCTCTGCTTGGCTCCTGTCATACCCTTCTTCACTATTTATGTATTTTGACCCTTCTTCAATTTCTTCATTCCATTGTCCTGAAGATGGATCCCCGTTGGGATTCGAAACATCGACAAATGTTTCCTGATACTGTGGATAATCCGGGAAGCTCTTCAAAAGATGATAACCACAAGAACTTAAAAACCAAAATGTTGAATCACCCAATCATATCATGACTTTGTGAATTTAATTTGTAAGTGGAAGTATTAACATTATGAATTATACTTTGCAGCATATAGCTACATGGATATAATTCTTCTTTGGCCATCACCTTGTGAATACATGAGATCTTGATACTAAAATATTGGTGTCCTTATCCCTCCCTCATCCTTCTATTAATTATCAATGATTTGTATAGGATTCACATCATAGTACACATGATATAGGGACGAGTATGTGGGCTTAGAGGCTATGTTGGACAACAATATTACATCATCATACACATGATATATGAATGTTGGGTAACAATATTATATTTATAAAAAAACTATTTTAGTTTAGTAGTGGAGCTTTCTTCCTTTGTTACTATTTTACAAGGAAAAATTTATGAGATAAACTTCGTGTTAATTATTAATAAATATCCAAATTCATTGTACTTAAATTATGTAATTAAATATCAAGTAACTTTTATCACTTTGCATCCACTATGACAGAGTCTCAAATAGTTATGCTAAATGTACAACCTATATTGCATTAAAGTTATTTCCATTAAACACATACTATATTTTTTTTGTGAATTTGGTGGGACCTTGCCATTTCTATTTATATTTAAAGACAGGTTACAAAAAATATAAAGTCATTCTTTGGCCTCAACCTGCCCGAGGGAAACCAGGTTTGTTGGCCATCTAAAAACATGATTTGCATCCCAATACTGAAATTGTCTCTTACGTCTATAATTTTCTTGCACTACCTGTTTCACTACTTTAATATGTACAAACATAACAGTCTTTAAAAGTTCAAAACTAACAAAAAAACCATCAAATCTAACAAGACAATCTTCTAACCCTCAGATGAGGAGACTGGGGCAGGGTCTTTGACATTAGACCCTGGCATTTCTGCTTGATTGAGTTGCTGAAGAATCTTCTGGAGGATTTTCTCCATGCGCCCCACTTTGTCATCTAGTCTGCTAACTCTATCTGCAGTCTGGTATTGTGTGATCTTTATATGCTGCTGGTTGTCCTGAATCTCCAAGAGTTGAGCCTGGGTACGAAGGTCTGGCTGCATTGCTTCAGTCTTTGCTTGAACTGGATGATTACTCTGTATTGCTTTTGCTATCAAACATTTTACAATCCAATAAGTATGGACTGTCTGATTAAACAATGTAAGCCTGCCTTGTGTATGACCTGGATCAGTAATGAAATCGAGGATCTCTGCCTCTGTCTCATTATCTTCTGGTTCCTGCTGAATTTCTTTTTCTCATCCACGAATATCATTTCTAACTACAGAGAGATTGCCAATGACATAATTAACTGCCAACGTTTCCAGATGTTCCAAATACGTTTTCCGACCCCTTTTCTTAGGAGCTGGTTCAGATTGAGCAGGCTGCTTTCCTTTGTCAGTGACTACCCTGTTATGTCGCTTCCCCATTGCTGGGTGGGGTTTTTGAACAAACACTGGCATACAGAAGTGAACAGAGTAAGAAAGAGTATTAAAACAAAGCATGCACCTTACGGTGCCCTTGAGGGTATGATTGTCTGATCTGAGTAAACGCCTCTTTCTCTTATCATTATTATACCACTGAAACAGGAGATGAGGTCGAGATTCGGCCAGCTTTTTATTCTTACGCTTCCTGTGATAACTGGGAGAGTTCCTATCACGGGATTTGGTTTGACTCTGCACATTTACCTCAGGATAAAACAAGTTTTGGTTTCCGGACACAGACAAGCGCAAACACTGCTCAGGAAGACTACCTACTGACCATAACCTCTCTGTCTTCCCCTTCATATTATAAACATTAACACCCTTGCAATTTGGATTTGCTAAGCCCAGACAAAGAAATAACATTGTATGACAGGGTTTCCCTACAGGTAAATAGATGAGGCCATGACTCTGGCTGAGGAATTCTAGCCTACTGTTAATGGTATGACTCCTCATATTACCATAGATACTACCATAATTAGAAACAGGGGGATTGCTGTTTGGGAAATGACTCCCTATCATAACTTGGCTGTCGCACTGATAACACATATAATTGGGGGTTTTACTCCCATACATTCGAACAGAGCTTGTATCGGGTGCAGAGGAGAAACAAGGGTCACGGAAACAAGGAGGGACCGGATTCAATTCTGGTTCCAGACACTTTACAAACGGCATAAAATCTAAACTACCATCATGACTATAGACCATATCTTCTGCATATAACATCATTAGAGATGAGATTATCGTAAAAACATACCCGTACAGAGTCAAGCTATATCCTGGGTGAAGAGCTTTATTTCGCCTTCGCTGCCACCTCCAGTCTCTCGCATGCAATGGATTATGCTTGCAAGATTGAAGGGGCAGGGTTAAATGACTTACCAAATTCACAACTGCTTTTCCGCTGGCCAACGATACACCCTGTCCATCATGCACCATCATTCCTTTGTCGGCGCTCACACACTTCGCTCTGCTGGTCTGACAGATCATATTGAATGGTCTTAATTATCTTGTATGGGAGCGCTTGCCAAGTTATCGCCTCCTGAATTCATGATGGCATGTGTACACCCCGATCGGGGGGTTGGAGGTCTTTTGCCACTATCAACTGGAGCGATTGTAGTTCCACATTCCATATGAGGTCAGTTGGGCGTCCCTCTATGCGGCTCTCAGCATTCTCACATCCCCAGTTTGCCAAGTAGTCTGCTGCTGCATTTCCTTTCCTTCTAACATGGTGAGGGATCAAGTATTGTATGTGTTTCACCAATTGACTCAATTCCTCTATGAGAGCTGTTGTTCGCCAACTTTGGGAGATTTTCTCCCATTGAGTTCCCTGTTGGAGTTTTTGGAGGACCCCTATGACCATAGCTGAGTCCCCTTCAACAATGATCCTCTGATATTGTTCTCGGATTGCTATCTGCAGGCCTTGCTTGACCGTCGTTAATTCTGCTTCATTATTTGTTGCATGGCCTAGATCTAGGGCATAGAATCTGCAGACATTCCCTTGTGAGTTTCTGAAGATCCCACCCGATCCTGCTTGGCCAGGATTCCCTTTGGAAGCCCCATCATAGTTAAGTTTCAAAAAGCCGAGTTGGGGAGGGCGCCATTGCTCTTCTATTGAGTGACTAGGAGGTCGGAATTTCCAAAGCCCTTGGTTAAGCATCTGCGATTTTAGATTCAGCTTTTCCAATATGAGGACTTCAATCCCAACTGCTTTCCAATCTTCATCCGTCCATTTTTCGGTTAAGATGGTTTCCCGGATGTTTTCTATGGAACGCTGCCATATATTAATCATTGGTTGTTCTACATTTTGAAATACCCTCTAGTTTCTTTTCTTCCAAATATTCCACAGTAGGAATCCTAATGCAAGGGTCCACGCTCTATTGATTACTTGACAGTTAAATCTTCCTTTTCCCCAGTTTTCTATGATTTCTGTCACATCTTCATTCTTATTTATCAGCTGCCTAAATAGAAGTGTTAGATTCTCCCACAGAGGCTGAACTTTGGTGCAATAGCTGAGCAAATGATCTATCGTTTCTTCTTATTTTCGACAAAAGGGGCAGCATGATGGCCCAATCATACCTTGTTTTTGTAGGTTTTCCCAAGTTAATATTCTACGGTGGCTTACTAACCAAATAAAATAAGTGACCTTTGGCCAATGTCTCATTTCCCAGATCCTTTTCCATATTGGTCTCACATTTTCAATACCTTGGTGAGTGTGGATATAATATCCCTCCTTTATAGTGAACAGACCTCTTGGTTTGTGTCCCCATCTCAGAATGTCAGGTCCTGAGGTAATTCTGAGTTTACGAGTAGTTAGCTCTTTAGCGAAATTATTCCACTGTTCCGTTTCTGGAGCTGCCGGCCATCCTTGTTTGTCTTTCCACTTCCTCCACATACCATTTTGATTATTGCTCCAATATTGCTGCACTAGCCTGTTATTCGGTGTATTGGTAAATAAAAAAATTTCTCCTAGTTCAAGTCTACTAAATAATTTGTCCCGTTGTTGCCAAGAGTCTTCCCAGAAGAGCGCTGTATTTCCTTCCCTAACTTCCCAGAAACTATGTGTCCGAATTAAAAATATGTTCATCGCTGCTAGATTCCATATAGATGACCCTTTTGGTGCTCTATCAACTTTCATTCGACCTGCAACAGTTTCTGGCATATCGTACTTAGTTTGCCATATTCTCTTCCAGAAATCCTGCCCTCCTATGAGCCAGCGCCACCAGAGTTTTGCCCCCAGTACATTATTTAAACTGAAAGGATCGCGCAGTTTCAATCCTCCTGCTGCCTTCGACTTAATCAATTTCTCTCAAGATAGTAGCGCCCACTTCCTATTTGATTGGCTCCCCTGCCACAAAAACTTTTTGAAAATGTTTACCAACTGTTCACATATTCCTTTTGGGCAAGCTCTTCCCGAGAGCTGATAAATAGGTAAGGCTTGCAGCACCGATTTTAACAGAGTAAGATGCCCTGGTGCATTCAGCGTTCTAAACGCCCAATTTTGAATTCTTTTCTCCACTCTGACTACAATATCTTTCCAATCTGCTATCCTCGTAGGGCCAGGGTTTAAGAACATGCCAAGGTACTTAAGCGGAAAGGATCCTCGTTGAAAGCCTAATGCCCTGGTGAGATGATTCTGCATCAAAACTGGGCAATTGAAGAAATACACATTTGACTTGTCCTTATTAATTTCAGTGCCCGAGGCTTGCATAAACATCTCCAAAATTTTAAGTATACTCTTGCACTCTTTCAGTGAGGCCATGCAAAATAGTAAAATATCATCTACGAATTGTTGGTGTGTCAAAGACAGTTGAGGCCCCCATAATTTCAAACCTTCTAGCTTACCTTCTGCTACATGAGCTTTGATTAAGCGCCCCAGACCCTCTGCTGCTATGATGAAGAGGAATGGAGATAGGGGATCTCCTTGTCTAAGCCCACGCGAACTATTGAACGGTGTTGAAGGACTTCCATTCAAGAGTATGGATAAAGTCGGGGAGGATATGAATGAACGCAACCAATGAATCCATCGTTCATCAAACCCAAAGGCTCTCATCACCTCTGTCAAATAATGCCATCTTATGCGGTCATACGCTTTGGAAAGATCCAATTTTATTAATAAGCCTCTCTGTTTGTCTTTCTTGAGTGTATGTATTGCTTCCTGTGCCACCACTATTCCGTCCAGGATTTGTCGACCTTTAACAAATCCTGTTTGTTCTGGGGAAATCATCATTGGCAGCAATGGTTTTAAACGGTTAACCATAATAGTAGAGAGAATTTTATAGATGACATTATAGAGGGCTATCGGCTGGAAGCCTACAGGGGTATCAGCATTCTGTTGTTTGGGGATAAGAGTCAAGAAAGTGGCATTCAACACTGGAGACATCTTTTTCTGTATTCAGGATTCTTCAACCACCTCCAGAATATCTTGTCCAATGAACGACCATGCTGCTTTGAAGAATTCACTGGTAAATCCATCAGGGCCCGGAGCTTTATTTATGGGTAGTTGCAAGACCACCTCTTCTACCTCTTTTAGCGTTACTGCTCCTAATAAAGCCAGGTTTTGTTCTCTGGTGATCACTTGGGGAATATGATTAGTGATCTTCTGGATGGCTTCTTGGCGATTATGGCTAGGCTTCGTGAGAAGATTCTGAAAATGATTGGTCATTTCCTTTTCAATATCTTCATGTTTGATTAACCGCTCTCCATTTGCTGCTTTGATAGAGAAAATTCTGTTTAGTTGACGCCTCTGTATCATTGCTCTATGAAATAATTTTGTATTCCGGTCCCCTTCTTTGAGCCATTGGACTCGAGATTTTTGTTTCCACAATATCTCCTCCTGTTTTCTTCGTTCCTCCTGTTGACTAAGAGTTCGACCTTCTTCCACTACCAGCTCTTCTGTGCGACCATGTAGGATTATTTTCTGATGGATTTACTTCATTCTTTCTTTCAATCTGATTTGATCCTGGTGAATATTTCCGAATTCTAATCGATTCCAGCGTTTTATTTCAGTTTTTAATTGCTTCAGTCGCAGCTGAAAAGAATGCATTTTATTATGACCGCGGATTGGGTTTGCATTCCACCAGTTTTTAACTTTTTCCATAAAGCCTGGATCTCTAAGCCAAAAGAGTTCGAATCTGAAAGGCTGGTTTTTTCTGCTGGCTTTCACATCTATTTCCATCCTGATCGGCCAATGGTCCGAGCCTAGAGTAGGGAGAATTGCCGCTTCATAATGAATGTCTAGGCTCACCAGTGCCTCTGTCACTAAAAATCGATCTAGCCTGGAGGCGATCTGGTTCTGCTCTCCTCTGCGATTATTCCACGTATATCTTCCATTAACTGTTGGAACATCTACCAGGTGCAAATCTTGTATAACCTCTTGGAATAGAGCCATTTCTGGTTCCTCCCTTCTTATCCCGCCCTTTTTTTCAGATAGGTTTAAAATCATGTTAAAGTCTCCTCCTAAAAGCCAATATTTTTCATTATGTAGAGTACTCACCTTTCTTATATCCTGCAGGAATGCCACTCACTCTCCTGGAATTGAAGGCCCGTAAACAGCCGAAATAAGGATTCTTTCCTCTGCTCCAAGCTGTCTGAATGTCGTTGTTAAGATTCTGGGAGCTCCCATCCATCCTTCTGCTATGACCTCCACTTCATTCCAGATTATGGCCAGTCCTCCCGATGTACCCACTGAGTCGATCGACATCACCGCATATGACAGCTTAAAGGACTGTATTATTGTTTGGAGCCTTTGCCCTGTAACTTTGGTTTCTTGTACTAACATAACCTGGGGTTTTTCCATCTGTAATTTATCTTTCAAATGACGCTGTTTACCTTTGCTATTCAAGCCCCTTATATTCCAGGAGAGCACCTTCATTAGAAATTTTTGGGTAGTTGTTGAAATACCGTTGTTAACGGTATAATCTTTCTGGTATTGATCAGCATTTCACCTACTAACTGAATGGAGTCTTTCAGGGTCAGTCTTCCTCTCTTCTTGGCTGGTTTAGACGAGGTTGGTACCTTCTTACCTCCTGCCTGGTCTCGTTCTTGGGTCTCTCATTGAGCCTGAGCTGTTAGATAATGTTCAAAGGTATCCTTGTACAATTTCTTCTGGTCTGGCGGGATAAAGCGGTCATCGAGGTTCCTCCACTCAAACAACAATCTTTTTAGTAATTTCTCCTCTGCACTTAGGTCGTCTTTAGATTGTTCAACCTCCATTGGGGTAAGTTCCTGCTGTTGATTATCTTCCATTTCCTTCCCTGCTTTCCGCTTTGACGATTGTTGTTTTGAGCCGGCCTCCACATTTCCTTCTACCGGGATCTCCACTATTATCTCAGGCCCCGACGGTTCTCCTTCCTCTTGCAGTGCTTCAAAGCGATTGCCTGTTACAGTCGAACCAGAAGGTTGTTGTTTTATTATTGGCCCTGATACTGTTTGCCTTGTGCGTCTTTTTCTTGTAGGCACCTGCACGAAACCCTCATCTTCCTGCCGGGGTGGATTTTCTGAGCCATTGGTACGTGTTAGCTGTTTCTCAGCAACATTCAAAGGGCAAGATTTATATAAATTCCCATACTCATGGCATCGGCAGCATCGAAAGGGTATGTGTTCATAATCCAGGAGTTGCATCCAAACTTTACCCTCGTATTCCAGTTCTATCATTTCTGGTAAGGGCTCTGAAATGTTCATGTACACACATATTCTCACAAAGGAAGTATAACGACCTCTAGCTGTGGAATCTACTATTTTAACAAAAGTACCCAAAGAATTTCCTATTCCTTCCAAAATTTCTGGGTCCCAAAAATCCATGGGGAGCCCAAATAGTCGTACCCAAACAGGAGTAGCCAGGAATTGCTCTTGGTCAAGGTTGTAACATTCCTCCCATTGTCTAAGAAAGAGCCCTGCATTGCTATAAAAATAGGGTCCTCCCTCAAAAATGCGTTCTTTATCCTGTAAATTTGAGAAAATAACTGTAAAGAAACCTTTAGCCCCTAGTTTTAGATCAATATGACCTTTGGGCTGCCATTTTATTTGAATCCATTTCAATAATTCCTTTTCAGAAGGCCAAAAACCTATGAACTTACATATTAAAGCATGGTTTTTCTTCATATAACATAAGGCCTTTCCATCGATTTCGGCTGTGTTGAATGACAAATCTTGGCTTTCGCTTACCGCTCTTCAGCAGCAGTAGCTTTCGATTTTACTGCCATTCGGCTCTAAAGCAGTGCCATTTCTTGTCTTTAGGCAGGTTGAGTTGTCTGACCTTGTACATTATCATCAGTGGTGTTGTTGCATTGAGAGGTACACTCTACTCTCAGGGCAACGGAACATATATCTCCTATCGATGGCCATTTAGTGATGTGTCATACCTACGAGATCTGGCTGTCGCTCTCTTCAAGCCTAAAACCCTCAAAACCCTCATTCTAGGTTCTCCCACTATTTTTCTGTACATGTAAACACACTCTTCTGCTGTATTAAATATAAGAAATAAATCCTTATTCGAACTATAATCATGTTTGTTAAAAATTAATTGAAGAAAAATATTAAAAAAAATAGCACCTCCTACATCTTTAACACATTTTTAAAATTAACATATTTATTTGAAAAAATAAATAAAAAAAATATCATTTTAAATCTAAAAAAACATTTATGTTATTAATCTTTAATCACGTAATATAAAATTATATTTAATACCTAGAAGTTGAGGTTATTTTGAATACTTCACAAATTACCATCATTTTAATCTTATTAAGTGTGAAGTAAAAAAAAAAAAAAAATTAATTCTCTTGACATCTAAAAGATAGTTCATGATGCAATAATGCAAACGCATCATTTTAATGTGAAGTTTTTTTTTACTGACGGAGGTAAATTGGCCCGGAGACCGAAATCGGGCCATCCGAATTTTACCAAAATTTTACCAAAAAGCCAATTTACTTTATTTTTAGACGGTTTGATGTTCGCCTAAGGATGATGGGGGAGACATTGAAACGGTGGATAATAGAGTAACAGTGATGAATATATTAAATTGTGGTCCTCTTTATATTGCTTTGGTGACTACGACGAGATATGGGATTGCGTTTTTATGTCCATTGCTAATTCTCTGAAGACTCGTGATTTAGGCTTTCCGAATATTTAGCAATCAGGCTGACATAGTCGCTGTCCCCTCTGCCAAATATTCGGAGAATCAGAGATACGCTCAGCGGTTGTGTCAACTTAAATGATTCATTCTTCAGAAATAATTATAAATTAATAAGTTTTATTTATTTTTTAAATAAAAAACAATAAATTAATAATTAAGTTATTTATATTTAAAATGATAAGAAAACTCTGAATTAAAATTATGTTTTTTTATTTTTATATATTTTTCATAAAACTTATTTTTCACTTATATATATATATTTTACTTTTCAGAGAACTTTTTTCAGTCATATATATATATTTTTATATTATTCTCTCAAGGAATTAAGCTACTGTGCATCGCTCTCTCCTGGGGAATAGACCTACATTTATATAGAATCAAACACCAAGCAGTTGGTCCATAGCCAGGCCCGATTTTCCATTTCAAAATAATAAGACAAAAAAATGTATTTTTGGATTTCTTAATATTTCGTTGTAGTGATTATTTAGAAAACAACCTCTATTTCAATGTGTCTATGTGAGCCATTAAAGTAGGCGTTCTTGTTAAACTTTCTTCTAATTTTGTAAATATTGTCCATGAGCAAAACGAATCAAATGTGAGATCATTAGAATATTTTGAGCCATTAAATGCCTGAAGTAAATAGTTTTATATTTATTTTTATAATGTGGTTGCATATTTTTTATTTATTTATTTTTATAATAAGTTAGATTGATTTTAGGTATATAATATAAATGTTGTAAGGTGTTACTCTAGAATTTTTTGGTAATAATCACATTAGAATGAACATTGTCGACGCGTTTCAAACCAACTAGTGTGGTTCATCATCAGGACTAGGTGAGAGATCATATCCAAATGTTGAGTTTAAATAGATGCAAAAAAGGCTAAACTAGTCGTTAGGATAACGACTAGTTTGACTTTGAGATTGCTAGTTCTATTTTAATTAAATTAATTATTTACTTAATTATTAAATAAAATTATAACGACTAGTTCTATTTAATTAATTAAAAGTTTAATTATTTAATAAAATATATTTATAAACCTTTATATTTTAGTTAATTAATTATTATTATTATTGTTATTTATTTCTGTATTGATCCCTTATTATTTAATTATTTATTCCTTATTATATTATAATATGTTATGTATGTAAACATGTAATCATATTATTCTCCTTTCTCATTAAAAAATAAATAAAAAAATAAAGATAAAAAAATAATAAAAAATAAAAAAATTAAATTAAATTAAATTAAATTAAATTAAAAAAAAATTCAATGACCATTAAGAATATATGAAGTAGCATTAGGGACTTACAGTTCTTTCAAGGGTGTAATGGCGAAAAACATGCGGTCATTTTAAGAACTTATAGCTAAACAACATTAGTGAGTGAGTTTAAGGCACAAAATCCTTAAATAATAATAAGGATATTGTTGTTCTTGAAGCTGACAAAGGAGGTGCAGCTGTAATTCTTAATAAAGAGGATTATAGGAAGAAAATGTTAGACCATTTGGAGAATAGTGGGAGCTACAAAAAACTTTCTAAAAATCCGTTAAAAAAGGTCTCGAGAGCAGTTGCTGATGCTATTAAATCAAGCAGCTCCGTGAGGTCTCTTAGTAAGAAGTTGATTGAAAGCAACCCCCTTACTCCAAGAATCTATGGTCTTCCTAAAATCCATAAGGATGGTGCTCCCCTTAGGCCCATTGTTAACACCATTGGTGGTCTGACTTATCTTCTTGCCAAATTTTTGGCCCTTAAACTTAAGCTCCTCGTAGGTCGTACCCACTCTTTTGTAAAAAATTCCTCCTCTTTTGTTAATGAATTAAAGGACATTAGATTGGGTCCTGATGATAAGCTTGTTAGTTTTGATGTTGTCTCTCTTTTCACCAAAATCCCCATTAATGAGGCCATTGAAGTCATTAATCGCATCATTGATCCAGATACGACCCATTTATTCGGGATTTGCTTACCTTCTACTTTCTTTAGTTTTGAATTTCAGTTCTATGAGAAAACTTGTGGTGTTTCCATGAGCTCTCCCCTTTCCCCAATTGTTGCTAATCTCTTTATGGAGGACTTTGAATCCAAGGCTATTTCCTCAGCTCTATTCCAACTAAAACTGTGGAAAAGGTTTGTAGATGATACTTGTGTCGTCTGGCCTCATGGTAAGGAAGAACTAGACTGTTTTTTTGTTCATCTTAATAGTCAATCTTACTCCATAAAATTCACCATGGATTTTGAGGTGGATGGTAGTCTTCCCTTCCTTGACATTCTTATCTCTATAAAGGATGATATTTCTTTCTCCCATCAAGTTTTTCGAAAGAAAACCGATACTGATCAATATCTTCATGCGAGTTCTCATCATTTCCCTGCTAAAAAATTAGGCGTTCTCAACACCTTAGCTATCAGGGCATTGAGAATCTCTGATAAATCTCACCTTGAGGGAGAAAAGACCCATATCCTTAGTGTCTTTTGTAATAATGGTTATAGTGAGTCTCAAGGCCTTAAGGCTTTTCTTAAAGCATAAAGAGGTCCCTTAGTTAGAAATAAAAATTTAAATGAACCTAATCAGTGCGCCGACAGGGTAACGCTTCCTTTTATTCAAGGAACCACTGATAGGATTGCTAGGATCCCTAAGAAACATAAGGTTTCTTCTTCCTTCAAGCCTCTTATCATGATTCGCAGCTCTCTTAAATCGGTTAAGGATTCGGTAAACCCTAGGGATGGAAAAGGTGTCTATATTATTCCTTGTTCTTGTGGGACTCTTTACATTGGTGAAACTGGTCGATATATTAACCAAAGGATCAGTGAACATGCTGCTAACATTAAGCATGGAAGATCACGCACCTCTGCCCTAGCTGAATATGCTAAAAAGACTAACCATTATATCTGCATTGAAGAGGCCAAGGTCATAGCTAGGATTGACCATTTCCTTCATCAGAAGTTAAGAGAGGCTTTAGAAATTGAAAAACGACCCGTAAATCTCAATAGAGATGACGGGTGGAATATAAGCAGGTGTTGGATCCCTGCCCTATATTCTTAATGGTCATTAAAAAATTTATTTATTTATTTATTATTATTATTTATTTATTTTTTTAATTTTTTTTAATTTTTTTATTATTTTTAATGAGAAAGGAGAATAATATGATTACATATTTACATACATAACATATTATAATATAATAAGTAATAAATAACTAAATAATAAGGGATCAATAAAGAAATAAATAACATTAATAAAAATAATTAATTAACTAAAATATAAAGGTTTATAAATATATTTTATTAAATAATTAAACTTTTAATTAATTAAATAGAACTAGCCGTTATAGTTTTATTTAATAATTAAGTTAATTTAAATAGAACTAGCAATCTCAAAGTCAAACTAGTCGTTATCTTAACGGCTAGTTTAGCCATTTCTGCATCTATTTAAACTCAACGTTCGGATCTGATCTCTCACCTAGTCCTGATGATGAACCACACTGGTTGGTTCGAAACGCGTTGACATTGTTCATATTAATGTGATTATTACCGAAAAATTCTTCATAATTTTACGATGGATCACAGAAGCCAAAATTCTATAAATATTGTCATGTCATGTTTAACATGTTGACTATGTCAAATTACACAAAAAATAAAAATAAAAGTAAATTAAATAAAAAACAAAAACAATAATAAATTATAAAAACAGGCCATGGTATTGACCTTATTTGAAAACAACTTCACTAGCTCCCAATGTGTCCATGTCTGAGCCATTGGATCAAATGCTAGACGATTGAAATGTTTTAGGCCATTAGATCCACAAGTAAATATTTTTATATTTTTTTTTATAATGTTAGTTTTTCTTTTTCTTTTTAATAAGTTAGATTGATTTTAGGTGTATAAAACAACCCATGGTATTGACCCATGGTATTCATGTGGAACATCTCCTTCCAAAAATGTCTCCATATTAAAATGGCATTCACTTTCTTGTATACCAAGACTATTGTTATTCATATACGATATAAAATTTATTCGAATATGTAGATGAACTTGGAGTAAACTCTATTTTTGTTAATAAAAATTCTCTTTATTTACATACATGCTAGATAGATTGTACTTGAATTTATTTAAAATATCTTATTTGAGTTACATGCTCATTTAATGCTTGTTTCAAAGGATTATTAATCACCAAATGATTTACACCCCCAATTTCCTATTTCAATATCTATAACAAATTTTTTATATATGTGAACATATTATGTCGGTTTATATATATGTTTTCACCCACAATTTCCTATTTCAATATCTATATTATGTTGGTTTATATATATGTTTTATATATAGCAAAATTTTTTGGTTGATAACTCTTATCATCAATATCTTTGAAACCTCCACGACCTACTTCCATGGAAGCAAAAAATGCCTTTCATTCCTTCACAATGGCTCCTTTGCAACAACATATTTATTCTAGGCTACTCTTTCTCAGGAGTAGAGGACAAGACATGTGAGACTAAGCTTTTTCTAACATCTTTTTACAATCAACTTTATTGAAAAATCATGCAAAAAAAATAATCTCATTCCAATCAATTTTCTGAAAGAATCATGTAAAAATTTCATAGTTCTTTTCTTTGATATAGACATATATAATTATATTCATATTAAAAATTAGACCACAAAACTTGTAAGACCAAATTTTCCACAAATAAAACCAAACCGTTAGACGGCATCCTTTTACTTTTACAATCTACATTATTGAAAAATCATGTAAAATTTTCGTCGTTCCTTCCTTTGGTACTTTGCTCCTGTGTATATCCATACCATTTTACTCCTAATATATATATTCATACTCTCGTTGTTCTGGTTGTTATTATATTATTCATACTTTGTAATACTCTTCCTCCCTTATTGGGTATTCCATTCCATTTCCTCTGCTATCCATTTCGTTGTTGGCTCCTCCTAGTTATTCTTATCTTCATACTCTGTTTCCCTTATTGGGTATTCTGTGCCAATCCTTTGCTTACCTGCTCTCATCTCACTCTGTGTTGGCACAAGCAATGGATATTGTAACTGGCACCACAGGAAACACCATTAGCGGCGTTATTGTCCTTCTACTCATCCAAAAACTCATCCAACAGATAAACAACGTAATTCATTTGGATGAAATATCTCGGCTTCTCCAACATAAGTTATTTGGTATGATGAGCTTCCTAGATTATATTAATTCTCTATTCTGAGATCAGCAGAGGGAGGTCCCAATTTCTCTGAATGATCGATTACTAAGGAAGCAAGACATTGTTGAAAAGGGCAAACAGTTGATCCAACACTCACTACGCTCTTGGCCGCAGCAGTGTATTGACTGCCTCCTTTGCAAGCCCAGAGTGTCTTCACAGATCCGAGAGTGGAAAACAACTTGTTCCGATTTATTTCATGACCTTCATGCAGACCTTTTGGCGATGAAAAATGCTTACCAGGTTGTGCAAGCAGCACCACAACAGGTAGACATAATATTTCAAGACCAACCAGACACCAGTTTGGTAGGGTTGAAAATTAGAGATGCCGAGATACAGGTTGTGGGTTGGCTGACGGAAGCTTCCCACGCTCACCTTCATACAATAGGTGTATATGCCATGGGTGGTGTTGGGAAAACAACGTTTCTCAAAAAAATCTTCAACACCATCAATGTCAATCACATTTTTGATCATGTGATTTGGGTTATAGTTAATCAATTTCCACTTGAGCAGATACAAAATGATATTGCTTCTACAATTCATTTAGATATCACAAACTATTCTGCTAATATGCAGAAGATGAAATTGTCTGCCTATCTCAAGACAAAGAGATTTCTTCTGATTTTAGATGACATGTGGAGTGGACTCAATTTGAAAGATCTAGGGGTAGAATTTAGCACTGAACAATACAGCAAACTGGTATTCTCTACTCGAAATAGAGATCTGATTCCAAAAATGGACGTAGAAATTTCAATAGAAATATGCCCTCTACCAACAGAGGAGGCGTGGGACGTGTTTTGCAGAGTAGCCTTCAAAGAAGACCATGTTCCAGTGGACATTGAGCAAATTGCCAAAGAAGTCACAAGCGAATGTAAAGGTTTTCCATTGGCAATAAATGTAATAGCCTCAACAATGAAGAGAAACACAACTATAAATGAATGGAAGTTTTCTTTAAGCCAAATACAAAAGGTTGACCCAAATTTTCCAATTTGTCATCCGAGAATTGAACAAGATTTGTATCAGCGATTGAGATGGAGTTACGATTCTTTGAGCTCTGCTGATTTGAAAAAATGCTTCTTTACTGTGCCATGTTTGAGGAAGACGCCCGAATTCCTGTAGAGGATTTGGTTCAAATGTGGATCTCAGAAGGTCTGGTTAAGGCCAATGATGGGGACTACAACTATTTACTAGACACTTGGTGCAGGTATGTAAAGTTTCTTCTCGATTGTTGCTTGGTGAATGAAGAGGTTGGTGAAATCGATGAAGTTATTCTGAGCTATATTTATGTTCACGATGCCCTCCACGATATGGGTATTTATATCAGAGAGAAAGAGGAAAATTATGCATTTAGGGCAGGTCACAGGCTTCAACGCTTCCCCGACATGGAGGCCTGTGCTCATAGCAAATGGTTATCACTTCGCAACAACAATATTACATCTTTCCCTACCAATGAATTTAGATGTCCAAACTTAGTTTCTCTATTGTTAGGAGAAAACATATATTTGAGAGAAGTTCCAGAAGGATTTTTCCTTAATTTCGCCAATTTGAAGGTATAAGACCTATCTCTAATACCATTAAAATCGTTGCCAAAATCATTGTGGCAATTGATACAACTTGAGCTTCTTGACTTAAGGAATACTCATATTCAGAGAATTCCTGAAGACATAGGCAATCTTGTTCACCTTCAATTCTAGTGTATTTGTAATTGTCCGTCTTTGCTATCATTACTAGACGAAATAGGAAAACTTACAAATCTGAAGCACCTAGATATTAGGTGTTGTTTCCTCTTGGCATCGCTTCGACATGACATCAAATTACTTTTAAAGTGCAATATTATAGAGACTCGGTCGTCCGAGAATTGGATAGTGGACAATGATGAACTGCCTTAGGACGATGCCAGAAAATTCATGTAATCTCTGTATTGGAGATCTGAACTTTGCATGCAATGTATAATTTGTTCATGTAATTTGGGCATGGGAAACACTAATGATTTTATCAAATTGTTCTGCTATCTCATTTGGATCTCATGAGAAATATTGGATCTTCACTATGTTTGTTGTGACAAGAATGGACATGATGAAATGACGTGTAGGATATCATGGAAAAAGATTAAAGAAAAGTAAGAACACAAGTAAGAAAAGGTAAAGCTCCTGAATATGCACATTTTGTTCTTTCTCATTATAATACTAACAAAAAAAAATGAAGATTTGTTAAAAAGTTAATATACTTCTTCAAAGAGATGTATGGTTGCTTGACATTAGTGTTTTACTATTAGAGGCAAAAGTGGCAAAAGTGTAAGGTTAATTTTTCCAATGGTTTAATTTTGAATGTATTTTTCTAAAACATGATTGTCAATTTCCATGTTTAGGGCTAGTTTTTTCTCTGGCCTAATTTTGGATGATGATTGTCAATTTCCATGTTTAGGGCTAATTTTTCCCTGGCGTAATTTTGCATTTTTTTTCAAGAAATGATTATCAATTTCCATGTTTCTCTAAACTGTTTTTCCCAAACTTTGTAAGATACAATTATTTTACTCTAAAGATTGCTAATTATTTTAAAAACTAATTAAAATCCTTAAAATTTTGAAAGTTTTTTTAGAAACTAATTAAAATCCTTAAAAATTTGAAATTTTCATAAAAGTGTAATAAAAAAGTAGATGGTTAGCATTTTAATAATTAGTAAGTTTCTCCAAAGTTTCTACACTTTACGATATATATGGAACATTAAAAATTTTATTGGGTGACATGACTTTTCAAAGAGAATTCTTTAAATAACTCAATGACAATATAGGGGTGGAGTAGACTTTTTAGATATATCTAGTCACAAACCTATAAAAATAGACACCATCAAGCTCAAATTGACTAGGTTCCCGTATTTTCTTTGCATGATGTTGCTTATTCCCTTGAGTTGTGGAGGAACTTGTATTTTGTGCATATTCGACAACAAGGCCATACTATTCACATGTTTTATGGAAAATTTATTGTAAGGGGGGCCATCTTCTGACAACATGGTGATCATGACACAGTGAGAAGATGGGGTATTATTAAAATTGAAAGAAATACTTGCATGTCAAGCATATAATTTTGCATATCTCTCTCACCATGATGAAGATACCTTCTTATGTTTCATGGCTTGTTATATTTAGGTACATCAATTATTATAATTTTCATATGTCAAAGCCAAATAGTGTTTTCAGTTTTGCCTCAAATTCTAATGAATTTAAAACAATGTGATACATGTATCCTTGGTAAAAATAACACATAACATTTTCATAATTCCACTTTTAAAGCATGTAGAAAGCTAGAGTTGATACAATTTGATTTATGTGGCCCCATGGCTATTACATCTAATTTTGATAATGAATATATCATGAATTTTATAGATTACTACTCCAAGTTTTGTTGGATTTATTTGTTAATGAAAAAACCTCAAACATTTGAAACACTTAAAAATTTTCATGTATCGATTGAAAATGAAATTTTCGTTAATGGATTGAAAATGAAGCACAATCTCATATTGGCGCTCTTCATATTGATAATGAAGGGGAAATATGCATTTGATGAGGTTGAAATTTGTTTTGTTCAACATAGCATTAAGATTCAAACCATTATTCCATACAATCTTTGGTGGAATGGCGTAGCGGAAAGAATGAATAAGACACTCTTGAATGTCGTATGTTGAATGATATTTTCCAAGAATCTGAACTTGATGTTTAGGTATGACATAATTTTCTATGCAATTTTTTAAAGAAAAAAAATATATCTCATGCTTTTGGGAAGAAGACTCCATGTTAAATGTATTATAGCCACATTCCTTTGGTGAGACATATAAAAAATTTGGTTCCACTTATTATGCCTTAATTCCTAAAGAGAGAAAAAATAGAAAAAACCAACTTTAAGGGAATTTTGTTGTAAAAAATGGGTCTCAAAATGAAAAATGTACTAATAAATAAACTTTAAGAGAACCAATTGAATTCAATATGATGATGTCATATAGAGGGGAGAATATTTATGGAGGGGAAATAAGAAAATAACTTTTTTTAATCATAGTTTTGAATTATCTCCTTGTGTGTTTACTAATTTTAAGTGTGTACACTCGTTGGATGTGGAATTTGATTTCATATCCAATAAGTAACCACTCTACATAGTTTTGAGTAGATCCACGCTAACAAAAATTCAAAATACCGTGAAACATGTTTTTCAGGTATTTTGATTTTTTCTCGATGTGGATATAGACTCAAAATTATGCATAGTGGGTACTTGTTGGATGTGAAATCTAATTCTATATCGAATGAGTGTATACACTTGAAATTTGAGTAAACCCACAAGCAGATAAGTCACAAATGTAATAAAAAAATGCAGTTTTCTTTCTTTTGCTTTAAAAATTCAAAACTCTTATTTTATTATTTTTACTATTATTTTATTATTTCCCTTAAAATACTCATTTTAGGCCTCAAAATTTCCCAATTCAGAATTATATACTAGAAATAGAAATGCACATTATTATCTTCATTTTATAAAATTTATTTATTATCATTATTGTGGATTTTTTAAGTAAACACCTTTGCATTAGTGCACCTAACGAATCTACCACTAATGCAAAAGTTCCCATGTATTGTTGTTGGCATGTCAATTGATAAGTCCCACCAATATGTATATTTTCAAGTCCATTGTGCTATTCTCGAACCCTTAAAACTCTCATTCTCTCACATTAATTTTCATTTTTAGCCATATGTGCTTAGTAAGAGGACTAAAGGGTGCTTGTTAAATTTCATGGCCTAATGTGATTAATATACCTGAAAAGGAAGCATTTTTGGAGATATTTACTATACAAGGGCTTGTTGGAGACATCTAGAGAGAATATAGGAGGCCTGTCCACTACATTAACTCTCCAACTTGGCTTGAGTCCAAATATTCCTCACCAACAACTCGAATTCACCAGAAACTTGTTCCATTATGTTTAGAATGTCCAAAACATTCAGAAATGACTCTTCAATCTATGAAAATGGTCTTTAGATGATCTAGGCAAGGCCTTCCATCCTGGTGGCCCTAGGCTTCATTTTTCTTCAAAGTGGAAAAAACACCTTTATAATTTCTCCTCTAATTCTGCAACACATACCAATGGATTCAGAGCATGCTAATCTACTAGGAATGACTCTTCCTGAGCCAAAATGGTCGAACATTCCTCCATGTAGGCCTCATTCAATTTTCCTAGGAAATCACTTTCAAATCTGGAGAAGACTCTAGATAAGTCCTCCAAAGTTGGAAGTCTGTCGGTTTTGGAGGCGTCGCTGAAACTCCACTAAGTTAAAATGTGAGTCTAATTATCCGTTAAGCACATTTAAGGGCGGATAAACTAGAATTAACCTCACATAAGCGTGGTTTGGAATAAACAATTTTTAACCACCTTAAACACACATTTATATTAATTAATCTGAAATTAATATATAAACTCCACCGAATGTTCCTTTGCCCGCTTGTGGTTTTGGTGGAAGGGTCACATGGGGAGGGGGCTGGCCCTCTCCAAACTCCCGTAGCTCATATGTAATGAATACAAATATATTTCGTAGCCCATATATAATAAGGACCAAAGTTTTGGTGGGGCGGTATGAACATTGGTTGGTGAGGGGGAGGTCATGGAGTCGACCCCGACCTCTGCCCATCCCTTGTAAATTTTTCTCCAGCATATGTAATACAAACATTTGGCTTTAAATATCATATATCCTTCAGAATCTACCACGTGTTAGCCTTTGGTTGGGCTATCCATCCATAAAAAAAAATTCGAATTCAACCTTAGGAGCCAAACTTAAGAAAATTCACCTTCAAACCTTGACCGACGAATCCTACGGTGACACTTATCACAGTGTGATTGGGCAAAATGGAGGAAAACAAAAATTTATAGCCTTTGTCGCTGTTTGACAATTTTTTTTGAAACTTTGTCTATTCTTAACTGTGGTTAGTGGGCTCTAACTTCCTCATACGGACTCCATTTTGAGTGAAACGAATTGCGCCAGATTCCTGGTGACGAACGGATCCGGTCGTTCTTAGATGATTTGGATGCTCTTATACCAACTTGATCTGAGTATGAAATTTATTTTTCTTGTGCTAATTTCATCTTCAGATTTAAAATTTATTTGATGATCTTATGCTTGATGTACATAGGTCTCCTTGTTGTTTATCTATTTCAAACATGTAAATTAGCTAATTTTTATGAGTGAATTCAAGAGCATAAAGTATGAAATAAATATGTTGAACAACAAAAAAATTAAGAAAAAAAAACCATCACAATTGATCCATCGACACAGAGTTTTGATGAAGGAGTTAACCCATCATGGGCTACATCTCCTTGGTCCAGCTTACATGGCTTAGGCCTCTGTATTAGCTCAAAAGTGAAAAAAGTGTTGTTTACATTCAACTAAAACTCCTGAAACCTGCTTCAATGCCTCGATAATGTCCAAAAAATTCAGAAATGACTCTTCATTCTCTCGATTTGGTCTTCAGCTGATCTAGGCATGGTATTCCTTCCTCGTGGCCCTAGGCTTATTTTATCTTCAAAGTGACAAAAATACCTTTAGAATTTCTCCTATGCTTCTGTAACCTATACCAATGGATTTAGAGCATGCCAATCTGCCAGGAATGACTCTTCTTGAGCCAAAATTGGTCAAAAATATCTCCAGATATGATTCATTTAATTTTCCTAGGAAATATCCTCCAAATATGGAGAAGACTCCACATTAGTTCTCTAAAGTTGGAAGACCTCCAGTTTTGAAGGGATGCCTAAAACTAATCCAAGTTAAATTGTGAGTTTAATTAATGATAATGGTAGATTAACATGGATAAGCGCAGATTAACTTAATCCGGTTTAGCATTTTTCTTAACACATAAATGCGTGTTTAGGGGTAATTAACCCCGCTTAACCATAATCCCACACATGGTGTATTGGCTCTGCTGGCGCCATTGGTTTTGGTTGAAGGGTCACATGGGGAGGGTGTTTCCCCCCTCCAAAGCCCCACAACTCATATATAGTGAATACAAATATATTTCATAGCCGATAGATAATAAGGACCAAGGCTTTGGTGGGGCGATATGAATTTTGGTTGGTGCGGGGGAGGTCGTGTGGTCGACGCCGACCTCCGCCCATCCCTTGCAAATTTTTACCCACCATATGTAATCTGTACCTTTGGCTTTGAATATCATATATCCTGGAGACTTTAGAACACATATAACTTTCGACTTTGGATTTTAATAAAATGTGCCATAGATAATCCATGTAGGCCTAAAACCTTAGGTTTGAATAAAATGTTTAATCCTCTAAATCAAAACATTAATTTGGAGTTGGAACCAGATAATATACCTTCTAACTATGGTATAATTCTCTCCCACATTAATTTATAAACCTTGGCATATATTAAACCAAACTTTGGAAATGTATAACCACCATAAAATGAAATTCGACCATAGCATATAAAATATGCAATTTCGACCATTGATGAAATGAAATTTGAATTTTAGACTTCGGATAGGGTCCATCAGAGGGGGCACGTGGCGGTCCTTGGCTGCACCACGTGTCAGCCTCTGGTTTGACTATCCATCCATAAAAAAAATTTGAATTCAACCTTAGGAGCCAAACTTAAAAAAATTTCACCTTCAAACCTTGACCAGTGAATCTTGCGGTGACACTTGTCACAGTGCAATTGGGTGAAATGGAGGAAAACCCAAATTTATAGCCTTTGACCCTGTTTGACCATTTTTTTTGAAAATTTGTTTGTTCTGAATTGTGGTATGTGGGCTCTAACTTCCTCATACAGACTCCGTTTTGAGTGAAATGAATTGCACTAGATTCCTGGCGACGGGTTGGATCAGGTCATTCTAGTTTGGTGCAATTCTGAGCACTTTGAATTTTTGGAAAATTTTTGCCCCTAATCTAGATTCCGATCACTCCTTCCCACTGACATGCTTTTTGACCCACAAAATATGGTTATCTCATGAGATTTGAATACTCTTTTGTTTCCAAAGTTCTAGCATCTTGATTCTACTTGGAAAAATCACCATGACAACCACTTGGGTTCATGGACATGCCTTGCCTTGGAATTGGATCTTCAAACAATGTTATGCTTTTGTTGCTCACCTAATCCAACACTTGGTTTCTTGTTGATTGATAAAAAAATTTCTTGTACCAAGTCGATCCCTTGGTGCTTGGAAAAATGACTGATGGCCTTCCCACTGAGAATCATGTTCCTCCTTTGCACAAACATGCATTCGATGCAAGCTTCTCCTTGGAGACCACTTTCCAAAGTTAAGGTGATCTGAGTGAAATAAAAAAAAGAGTTCCAACATCGGAAATAATAAGAAAAGAAATGACCATTCCCTCCACGGTTCCAAATTCCACATCGAGAGGAATGCATTCACCATCTCCTTCTTTTCTTGGCATCATCACATAAAATGGTCTATAATGGCTGAAACTTTTTGGCTTCAAATTCTTTGACATCTTGTCCCTATTTCCATCATCCTCCAGTTTGACATGATGTTCATGCCATGGATTTGAGAATGAAGGTTAAACATGAGCAGCTTGCTCAAGAGTGGACCTTCCCAAAATCCCATGACATCTTCTCACAAACACAACCATGAATTTGAAAAACACATAATGCAAGAAACATAACTTGATATTAGACCAAGAAATTGAGATCTTAACATGTTTTTTAATCTCATATGATGTCCTTGCTTCCCACCATATAAGTGCTACCCTCCATTCTCAAGGAAGCCAGTTGAATCTTTATGTCATCCTCTTGAAGGTTCTGAATTGTGCAATAAAACTCCAACTGATGAATCCAATTATCCAGCTTCTTTGCATTCACTTCATAATGATATATTGGTATCTAAATTTTAACATCAAGTTTAAGTAAGGGTGATTTACCAGTTCCTTTTGAAGTATGTGTATGAACAAGTGGAAGGGTTATGGTAGTGGAAGATGATGAAGAGGAAGGTGAAGATGGTGGTGAGGATGATGGTGGAGTGGATGGTGGTTTATTGTCATCTCCATGATCTCCTCCTCCTGGAGAAGCCTCTCCTCTAGTAGGCCTAGAAGTTTCTCCTTGTATCCTTAAATTCATCTCCTCATAGAGCACCTTTACCATCTCTCTCATATCAAAAAATTATTTTTTGAATGCTCTCTCCTCTTCTGTCATGGTGGGTTCTCCTTCATAAGACATGCTCACTAAAGACTCAACTTCAATTTAGGGATGTGCTGGTGTTGAATACTTTGGAAACCTTTTCTTTCTTCCTCTCGAGCCAACTGGAGGTCTTTCAACCAGCTTCCCTTCTCCTCTTTTGAGTTTTGACCTTGTAAGCATGAAAAAAATTGCAATCAGTTAGATCCCTTCTTGCACAACAAACCTAAAGCTCTGATACTAAAATGATCCGATTAAGGTATGTTAGTAATGTTGTGCTAATTCCACATTCATATTTTGAAACAAATGTTTTACATGTGCTTAAGGGTTCAAATTCTCTTGCAAGTTACTGAGTCTCATGAGTGTTTTTTATGTTAATTTTATGAACAATTTAACTTAAAACAATGATTGAACAACAGCAATAAAAAATACAATTCATCACCATACAACACATCAACATAAATCTTTGATGAAGGACTTCACGCCTCCTGGGCTACATCTCCTTTGTCCAAATTCCATGGCTTGGGCCTCTATATTGAAAATTAATATAGCCAAGATTAGAACGAACTCTCATGAGCTCCATAGTGAAACGGGTCGTTGGACAGTTCCTAAAACACCATGGATGGAAAGGATCCGCCATCTCTTGACAATATGAACATCGAGGATGAAAATCACTTCCTCTTAGAGTGCCCCACGTACAACCACATTAGAGCTCAATTTCATAATCTTTGTTGCAATACTAACCTTCCTAGCCTTTTAAGATGTCAAAATTATAGTGAGCTCAGGAGGCTTCTCTCCAAGATTTATGAGCATAGGAAAAAATCTAAAATCAAACTAAATAACTCTTTTCTTTAGGTCCGATAGACCAAATATTGGTCTCAGTGGATGTTAACCATCATCATCATCATCATCATTATGCTCAAATTTGCAAAATGATGTGTTTACAATGTTTTTCTGCTCCTGAAACCTGTTTCTTTGAGTCCAGAACACTCAAAACTGGTACCTTAGCCTCTTTTTTCTCCTGATTTGGTCAAAAAATGAATGAGTTATGGCCTAGCCTAATTTTCCCACAATGCGCTCCACAATTTGCACAAAATTCGGGCCGGTCCTGCAAATCTGCCCAAAATTTGGCAAACTATCCTACAATTTTGCCAACCGGTGGCGCAAATTGTGGGATAGTTAATTTTTCTAATAACGCCTTTAAAATGGATTAGCACTAACAAACCCGCATTATGTGTTAATTAACTAAGATTATGGTCTGAATTGTGCGCTTATGGATTAGTGTTAATAACACCATTAACCATTAAGTAAAACTGGATTAAGGTTTTAATTGTGCTTATGGGTTAGAGCTTCGCCCGTGGCCTTGGGTGTTGGTTGCATGATTTGGGGGATGGCCCTCTCTCCCCCCATCAGTGCACTTTATAAACATTAAATAGATGTGGAGTCCTTACATGGTTAGGACTCATGGCATAGGAGAGTTGGTAATGGTGCGTGTTAGCTTGGCGGAGGTCTCGGGTTTGACCCCTGCCCAGTCCCTCCTGTCCTTCACCATAATTTTACACTGTTGTGATTGGGACACATGGCAGGCACAAGTTGATCCATGTGCCTCGTCCTCACTGGTCTTCTAACAACCAATAGAAACTTTCCAACACACAACAAAGATGCACCAACCAAACTCTGCCACTTGGTAGCCAATAATTTGTCGAAGAGATGGGTTGACCAACCTGTTGACCTGCCCAATGAGCATGCCACGTTAGCAATACGAATTCCTGACTCGGCTCCCTGTCTACATAATTTTTTTCCAAATTTGTCTGTTTTGGAAAACATACATAACTTGTTCCTGAATCCATATGGAGTCCATTTCATGCGTAATGAGTTGTGCCAAATTCAGAATGATGAACACTATGCGGTCATTCAGGTTTCATGTCATTATGAGAACTTTTATTTTTGAACATAATTCTGAGCACTTGATCAATTATGAATTTGAAATCATCTACAAAAAGGGGGATCAAAATGTTGTTGTAGATGCACTCTTAATAAAGGATGAGCCTTGTGGAAGGATTTGTTTGTGCCATTTCTATTATCCAACCAGATTGGATAAACGAAGAAAGGGATGAATGGAAGAATGATGAACAACTGTGGAAACTCATTCAAAAGTTGCAACAAGATCCCAACACATCTGATACATTTAGTTGGAAAATGATTCATTATGGTACAAAGATCACTTATACCTTTGTAATAATTACCAACCTAAACAAAATATTCTCTTGGAATTTCACATCTATACCTTAGGAGGGCACTCAGGATCTCTAAAAAGTTACCACAGGGTTAAGAAATAATTTTTTTTGGATGGCATTAAATATGACATTAAAAAGTTTGTGATGGAATATTGTTCTTGCCAACAAAATAAAGTTGAGACAATTAAGACCCCGAGTCCATTACAACCTTTATCCATTCCAATTCAATGTTGGGAGGACGTTTCAATGGATTTTATCACAGGTATACCCAAGTCTGAAGGAAAGAGTGGCATCATGGTGGTAGTTGATAGAATTACTAAGTATGCACACTTTTGTGCATTATCGCATCCATTTAAAGTAAATATAGTTTCTATTTCATTTATGGAAACAATTCAAAAGCTACATGGAAACCCAAAGATTATTGTAAGCGACAAAGATCCCATTTTCACTGGAAATTTTTGGACAAATTTTTTTTCTTGTCTGTGTACTCTATTAGCTCATAGCTCATCTTATCATCCTAATTTTGATGGGCAAAATGATATAGTAAACATGTGTTTGGAAGGATATCTTTGTTACTTTGTATCAGATAAACAGACATAATGGGTGAAGTGGTTACTTCTAGCTGAATAGTGGTGTAACACTTCCCTCCATACTGCAACAAAAATGACCCCATTTATGGCACTTTATGGATATCATCCATCGTCCATCACATCATATTTAAGAGAATATTCTAAGGTTCAACCAGTGGAAGATCACATCGAGCATCAACAATAGACATATCAACATTGCAGTGAAAGAAGTTTTGATGTAGGCGACTGGGTATTTTTATAGCTACAACCATACAATGAAATTCCCCTCAAGCAGGATAAAAGGATAATAAATTATCATCAAAGTATTATGGTCCTTACAAGGTGTTGCAAAAAATTGGTACTATGGCATATAAATTGGATCTTCCTGCATCTTCCTAAGTGCACCCAATTTTCAATGTTTCATGCTCAAAGAAGGTTATAAGTGACAAGTTCCATGTTCAAAAAATGTTGCTCGAACTTGATGAGGAAGGAAAAATAATATTGGAACCAGAAGCAGTCATAGAAATAAGAACCCGAGCATCTAGAACTACTCAAGCATTGAGGACAACACTTTTTTGAAGGAGAGGGACGTTTTAGGTACCTACAATACCATTATATCCCCTTATTGTTATTTTTGTACCCATGTAGCTCCCATATTGCTATTATTGTGCCCCATAGAAGCTCACTATTGTTTTTTTTTTTTGCCTTACATTATTATTTTTACGTCGACTTTGATGATAATGTAACCCCTTAGAATCCTATATATAGAAAGGATTTTTTTTAATTTGAATCATCCAAGAATTTTTCATTTATGTAATGTAAAGGAGGTTTCCCCCTTGAAGAGGATAATTTTTAAGTCGTTGATCTATATTTTCTTCTATTTTGTGATTTGGTTGCATAACAATGGAAGACAAGATTTCCATGGGCTTGTACTATAAAATATTATAATGGGGTTGAAAAGATAAATATTATTTGTGTGTTAAATATAAAAGGGAAAATACAATTTGTAAATATGAAAGAACCATCGTTGGTTGTTTAAATGTCCGTGATAAATTAAAGGATCATAAATTGTCTCTATAACTTTTGGAGGGAGAAATCAAAAGAATTAATATATGATTACAAAACATGAAAAGCTAATAGAAGTTTTTGAGACAGAGGGAATTAAATAAATAATTGAAAATATGTATTTTGTTTCCATACATGACTTATCATTACAATTTAATAAGTCAATTTGTGACTTGAATAGTTATAAATGCACTCCAAACATTCCTTTAATAGATGAATACTCATCAGATACAAATACAACATCTAGAAAAAAGTTTCTACAAACATCCAAAGAGGTATATTGGTAAAGGTTAAATGATGAGATTTGTCATAGTTCATTCTACTCAATTTTACTTGATGAAAGTACAGAACTATGGAGAAACATTTGATTATTTACATTATAAATTTAACAAATAAAGGAAGACTCTAATGTGTGGCAACATTCATATTCTTACTTCAAATTAAGGATGGAACATCTGAGTCTATGTATGATGCAATAAAAACTCTTTTAACAGATATGGATCTATTCTCGATGAAATTAGTTGGATTTTGATCTCATGGGGCTTCTACCATGAGGGGTGTACTTGAAAGTTTATCAACTCGACTTGGGCATGATAGATGCAAAGTTAGAGGGAACTTAAATGCTCTAAATTTTAAGGTGGACCTTTCCAAATCCTTTGAATAGGTGATTTAGCTCTTCATTAGACTCACTATTATTCATTTGGACTTCTATCATGGTTTCATCATTTGGATAATGAGTTATGTTAGCTCAGAATCTTTTGCAATTCTCATTAATGGTTCCACCTCTTCCTCCTTTAAGAATTAAAGGAGTATTAGATAGGGTTTTCCTCTCTCTTCTATTTTGTTTCTTATTGATGTAGAAGGCCTTGGCAAATCAATAAAGGAAGATTTAGGATTTGGGAATAAAAAAGGTAAGAATGTAGGAATTTTTTATATTGTCACTCATCTCTTTATTAATGGAATCCTAAAATTTTGTGAGAATAAAAGTATGGCTGAGAATTTCCATGAGAGCATTCAAAATCTTATTTCTGGTAATAGGTATGAATATAATTATTTTCAAGTCAATGATCTCTTTTTTGGGCCTCTCAGAATATGAAAAAAACAACGGTCCCAATTTTTTCATTACCAAGTTTTCAAATTAGATAAAGAAATGAAATATATAGATTTTCATTTGAAATAAAACTAGTATCAAATGGAAATTGACTTGGCTAATACCTAATATTGACAATAATTTAAATAATTTTTGCAAGTATAGGCATTCTAGAGGTATACGACTAGTTCTTGTCAAAGTGGTTATAAAAGCCATACATGTCTACTACGTGTCCTTCGCTTGGATACTAAATGGTGTACTTCAAAAACTTAAACAATTTTGATTTAGATTTATTTGGTTTGGAAAGGTAGGAAAAAAAGGGATTGTTTTAGATTCCTAGGAAAGGAACTAGCTGTTTCAAAATCTCAAGGTGGATGGAATCTTAATATCTCTAGAACACAACAATAATATGGAAAGTAGTTTCTTGAAATTTTCCTCTAATAAGAAATTTGTTGGTATGGATTATTTTAAGATGATATAAGATTTATATTCGTCTAGATCATTGGATTGAAAGCCATGATGCATACTAACTCCCACCTATCGAATTATAGATTGAGATAGTATAATTTATCATATACTGAGGAAAATTTCAACAAAAAATAGAGAAATGGGTAGGAAACATTAATGTATTTCTTGGGATGAGATTGATCCTAGGAACAAGGATGAAAAAACATGGAAACATTATGTTCAAAATATAAGGATTTGCTTCATAAGTCCAAAATATGAGTAATACCATCTAATTGGGTCCTTGAATTTGATAAGTTCCTATGAAGCAATAATAGGATATGAAACCCTTGTTGTCTGTAGTAATGACAAACCACAGATTTGGTGGTTGAGAATCCTTTGGAAGCTCATATTCCCATCCAAATAAAAGAAATTTGCATGAATCATGTTGAAAAATAAGTCCCTAACCTAATATATCCTCTATAAATGAAGTTGCAAGGCCTTGGTTAGTGTTGTCTTCGTAAATTTGACTTAGAAACTAATTCTCATCGTATAATGTCTTCTACTCTTATTATTAAAGTTTTGAAAAAGGATAATCAATTGACTAGATTGAAAAATTCTTAGAGAGGAAACTCCATTGAAGAATTCCTAATAAATTTGTGTGTGAAGCAAGAAATAAAGAGAGAGATATAGATATCTTCCCCTAACCATAGTTTGGAGATTATGGATAACCTAAAGTTCCAAAATTTTAAAGAATAAGGGTACTCTACTGTTGAAATGTGTTATTCAAAGTATAAACGTTCTTTCTACCTTGCCCTAGTATAAGGAAGTAAGATCTACAAGAAAAACCTCTAAAATGCAACCAGAAAAGAAATATGATAGGATTTATTTAATGGTCCCTCTCATGAAAACCCTCCAAAAGAGGGACTTGGGGACTACTACTTCGTTCCTCAACCTGCCATGTCCCTTTTAAGGCTAGATTGGGTAGTGAAACTAATAGGTTATGAAAACTAATGGCACTAAAATAGTCCTAATGCTTGCTTAAGAAAATGGAATTAAGCAACTTAAAATATTTGTAGATTCTTTGCTTGTAATTCAATATATAAAGGAAAATGGAGTTGTTGAAATTCACATCTTTGGATTAGTTTTTGTTGTAAGTCAATCATAGTTTTTTACTAGATTATGATGAAAAAATCTATTTCATTTATAAATTAAAATATACTTATATATTTTATAATTACAATTAAAAAAAATTCTCCAAAACTTTCTAGATCTTGAAATATATAAACACTAATGAAGTGTTTACCCAAAATGAATTTGACACTTAATATTATTAATTTTTTATTATTTCTAAAATTGAGATGATCTTAGAATATTACAAAACCATCGAATCTTTGTTTTCATGGCGAAAATTCCGCATCCACTAATCACAAACAATGATAACATCCAATAAAAAAATTGAGTTTCACTCTCGACCATCGAATCTTTGTTTTCATGACGAAAATTCCGCATCCATTAATCACAAACAATGATAACATCCAATAAAATCGGGTATAAAAAAACTGAGTTTCACTCTCGACGACTCACTTCGAGAGGAACTCGACAAAATGCGGAATGAGCGGAATCCGCGCGCAGGGTACACAACGGGCCCACGACTTTTGATAAAGGCAAGAGTAACACATCACTCGAGAGCGAGAGAGAGATACTCGGAACCTCAAAGAGTTGGGAGGTAGCAAGTATTGAGCAATTTGTTGGGAGTTGGGAGGTAGCATGTTTCACGTCTACATCATTTCGCATCTCTTGTGTCTTCATCGTTTTTCCATAGGAACAAGATTAAACTTAAATAACTGCTGCGATTCAGTAATCTAGTATTTAATAATATTTGCAAAATTGAGGCTATTATATTTGCATCGATCATTATAAAAATCATACAATTATAAAGATCATGTTTATGTTAGGTAATAACACTCATGTTAGGTAAAGGAGTGTTATTGAGTTTTAGGAGTGAGTTTTATGGTTAGAGGTATATGTTTTAGTGAGTTAGATTAGGTATTTTTGTTTTTTATTTTATTTTTTCTAAAATAAATTTTTATTGTATATTTTTTTAAACAACATATTTTTAAAATCTTAGTATATGAAGTTGAAATCAAAGGTGTCAACCTAATATTCAACTTTTTTATTTAGTTCAAGATTTATTAACGATTTTATGGACTTCTATTATCCTGTCTTGATCTCATTTTTTATTATTATTGATACTTCACTTATTTTTGTGTTGTTGATCACATAATTGAAGATGATCACTCTGACTTGTGACAAAATTATTTTTCCTTGAATACTCCTTGCGATTAAGCATTCAAATTCTTTGAGAATATGAATGTCAATTAGTTCAATTCCCCTCATGCTAAGACATATTTATTGTTATATCAACTATATATTACTTCCCTTCCAATTTTGGATCTCTTCTCCAACTACTTAGTAGTTGTAATGAATATGATGTCAAATTTCATAACGGGCTTAGTTGGTGACCCTAGATGTAGAGATGTCAACACTTCTATTTGCTTACTCTTTGTTTCCATCTCTGCATAATATATGGCTCTTCTATACAATTCTTCATGTTCATTCTTTTGATGACGTAACCTATATAGATGGTCATCGATCTAGACTCGCTATTAATGAGAATTATAAGTCTCATAGTCCAAAGCTAACTCGTCATGTCATCTGTGTTGAAGATTTGATAGTCTTCAATTTTTATACCCATCTTAGGCCACGATTCTTTCTTGCTCCTTTTTCACATCATTACCATCCCATGTACTAATTTCTAATTGACTATATCTTGTATTAGCAATTGAATTAACAAATTCTTATGTGAAGTGTGGGGAATAGTCAACACCCCATATACCTTTATGTTACAACTTCATTCCAACAAATATCAACCACCAATTTTCCTTAAAACCGCAATGATATCTAATGAATAATGTGGTTGAACACTTCTTACCATTAATCCTATGGTACAAGGGGGCCAAGAAAAAGTCACATATGTTAGAATCTCTTCTTTATTTTTATCTTTCCAAAAGCCTTCCAACCAAGCATGCAATGTTACAAATGTATTCTCCAAGTGGTCCTAAAAGCGAAAAAAAATTGTGCATGTGGAAACACAATCCATAAGGTGGGGTGTTGTATAAAATTTGGGTATGGTATTGCTTTTGGGTGTTTTTCTTTCTTGACTGCACCAAGCAAGGTTGTTGGATATGATGTTTGGCTAGTTAAAAAATTCCATGCTTGAGGACCTAAGACATGATTAGGATTGAACTCAACCATGTGCATTGGGTATCTATTCTTATGTACAAGTGGTTCATGGGCACCACTATGTTTCATATTTCCCCTTGTAGATTTCTAACCAATTATACTTTGCATGTGGTTACTTTGAACTACTTAGGAAGTAGCCAGTGATATTGTTTCATGATGTTTTGGATATCATTCACTTTCCCATATCTTACAACCACACTCCCATAAATGTTGTGGGGGTTAGGAACTTTTCCATTCTTTGATATAAGCAATGTTGAATCACCCAATCATATCATGACTTTGTGAATTTAATTTGTGAGTGGAAGTATGTATTAACATTATGATTTATACTTTGCAGCATATCACTACATGGATATAATTCTTCTTTGGCCATCACCTTGTGAATTCATGAGATCTTGATACTAAAACCTTGGTGTACTTATCCCTCATCCTTTTATTAATTATCTGTGATTTGTATAGGATTCACATCATCGTACACATGATATAGGGACGAGTATGTGGGCTTAGAGGCTATGTTGGAAAACAATACTACAACATCATACACACTATATAGAAATTTTGGGTAACAATATTATATTTATAAAAAAAATACTTGAGTTTAGTAGTGGAGTTTTCTTCCCTTTTATTACTATTTTACAAGAAAAATTCTATGAAATAAACTATGTTAATTCATTAATAAATATGAAAATTTGTTACTTAAATTATATCATTAAATATCAAGTAAGTTTTATCCCTTTACATCCACTATAACAAAATCTCAAATACAAAAAAATCTCAAATAATTTAGCTAAATATACAACCTATAGTGCATAAGGCTTTTTCCCTTAAACTATTACTTCTAAAATTTTTATAATAATTTTTGTTTTTTAACATATATGCTATTTAAATATAAAAAATATATCCTTCTTAATCTATAATCATGTTTTTTAAAGATTATTTAAACAAAAATATTTAAAAAAATAACACCACTTACATCTTTAACTCATTTTTAAAATTAACATATTTATTTTAAAAATTAAATAAAAAAAAAAAATTTTAAAATCTAAAAGAACATTTACAGTATTAATCTTTAATAATGAAATATAAAATTATATTCAATACCAAAACTTATTTTTTAATACTTCAAAAATTACCATCATTTTAATCTTATGAAGTGAGAAGTAAAAATAATTTTTTAATCCTCTCCATGGCATGTAAAAGATAGTCCATTTATACAATGTTGCAAACGCATCATTTTAATGTGAAGTTTTTTTTTTAACTGACGGAGTAAATTGGCCCGGAGACCGAAATCGGACCATCCTAATTTTACCAAAATGCCAATTTACTTTATTTTTAGACTACGCGGTGTGATGTTTGGGCAAATCATTGATGCCTAAAGATGACGGGGAGACATTGAAACGGTGGATAATAGAGTAACAGTGATGAATATATTAAATTGTGGTCCTCTTTATATTGCATTGGTGACTACGACAAGATATGGGATTGCGTTTTTATGTCGACTGCTAATTCTATGGAGATTGTTGATTTTCCGAATATTTTGCGAACACGTAGACACAGGCTTTTCGAATATTTAGCTTCCGAATATTTAGCAATCACTTTAACACAGGCTTTTCGAATATTTAGCAATCACGCGGACATAGGCGGTCCCGATTGCCAAATATTCGGAGAATCAGACATAAGCTCAGAAGCTCAGGGGATTGTGTCAACGTAAATTATTCATTCTCCAGAAATAATTATAAATTAATAAGTTTTTTTTTTTTAAATAAAAAATAAAAAAATTAATAATTAAGTTATTTAGAGTAAGTAATTAGAAATTTAGTTTAAATAATTCAAAAAAAAATCATTTTTATATATTTTTCAAAACTTATTTTTCACTTTTATACATGGCTTGCATTTTTCACATAATTTTTTTTTCAGTCTCTATGTGTATTTTTTCCATTATTCTCAGGAATTAAGAAAGAGCCTGTGCATAGCTCCTCGTGGGAATAGGCCTCTTTCAGATTTATAGGAACCAATCGACCACCTACAGGTTGGTCCACAGCCTGACTGATTTTTCTATTCCAAAATAATAAAATGAAGAGAAATGTATTTATTGGATTCCTAAATAATTTTAATAATCAAAACAAAGATAAATTTATCAAATAGTGTCCGAAAAGCAGGTATATGCAGTCTTTTCCAGGATTAGAGGACAAGACTTGTGAGATATGCAGTCTTTTCCACGGATTAGAGGACAAGACTTTGTGAGACCAGTTTTCACATCACCATTTGACTACATTTTTTACACCAGGGACCGTATAAAAAAAAAAAATCCTAATTTTTTTCCTTTGATACAGACATATATAACATTATTCATATTCCTTGGGCTTCCCCTGATTAAACCATGTGCGTACAGGATACAGGACTGGATGTGGTTGGTCGACAAATTTCGCAGACGGATTTGCAGATGGGCACATAGATGGCTTTCCATGGGTGGAAGGCTCATCATGATACAGGCTGTGCTATCGCAGTTGATGGTTTGTTGGGGGCACTTATATTATCTGCCGGATAGCATTATCAATATGATCAACAGCATCATTGCCAAATTTATCTGGGGGGGATCGCAGATGGATCGCAAGATATTCCTATGTAAACTGGTGCGCCTTTCTCGGTCTAAAGATCATGATGGTTGGGGCATTCTTAACACCAGGATATTTAATATTGCTCTGCTTATCAAATATTTCTGGAGGGCCATACATGGTACAGGTATATGGTCAGACATCATTGGATGCAAATATATATTGGGTAATTTTCTTCTACAGATTCATGGTGGGCAATTTTTACAACCTCGAAATATATCGGCTATATGGAGAAGCTTCAAGAAAATTGCCCACCATGTGGCGGGGCGGCTTGCATGGTTGTTCCGAGATGGGAGGAACATTCCTTTCAACTTTACATCGTTAATCGGCATGCCTCCACATTCTGCGCCGTCTCCAAGATTGATACATAGGCTTGCACATAGGGGTATTGTATACCTCGCACAGTCCATTCGCTCATGGGCGCACGGTGCACCTGAGTTCAAATCGGCATTACAAATGGGTCTATCTAGTATGGATGCAGATGAATGGGAGGTGTTTAAAAATGATATACGGGCTGCTGGTTTATTAATGGAAGTGGGGGGCGACATACTAATATGGAATGGGCCTACCAAGTTGGGCAACCCAATTGTTAAAGACTCTTACCAATGGCTGAATAGTGCTTCATATCAAGAGCAGATATCTTCTATTTACAGCTCTTTCTGGAAGAGAAAGATTCCTCCAAAGATTGTTCTTTTCGGGTGGCTTCTGTGGAAGAACAAGGTGTTAACGGGGGAAAACCTAACCAAGAGAGGTTTTCTTGGTCCTTATCGATGCCACTTTTGCTGTGCTGAGTCGGAGACCAGTGAACACTTGTTTTTTCGATGTCCAACAGTGGCATACCTTTGGAGACTCTTTGCGGCCCACCTCATGGATCCTCAATGGGTCCCTGTCGACTTTATATCTGCTGCTAAGGAATGGGATAGGAGGAAGGACAACTTTCGTTCTTTACCTTTCTTCCTTGTTTGGGAGGTTTGGCTAGGTAGGAATAGGTTGATATTTGATAATGTGCCATTTCAGGTCCACTGAACATACTCTGCTATTATGAACTGGATGAAGGCCCGACCAAACCCCACAAGGCGGATCGTCGACTATTCACACCGTATAAGGCCACATGAGATGTCTATTTCGGCAGTATATTTTGACGGAGCTTGCATGGAGGGTAATATGGGATGTGGGGCGTGGATTAAAATTTCTCAGAGGGAGCGAGTACAAATTTACTGGAATGGTGGTCAGGGCTCAAATAACATGGCGGAGGTGATGGCCCTGTGGGGTGGTCTACGCTTTGCTATTTATTTAGAACTTCAGGATATCCATATATATGGGGACTCACAGGTGGTGATTGGCTGGATTACCAGTTCCATGGAGGTGTTGAGGCCAGAGATTATGGGCTGGGTGAACAGGGCACGTAGGCTGTGGGGCGCCCTCAACAGACCACCTATTTCTCACATTTACAGGGAAAACAATACCCGTGCTGACGGGCTCTCAAAAAAGGGTCTGCTGTCTGATTTTGGAGTCATGCATGTTCATCTATACAGAGATGGTCGTCTATATTGGCAAAATGAATTCTTGATTCCATAACAGGATACATAAATATTGCTACAGGTTACAATGATGGTTTTGCTTTTCAATTTTCAATTTTGAGGTGCCGGATGAATGGCAAATAGAATTCACATATCGGTCGGGCCATAGGATGGCGATTACATATCTAATACACATTTATAGATCTATAATCGACAACAGGATCACAACAGAATATGATGGCGCAACAGAATATTTATGAGAGTCTCATTTCATGCTGTTGTCACACAGTTTTTATCATGGAAGTGATCTATATATTTGCGTCAACAGTATCAAATCAAATATCAAGCGAGCCGGTCTACAAGGAGCAAGCGAGCCTGCTTAATATATTTTCCATCTTTCCATAGGCATCATCGGAATCTACATATCATTCTTATCTGTTTTTTCTACAGCTACAGTACTTCCCATTCAATATGCATTCTATTACAGGACTGTAGTGAAAACACCGGTTTCTCTGCTATGCTGTGGTCCACTTCTATCTATCAATTTTCAATTCCATAGCATACATTTTGTCATAACATACATATAGGTTTTCTCCAAAATGTTAATTGTGCTGAACCATGTAATTATATCTGCCAATGGGCTTGCACATATTGCTGGCTGTATAAGTATGGAGATCAATACTCCCTTATTTGTGGTGGCCAACTTGTCATTGGACCCTCTCTTCTGGGTTCTTATCTTTGGTCATATATGCATTTCTATCTCGCTGTACTCTTTACAGCTAGAGATTATTATGTACATGTACTGCTTATATCCTAATATAAACAGCGTTTTTTTCCTCTACATTATTCATATTCAGACCACAAAACTTGTAAAACCAAATTTTCCCACCTATTAAACCACAATCTTTTACTTTTTACAATGTTACAATCTACTTTCTTGAAGAATCATGTAAAATTTTCCTTTTGCTTTTACAATCTACTTTATTGAAGAATCGTGTAAAAATTTTCTCGTTCATCCCCTTGGTACTTTGCTCATGTATATGTCCATGCCCTTTTAGTCCTAATATTATATTCATGCTCTTGTTGTTCTGGTTGTTATTATATTCTACATACTCTGCAATACTCTGCCTCCCCTGCCCCCTTATTGGGTATTCCGTTCCATTTCCTCTGCTATCCATTTCGCTGTTGGCGCGTCCTGGTTATTCTTATCTTCATACTCTGGATATTCTGTGCCAATCCTTTGCTAACCTCCTCCCATCTCACTCAGTGTTGGCACAAGCAATGGATATTGTAACTGGCACCGCAGGAAACACCATTAGCAGCGTTATTGTCCTTCTACTCACCCAAAAACTCATCCAACAGATAAACGACGTAATTCACTTGGATGAAATCTCTGAGCTTCTCCAGGAGCAGTTATGTCGTATGAAGAGCTTCTTAGATTATATTAATGCTCTATTCCGAGATCAGCAGAGGGAGGTTCCGATTTCTCTGAATGATCGATTGCTAAGGATGCAAGACGCTGTTGAAAAGGGCAAACACTTGATCCAACACTCACTACGCCCTTGGCCGCAGCAGTGTATTGACGGCCTCCTTTGCAAGCCCAGAGTGTCTTCACAGATCCGGGAGTGGAAAACGACTTGTTCGGCTTTCTTTGATGACCTTCATGCAGACCTTTTAGTGATGAAGAATGCTTACCAGGTTGTGCAAGCGGCACCACAACAGGCAGATGTACTATTTCAAGACCAACCAGACACCGGATTGGTAGGGTTGAAAATTAGAGATGCCGAGATACAGGTTGTGGGTTGGCTCACGGAAGCTTCCCACGCTCACCTTCATACAATAGGTGTATACGGCATGGGTGGTGTTGGGAAAACAGCGTTGCTCAAAAAAGTGTACAACACCATCAAGGTTAGTCACATTTTCGATCATGTCATTTGGGTTACAGTTGCTCGATTTCCAATTCAGCAGATACAAAATGATATTGCTTCTACAATTCATTTAGATCTCGCAAACTTTTCTGCTGATGTGCGGAAGATGAAATTGTCTGCCTATCTCAAGACAAAGAGATTTCTTCTGATTTTAGATGACATGTGGAGTGGACTCAATTTGAAAGATCTAGGGGTAGAATTTGGCACTGACAAATATAGCAAACTGGTATTCTCTACTCGAAATAGAGATCTGATTCCAGAAATGGACGCAGAAATGTCCATAGAAATACGCCCTCTACCAACAGAAGAGGCGTGGGACCTGTTTTGCAGAGTAGCCTTCAAAGACGGCCATGTTCCAGTGGCCATTGAGCAAATTGCCAGAGAAGTCGCCAGCGAATGTAAAGGTTTGCCACTGGCGATAAATGTAATAGCCTCAACAATGAAGAGAAACACAGCTATAAATGACTGGAAGTTTGCTTTAATCCAAATGCAAAGGGTGGACCCAAATTTTCCAATTTGTCATCCGAGAATTGAACAAGATTTGTATCAGCGATTGAGATGGAGTTACGATGCTTTGCGCTCTGCTGATTTGAAAAACTGCTTTCTTTACTGTGCCATGTTCGAGGAAGATGCCCGAATTCCTGTAGAGGATTTGATTCGGATGTGGATCTCAGAAGGTCTGGTTAAGGCCAATGATGGGGATTACAACTATTCACTGGACACTGGGTGCAGGTATGTAAAGTTGCTTCTCGATCGTTGCTTGGTGAATGAAGAGGTTGATGAAATCGATGAAGTTATTCTGCGCTATATTTATGTTCACGATGTTCTCCGCGATATGGGTATTTATATCGGAGAAAAGGAGGAAAATTATGCATTCAGGGCAGGTCACAGGCTTCAACGCTTCCCTGACATGGAGTCCTGTGCTCATAGCAAACGGTTATCACTTCGCAACAACAATATTACATCTTTTCCTACCAATGAATTTAGATGTCCAAACTTAGTTTCTCTATTGTTAGGGGAAAACATATATTTGAGAGAAATTCCGGAAGGCTTTTTCGTCAATTTCGCCAATTTGAAGGTATTAGACCTATCTCTATTACCGTTAAAATCGTTGCCAACATCATTGTGGCAATTGATACAACTTGAGTTTCTTGACTTAAGGAATACTCAGATTCAGAGCATTCCTGAAGACATAGGCAATCTTGTTCACCTTCAATTCTTGTGTATTTGTAATTGTGCGTCTTTGCTATCACTGCCAGATGAAATAGGAAAACTTACAAATCTGGAGCACCTAGATATTAGGTGCTGTTTCCGCTTGGCGCCGCTTCGACATGACATCAAAGTACTTTTAAAGTGCAAGATTATAGAGACTAGGTCGTCCGGGAATCGGATAGTGGACAGTGCTGAATTGCCTTAGGACGATGCCAGAAAATTCATAAAATCTCTGTATTGGAGATCTGAACTTTGCATGCAATGTATAATTTGTTTAGGTAATTTGGGCATGGGAAACACTAATGATTTTATCAAATTGTTCTGCTATCTCATTTGGATCTCATGAGAAAGATTGGATCTTCAGTATGTTTGTTGTGACAAAAATGGACATGATTAAATGACGTGTAGGATACCATGGAAAAAGATCAAAGAAAAAGTAAGAACACAAGTAAGAAAAGGTAAAGCTCCTGAATATGCACATTTTGTTCTTTCTCATTACAATACTAACCAACAAAAATGAGGATTGGTTAAAAAGTTAATATACTTCTTCAAAGAGATGAATGGTTACTTGACATTGGTGTTTTACTCTTAGAGGCAAAAGTGGCAAAAGTGTAAGGCTAATTTTTTCCAATGGTTTAATTTTACATTTATGTTTTCAAAAAATGATTGTCAATTTCTATGTTTAGAGCTAGTTGGCCTAATTTTGGATGATGATTGTCAATTTCCATGTTTAGGGCTAATTTTTCCCTCGTCTAATTTTGCATGTTTTTTTCTAAGAAATGATTATCAATTTCTATGTTTCTCTAAATTGTTTTTCCCAAACTTTGTAAGATACAATTATTTTACTCTAAAGATTGCTAATTGTTTTAGAAACTAATTAAAAACCTTAAAATTTTGAAAGTTTCTTTTAGAAACGAGTTAAAATCCTTAAAAATTTGAAATTTTCATAAAAATGTTATCAAAAAGTAGATGGTTAGCATTTTAATAATTAATAAGCTTCTCCAAAGTTTCTACACTTTATGATATATATGGAACATTAAAATTTTTATTGAGTGATATGACTTTTCAAAGAGAATTCTATAAATAATTTAATGACAATATAGGGGTGGAGTAGACTTTGTAGATATATCTAGTCATAAACCTATATAAATAGATACCCTCAAGCTCAAATTGATTGGGTTCCCATATTTTCTTTGCATGATGTTGCTTATTCCCTTGAGTTGTGGAGGAACTTGTATTTTGTGCATATTCAACAATAAGGCCATACTATTCACATGTTTTATGGAAAATTTATTGTAAGGGGGCATCTTCTGACAACATGGTGATCATGACACGATGAGAAGATGGGGTATTATTAAAATTGAAAGAAATACTTGCATGTCATGCAGATAATTTTGCATATCTCTCTCACCATGATGAAGATACCTTCTTATGTTTCGTGGCTTGTTATATATAGGTACATCAATTATTATAATTTTCATATGTCAAAGCCAAATAGTATTTTTTGTTTGCCTAAAATTCCAACGAATTTGAAGCAATGTGATACATGTATCCTTGGTAAAAATAACACATAACATTTTCATAATTCCTTTTTTAAAGCATGTAGCAAGCTAGAGTTGATATAATTTGATTTGAGTGGCCCCATGGCTATTCCATCTAATTTTGATAATGAATATATCATGAATTTTATAGATGACTACTCCAGGTTTTGTTGGATTTATTTGTTAATGCAAAAACCTCAAACATTTGAAACACTTAAAAATTTTCATGTATTGATTGAAAATGAAATTTTCATGTATGTATTGAAAATGAATCAAAATCTCATATTGGTGTTCTTCATATTGATAATGAAGGGGAAATATGCATTTGATGAGTTTGAAAGTTGTTTTGTTCAACATGGGATTAAGATTCGAACCATTATTCCATACAATCTTTGGCGGAATGGCGTAGCGGAAAGAATGAATAAGACACTCTTGAATGTCATCTGTCAAATGATATTTTCAAAGAATCTGAACTTGATGTTTTGGTATGACATAATTTTCTATGCAATGTTTTAAAGAAAAAAAAATATATCTCATGCTTTTGGGAAGAAGACTCCATGTGAAATGTATTATAGCCACATTCCTTTGGTGAGACATATAAAAAATTTGGTTCCACTTATTATACCTTAATTCCTAAAGGGAGACAAAAATAGAAAAAAACCAACTTTAAGGGATTTTTGTTGTAAAAAATGGGTCTCAAAATGAAAAATGTACTAATAAATCAACTTTAAGAGAACCAATTGGATTCAATATGATGATGTCATATAGAGGGGAGAATATTTTTGGAGGGGAAATAAGAAAATTACTTTCTTTAATCATAATTTTGAATTATCTCCTTATGTGTTTACTAAATTTAAGTGTGTACACTCGTTGGATGTGGAAACTGATTTCACATCCAATAAGGAACCACTCTACATAGTTTTGAGTAGATCCATGCTGAGAAAAATTCAAAATGCTGTGAAACATGTTTTTTTGGGTATTTTGTTTTTTTCTCGATGTGGATATAGACTCAAAAGTATGCATAGTGGGTACTTGTTGGATGTGAAATCTAATTCTGTATCCAATGAGTGTATACACTTGAAATTTGAGTAAACCCACAAGCAGATAAGTCACAAATGTAATAAAAAATGTAGTTTTCTTTCTTTTGTTTTAAAAGTTCATAACTCTTATTTTATTATTTTTACTATTATTTTAATATTTCCCTTAAAATACTCATTTTAGGCCTCAAAATTTCCCAATTCAAAATTATATACTAGAAATAGAAATGCACGTTATTATCTTCATTTTATCAAATTTATTTATTATCATTATTGTGGAGTTTTTAAGTAAACTCCTTTGCATTTGTGCACCTAACGAATCTACCATTAATGCATAATCCCCCATGTATTGTTGTTGGCATGTTAATTGATAAGTGCCATCAATAAGTATATTTTCAGGCCCATTGTGTTATTCTCCAACCCTTAAAACTCTCATTCTCTCACATTAATTTTCATTTTTAGCCATATGTGCTTAGTAGGAGAACTAAAGTGTGCTTGTAAAATTTCATGGCCTAATGTGATTAATATACATGAAAAGGAAGCATTTTTGGAGATATTTACTATACAGGGGCTTGTTGGAGACATCTAGAGAGAATATAGGAGGCTTGTCCACTACATTAACTCTCTAACTTGGCTTGAGTCCAAAGATTCCTCACCAACAACTCGAATTCACCAGAAACCTCTTCCATTTTGTTCAGAATGTCCAAAACATTCATAAATGACTCTTCAATCTCTGAAAATGGTCTTTAGCTGATCTAGGAAAGGCCTTCCCTCCTGGTGGCCCTAGGCTTTGCTTTTCTTCAAAGTGGAAAAAACATCTTTATAATTTCTCTTGTACCTATGCAACATGTACCAATGGATTTAGAGCATGTTAATCTGCTAGGAAAGACTCTTCGTGAGCCAAAATGATTGAACATTCCTCCAGGTAGGCCTCATTCAATTTTCCTAGGAAATTTCCTTCAAATCTGGAGAAGACTCTAGATAAGTCCTCCAAAGTTGGAAGTATGTCGGTTTTGGAGGCGCCCCTTAAACTCCCCTAGTTAAACTATGAGTCTAATTATCCGTTAAGCACATTTAAGGGCAGATAAACTGGAATTAACTGTGCATAAGTGTGGTTTGGCATAAACACCATTTAACCACCTTAAACACACATTTATATTAATTAATCTGAAATTAATATTTAAAATCTGCTCAATGTTCCTCCGACCGCCTGTGGTTTTGGTGGAAGGGTCACATGGGGAGGGGGCTAGCCCATGGGGCTGGCCCTCTCCAAACCCCCGCAACTCATCTCCAAACCCCCGTAACTCATATGTAATGAATACAAATATATTTCGTAGCCCTTAGATAATAAGGACCAAAGTTTTGGCGGGGCAGTATGAACGTTGGTTGGTGAGGGGGAGGTCGTGGGGGCAACCCTGACCTCTGCCCATCCCTTGTAAATTTTTCTCCACCATATGTAATCCAAAACTTTGGCTTTAAATATCATATATCCTTCAGAATTTAGAACACATATAAATTTCGACTTTGGAGTTTAATAAAATGCATCATAGATAATAAATGTAGGTCCAAAACCTTAGGTTTGAATAAAATTTTTAATCTGTCAAATCAAAACATTAATTCGGACTTGGAACCACATAATATACCTTCTGACTATGGTATAATGCACTCCCAAATTAATATATAAACCTTGACATATTTTAAACGAACCTTTGGAAATGTATAACCATCATAAAATTAAATTCGACCATAGCATATCAAATATTAAATTTCGACCATTGATGAAATGAAATTAAAATTTTATACTTCGGATAGGGTCCACTAGAGGGGGCACGTGGCGGCCCCTGGCTGCACCACGTGTCAGTGTCTAGTTGGTCTATCCATCCATAAAAAAAAAATTCGAATTCAACCTTAGAAGCCAAACTTAAAAAAAATTCACCTTCAAACCTTAACCAATGAATCCTGTGGTGACACTTGTCACAATATGATTGGGTGTAATGGAGGAAAACATAAATTTATAGCCATTGACCCTGTTTGATCATTTTTTTTGAAACTTTGTCTATTCTGAGTGGAGGTCAGCAGGCTCTAACTTCCTCATACGAACTTCGTTTTGAGTGAAACGAATTGTGCCCGATTCTTGGCGACGGATGCATCCGGTCGTTCTTAGGTGATTTTGATGCTCTGATACCAACTTGATCTGAGTATGAATGTTATTTTTTTTGTGCTAATTTCATCTTCAGATTTAAATTTATTTGATGATCTTATGCTTTATGTACATAGGTTTCCTTGTTGTTTATCTATGTCAAACATGTAAATTAGCTGAGTTTTACGAGTGAATTCAAGAGAATAAAGCATGATATAAATATTTTGAACAAAAAAAACATTAAGAATAAAAAACCATCACAATTGATCCATCGACACAGAGTTTTGATGAAGGAGTTCAACCATCATGGGCTACATCTTCTTGGTCCAGCTTCCACGACTTGGGCCTCTATATTAGCTCAAAAGTTCAAAAAGTGTTGTTTACATACACCTACAACCCTTGAAACCTGCTTCAATGGATCGATAATGTCAAAAACATTCAGAAATGACTCTTCATTCTCTCGATTAGGTCTTCAGCTGATCTAGGCATGGTCTTCCTTCCTCGTGGCCCTAGGCTTATTTTTTCTTCAAAATGAAAAAGAAAACCTTTAGAATTTATCCTCTACTTCTGTAACCTGTACCAATGGATTTAGAGCATGCCAATCTGCCAGGAATGACTCTTCCTGAACCAAAATTGGTCAAAAATTGCTCCAAATATGCTTCATTTAATTTTCCTAGAAAATCTTCTCCAACTATGTAGAAGACTCCACGTTAGTCCGCTAAAGTTGGAAGTCTGCCAGTTTTGGAGGCACGCCTAAAACTACGCCAAGTTAAACTATGAGTTTAATTAATGATAATGGCAGATTAACAGCGATAAGGGTGGATTAACTTAATCTGGTTTAGCATTTTTCTCAATGCATAAACGCGTGTTAGGGGTAATTAACCCCGCTTAACCATAATCCCGCACATGGTTCTGTCGGCGCCATTGGTTTTGGTGGAAGGGTTGCATGGGGAGGGGGTTTCTCCCCTCCAAATCCACACAACTCATATATAATGAATACAAATATATTTCGTATCCCATTGATAATAAGGATGAAAGCTTTGGTGGAGCGATATGAACGTTGGTTGGTGTGGGGGAGGTCATGGGTTCAACCCCAACCTCTACCCATACCTTGCAAATTTTTCTCCACCATATGTAATTCGTACCTTTGGCTTTGAATATCATATATCCTTCAGACTTTAGAACACATATAACTTTCGACTTTGGATTTTAATAAAATGTTCCATAGACAATCCATGTAGGTAGAGAACCTTATGTTTGAATAAAATGTTTAATCCACCAAATCAAAACATTAATTCGGACTTGGAACCAGATAATATACCTTCTGACTATGGTATAATTCGCTCCCACATTAATTTATAAACCTTGGCATATATTAAACCAACCTTTGGAAATGTATAACCACCATAAAATTAAATTCGACCATAGCATATAAAATATGCAATTTCGACCATTGATGAAATGAAATTCTAGTTTCAGAGTTTGGATAGGGTCCATTAGAGGGGGCACGTGGCGGCCCCTGGCTGCACCATGTGTCAGCCTCTGGTTGGGCTATCCATCCATTAAAAAAAAATTGAATTCAACCTTAGGAGCCAAAATTTAAAAAATTTCACCTTCCAACCTTGACTGGTGAATCGTGCGGTGACACTTTTCACAGTGTGATTGGGAAAAATGGAGGAAAACCCAAATTTATAGCCTTTGACCCTGTTTGACAATTTTTTTTTGAAAATTTGCTTGTTCTAAATTGCGGTCATAGGGCTCTAACATCCTCATACAGACTCCATTTTGAGTGGAACGAATTGCATCGGATTCTTGGCGACGAGCCAGATTGGTTTGTTCTAGCTTGGTGCGATTCTGAGCACTTTGATTTTTTGGAAAAATTTTCCCCAATCCAGATTCCAATCACTCCTTCCCACTGACATGCTTTTGGACACACAAAATTTGGTTATCTCATGAGAGTTGAATACTCTTTTGTTTCCAAAGTTCTATCATCTTGATCCTACTTGGAAAAATTTCCATGACAACCACTTGGGTTCATGGACATGCCTTGCCTTGCAATTGGCTCTTCAAACAATGTTCTGCTTTTGTTGCTCACCCAATCCAACACTTGTTGGTTGCTTGCTGACTGATAATTTTTTTTTCTGTACCAAATCAATCCTTCGGTCCTTGGAAAACTGACTGATGGCCTTCCCACTGAGAATCATGTTCCTCCTTTGCACAAGCATGCATTCAATGCAAGCTTCTCCTTGGAAACCACTTTCCCAAGTTAAGATGATCTGAGTGAACTACAATAATTAGTTCCAACATGGGTAATAATAAGAAAATAAATGACCATTATTTTACCTCCACGGTTCCAAATTCCACATCTAGAAGAATGCATTCACCATCTCCTTTTTTTCTTGGTGTCAACACATAAGATGGTCTATAATGGCTGAATATTTTTGGCTACAAATTCTTTGACATCTTGTCCTTCTTTCCATCATCCTCTAGTTTGAAATGATGCTCATGCCATGGATTTGAGAATGAAGGATAAACATGAGCCGCTTTCTCAAGAGTGGACCTTCCCAAAATCCCACGACATCTTGTCACAAACATAACCATGAATTTGAAAAACACATCATGCAAGAAACATAACTTGAAATAAGACTAGGTAATTGAGATCTTACCGTGTTTTTTAATCTCATCTTATTTCGTTGCTTCCAACCATATAATTGTTACCCTCCATTCTCAATGAAGCCAATTGAATCTTTATGTCATCCTCTTGAAGGTTCTGAATTATACAATAAACCTCCAACTGATGAATCCATTTATCTAGCTTCTTTGCATTCACTTCATAATTATATATCGGTAGCTAAAATTTAACATCAAGTTTAAGTAAGGGTGATTTACCAAATCCTTTTGAAGTATGTGTATGAAAAAGTGTAAGGGTTGTGGTAGTGGAAGATGATGAAGGGGAAGGAGAAGATGGTGGCATGGATGATGGTGGAGTGGATGGTGGTTTATTGTCATCTCCATTACCTCCTCCTCGTAGAGAAGCCTCTCCTCTAGGAGGCCTAGAACTTTCTCCTTGTATCCTTAAATTAATCTCCTCATAGAGCACATTTACCATCTCTGTCATATCAAAAAATTTGTTTTTGAATGCTCTCTCCTCTTCTGTCATGGTGGTTTCTCCTTCATAATACATGCTCACTGAAGACTCAACTTCAATTTAAGGATGTGCTAATGTTGAAGACTTTGGAAACCTTTCCTTTCTTCCTCTCAAACCAACTGGAGGTTTTTCAACTAGCTTCCCTTCTCCTCTTTTGAGTTTTGACCTTGTAAGCATGACAAAAACTTTCAATCAATTAAATCAATAAGATTTAATTGAAACAAATGTTTTACATGTGCTCAAGGGTTCAAATTTTCTTGCAAGTTACTAAGTCTCATGAGTGATTTTTATGTTAATTTTATGAAAAATTCAACATAAAACAAAGATTGAACAATAACAATAAAAAGTACAGTACATCACCATACAACACATCAACACAAATATTTGATGAAGGATTTCACGCCTCCTGGTTTACATCTCCTTGGTCCAACTTCCATGGCTTGGGCCTCTATATTATGCTCAAATTTGCAAAATGATGTGTTTACAATGTTTTTTTGCTCCTAAAACCTATTTCATTGAGTCCAGAACACTAAAAAATTGTAACTTAGACTCTTTCTGCTCCCGATTTGGTCGAAAAATGAATGAGTTATGGCCTGGCCTAATTTTCCCACAATTTGCACAAAATCTGGGCCGATCCTACAAATCCGCTCAGAATTTGGCAAATTGTCCTACAATTTTTCCAACTGGTGGCACAAATTGTGGGATAGTTAATTTTGTTAATAACGTCTTTAAACTGGATTAGCACTAACAAACCCGCATTAGGTGTTAATTAACTGAGATTATGGTTTGACTTGTGCGCTTATGGATTAGCTTTAATAACACCATTAACCATTAAGTAAAACCGGATTAAGGTTTTAATTGTGCTTATGGGTTAGAGCTTCGCCCGTGAACTTGGGTGTTGGTTGCATGATTTGGGGGATGGCCCTCTCTCCCCCCATCGGTGCACTTTGTAAACATTAAATAGATGTGGAGTCCTTACATGGTTAAGACTCATGGAATAGAAGAGTTGATAATGGCACGTGTTAGCTTGGCGGAGGACTCGGGTTTGACCCCTGCCTAGTCCCTTCGGTCCTTCACCATAATTTATACTGTCGTGATTGGGACACGTGGCTGCTGCAGGTTGATCCTGTGCCTCCTCCTCATTATTCTTCTAACAACCAATAGAAACTTTCTAACACACAACGAAGATGCACCAACCAAACTCTGCCACTTGGTAGCCAATAATTTGCAGGAGAGATGGGTTGACCAACTCGTTGACCTGCCCGATCAGCATGCCACGTCAACAATATGGACTACTGACTGGGCTCCCTGTCTGCATAATTTTTTTCCAAATTTTTCTGTTTAGGAAAACATACATAACTCAATTCTGAAGCCATACGAAGTCCATTTCATGCGTAATGAGTTGTGGCAGATTAAAATTGATGAACACTATGCGGTCATTCAGGTTTCATGTCATTCTGAGAACTTTGTTTTTTGAGCATAATTTTGAGCACCTGATCAATTATGAATTTGAAATCATCTACAAAAAGGGGGAGCAAAATGTTGTTGCAAATTCACTCTCAAGAAAGGATGAGCCTTGTGGAAGGATTTGTTTGTGCCATTTCTATTATCCAACCAGATTGGATAAATGAAGAAAGGGATGAATTGAAGAATTATGAACAAGTGTGGAAACTCATTCAAAAGTTGCAATAAGATCCAAGTACATCTGATACATTTAGCTGGAAAAATGATTCATTATGGTACAAATATCACTTATATAATTGTAATAATTCCCAACTTAAACAAAATATTATTTTGGAATTGCACACCTATACCTTAGGAGGGCATTCAAGATTTCTAAAAGCTTACCACAAGGTTAAGAAGGAATTTTTTTGGGATGGCCTTAAACCTGATATTCAAAATTTTGTGGCGAAATATTTTTCTTGCCAACAAAATAAAGTTGTAGTTGAAAGAGTGGCATCATGGTGGTAGTTGATAGACTTACTAAGTATGCACAATTTTGTACATTATCACATCCATTTAAATCAAATATAGTTTCTAATGTATTTATGGAAACAATTCAAAAGCTACAGAAACCCAAAGATTATTGTAAGTGACAAAGATCCCATTTTCACTGGAAATTTTTGGACAAAATTATTTTCTTGTCTGTGTACTCAATTAGCACATAGCTCATCTTATCATCCTCAATTTGATGGGAAAACTGATATAGTAAACATGTGTTTGGAAGGATATCTTAGTTACTTTGTATCAGATAAATAGGCAAATGGGTCAAGTGGTTACCTCTGGCTGAATAGTGGTATAACACTTCCCTCCATACTGCAACAAAAATGACCCCATTTATGGAACTTTATGGATATCATCCACCGTCTATCACATCATCTTTAAGAGAATATTCTAAGGTTCAACCAGTGGAAGATCACATTGAGCATCAACAACAAGTTCTCCAACTCTTAAAGGATAACCTCACTTTGGCACATAATCGAATGAAACAACATGCATATCAACATTGCAGTGAAATAATTTTTGATGTAGGCGACTGGGTATTTTTATGGATACAACCATACAAGGAAATTCCCCTCAAGCGGGATAAAAGGATAACAAATTATCACCAAAGTATTATGGTGCTTACATGGTGTTGCAAAAAATTGGTACTATGGCATACAAATTGGAGCTTCCTGCATCTTCCTGAGTTCACCCGGTTTTCCATGTTTCATGCTTAAAGAAGGTTATAGGTGACAAGTTCCATTTTCAAAAAATATTGCATGAACGTGATGTGGAAGGAAAAATAATATTGGAACTAGAAGCAATCATAGAAATAAGAACTTGACATCTATGAAATCGATTAATTCTAGAGCATCTCATCAAGTGGGAGAACTTAACCATTGAAGATTCCACATGGGAGGATGATAATTTTATACAAAATCATCCAAAACTACTCAAGCGTTGAGGACAAAACTTTTTTGAAGGAGAGGGACATTTTAGGTACCTATAATACTATTATATCCCCTTATTGTTATTTTTGTACCCATGTAGTCCCCATATTGCTATTATTGTGTCCCATAGAAGCCCACTATTGTTATTTTTTTGGCCTTACATTATTATTTTTATGTCGACTTTGATGATAATGTGACCCCTTAGACTCCTATATATAGAAAGGAGCTTTTTTCATTTTAATCATCCAAGAATTTTTTATTTATGTAATGTAAAGGAGGTTTCCCCCTCGAAGAGGATAATTTTTAAGTCGTTGATCTATATTTTCTTCTATTATGTGAGTTGGTTGCATAACAATGGAAGAAAAGATTCCATAGGCTTATACTATAAAATATTGTAATGGGGTTGAAAAAATAAAATATTATTTGTATGTTAAATATAAAAGGGAAAATACAATTGCTAAATACGAAAGAACCATTGTTGGTTGTTTAAATGCCCGTGATAAATTAAAGGATCATAAATTTTCTCTACAAATTTTGGAGGGAGAAATAGAAAGAAGTAATATTATGATTACAAAACATGCAGAGCTAATAGTAGATTTTGAGACAGAGGGAATTAAATAAATAATTGAAAATATTTGCTTTGTTTCCATACATGACTTACCATTACAATTTAATAAGTCAATTTTTGACTTGAATAGTTATAAATGCACTCCAAACATTCCTTCAATAGATGAATACACATCAGACACAAATACAACATCTAGAAAAAAATTTCTACAAACATCCAAAGAGGTATATTGGTAAAGGTTAAATGATGATATTTTTCATTGTCCATTCTACTCAATTTTACTTGATGAAAGTATAGAAATATAGAGTAACATTTGATTATTTACATTACAAATTTAACAAATAAAGGAAGACTCTAATGTGTGGCAACATTCATATTCTTACTTAAAATTAAGGGTGGAACATCTGAGCCTATGTATGATGCAATAAACACTCTTTTAACAAGTATGGATCTATTCTTGATGAAATTAGTTGGATTTTGATCTCATGGGGCTTCTACCATGAGGGTTGTACTTGAAAGTTTATCAACTTGACTTGGGCATGATAGATGTGAAGTTAGAGGGAACTTAAATGCTCTAATTTTAAGGTGGACCTTTCCAAATCCTTTGAATAGGTGATTTAGCTCTTCATTAGACTCACTATTATTCATTTGGACTTCTATCATGGTTTCATCATTTGGATAATGAGTTATATTAGCTCAGTCTCTTTTGCAATTCTCATTAATCGATCCACCTCTTCCTCCTTTAAGAATGAAAGGAGTATTAGATAGGGTTTTCCTCTCTCTTCTATTTTGTTTATTATTGATGTAGAAGGCCTTAGCAGATCAATAAGGCAGCTTTAGGATTTGGGAATAAAAAAGGTAAGAATGTAGGAATTTCTTATATTGCCACTCATCTGTTTGTTAATGGAATCCTAAAATTTTGCGAGAATAAAAGTATGGTTGACAATTTCCATGAGAGCATTCAAAATATTCTTTGTGGTAAAAGGTATGAATATAATTATTTTCAAGTCAATGATCTCTTTTTTGGGCCTCTTAGAATATGAGAAAAACAACGGTCCTAATTTTTTCATTACCAAGTTTTGGAATTAGATAAAGAAATGAAATATATAGATTTTCATATGAAAGAAAACTAGTATCAAATGGAAATTGACTTGGCTAATACCTAATATTGACAATAATTTAAATAATTTTCGCAAGTATAGGCTTTCTAGAGGTATACGACTAGTTCTTGTCAATGTGGCCATAAAAGCCATACATGTGTACTAATTTTCCTTCGCTTGGGTAGTAAAAGGTGTACTTCAACTAATTAAACAATTTTGATTTAGATTTATTCGGTTTGGAAAGGTAGAAAAAAAAAATATTGTCTTAGATTCCTAGAAAAGGAACTAGCTGTTTCAAAATCTCAAGGTGGATGGGATCTTAATATCTCTAGAACACAACAATAATATGGAAAGTAGTTTCTTGAAATTTCCTCTAATAAGAAATTTGTTGGTATGGATTATTTTAAGATGATATAACATTTATATTGGTCTAAATCATTGGATTGAAGGCCATGATGCATACTAACTCCCACCTATCTAATTATAGACTAAGAAGTATAATTTATCATATATTGAGGAAATTTTCAACAAAAAATAGAGAAATGGGTGGGAAACATTAATGTATTTATTCGGATGAGATTGATCCTAGGAACAAGGATGAAAAAACATGGAAAAAGTATGTTCAAAATATAAGGATTTTCTTCATAAGTCCAAAATATGAGTAATACCATCTAATTGGGTCCTTGAATTCGATAAGTTCCTATGAAGCAATAATAGGATATGAAACCTTTGTTGTCTGCAGTAATGATAACCCATATATTCAGTGATTGAGAAGCCTTTGGAAGCTCATATTCCCATCCAAATAAAGGAAATTTGCATGAATCATGTTGAAAAATAAGTCCCTAACCTAATATCTCCTCTATAGATGAAGTTGCAAGGCTTTGGTTAGTGTTGTCTTTGTAAAGTTGACTTAGAAACTAATTCTCATTGTATAATGTCTTCTACTCTTATTATTAAAGTTTTGAAAAAGGATAATCAATTGAATATACTGAAAAATGCTTGGAGAGGAAACTCCTTTGAAGAATTCCTAATAAATTTTTGTGTGAAGCAAGAAATAAAGAGAGAGATATTGATATCTTCCCCTAACCATAGTTTGGAGAGTATGGCCCCTAAAGTTCCAAAATTTTCAAGGATAAGGATACTCTACTGTTGAAATGTGTTATTCAAAGTATGGACATTCTTTCTATCTTCCCCTAGTATAAGGAAGTAAGATCTACAAGACAAACCTCTAAAAATGTAACCAAAAAAGAAATACGATAGGATTTATTTAATGGTGCCTCTCATGGAAAACCTCCAAACGAGGGATTTGGGGACTACTACTTCCTTCCTCAACCCGCCATATCTCTTTTAAGGCTAGGTTGGGTAGTGAAAATAATAGGTTATGAAAACTAACGGCACTAAAATAGTCCTAACGATTTCTTGATAAAATGGAATTAAGCAAGTTCAAATATTTGTAGATTCTTTGCTTGTAATTCAATATATAAAGGAAAATGGAGTTGTTGAAATTCACATCTTTGGATTATTTTTTGTTGTAAGTCAATGTATAAAAGGAAAATTTAACATGTAAAAATTTATTGTATACACTTTATTTGATGACATTTTGGGTTCAAAATCATCCATCTCAGACATTTATTTTATGCATCCTTACAAGAATAGGAATTATGAAGTAGGACAATTTTTTAAAGGAGTTCTAATGGAGAAAGGTATTTGAAATATCGTTGACAACTCTCATGTGCACTCTTATGCACACTCTTTGGAATAACATCGTGATTTGTGGTTATAACATTTTTTCTTAGTCTTAAATTGCTTGGATTTGTGTCTTCTTGTCCGAGGAAATGGATTTTATTACTTGTATAAAGCAAGTTATATGTATTTTTGAAAAATTTAAGGATAATTGTACATGATGTTTACTGATGGAGACAAAAGATTAGGGTGATCTATTTTTGGAGAGGAAATTTTGTTATGTTCAATAGGGGATAGTTTTTAGATTAATTACGCTATAAAGCATCCCTCTTTGAAAGCAAATCCCCTCAACTGCCACTTGTACCATTGTGTACTGTTGATTTTGATGTTAGACAATTGAAATAATATCTACCTTAAGATTGAATATTGTTATTAATTAGTTACATAAATAATAGAAATAATGAAAACCGTTTTAGGTCCTCCAAACAAGCACACTGTGCGGATGAAATTGGAAGAAGAAGGCAGCCCAGGTTTGTTTTATTTACTTTATACTTTGCTTTCTAAAGTGGGTGAGATTTTGTAACTTAGTTTTGCAAGAAAAATTTCAATTTTGGAGAAGGAGAATCAGATTCAATTTTGGTTGCCGAATTCTGATACCAAGTCACGAGAAAAGGATGCCCACGACGAATTGCACATTGCTCTAGTGAAATCCTTCCTAGTTGATAGTGTTTCTACCAAAGAGATGATATCTCACTTGGTTCTGTCGTTAGAGGTATTGGTATGTTTCCACATGCATTTTTGGAGGCTATTCTGACCCTCAATTTTTTGGATTTTTTTGCTGTATTTTGGAAATAATGTGTTTTTTTTACAACACAACACAATAGGTATAGATTGTATTGAATATGTGTCATGATGAATTGGAACCACTCTTCAGCATTTAAACTATGGTCGGAGGAGCAGTAAGGGTATGTGGTTCTTTTATGAATTAACTCGTCATCCTTGTTAAATGGACGATGTGTTGTGCTTATTGAGGCTATTTTATTATGTAATTTCATTACTGTATGACCTGGGTATCATGTAAGGCCGGACATGTGTCTCCGGAATGCATTTCTCTTCACTAACATTCATGGTTCTTCTTATAAAAGGTAATTTTTCCTTTTTTAGTTACTCAACTGTTTAAATAATCTCAATTACAATACCTAAATTTTTTTTTGCACTCATTTCATTGCCATGGTCTGTGCTACCTTGGATGCAGGCCTCTCTACATCTCCTAAATCTAGGTGTTCACGATTGACCGGGTGGTTACAAATGCGACCTTTCTTGAGACAATTCCTGAAGGTTTGGTTTTCAACGTCTTCACGTTAACTTATAATTTGTGAGGCTATTACGCTAGATGAACTAGTTATGGTTTCCCTCGCAACAAAAATCTTGCTGGTTATAGGCACAAAGGACTTCGTTTAAAAGAATGCCCAATGTTCGGTGGTCAAAACCCTGAGGCACTGACCCATCTTATACATGAATAAATTGAGTAATTTTGTGGAGATAAAGCAAAACATTTGACTGAAATATGTTCCAAACTTAAAAGGTTAACACTTTGAGGAAAATAGTTTTTATTTATGAATTTATAGGCCTTTAATGTATTCTTGGATTAATAATGTTAATTTATGGGATGTGGTGTAAATTCTGTTAGTTCCCAAATCCACCTTAGGCTGAAATAAGGCAGAAAAATGACAACACCAAACCACGCTCAGCCTCGTAGCTAGCCCTACGAGGACAAGAGAGGGCTCTCTCGGGGTCAATCTCAATGAAAATATTCAAAGGGGATTGAGATGACTAAAACAAAAACTGATCTTAGGCTAGATAAATGAATAGGAGGGCTTGATTTTAATTTTTAGGGGTTTTTGTTGGAAAAAGGGAAAAACAATTTTGGGCTTGGGGATGAGGCCAAATTATTGCAGAGTTCAAATTGGGGCAGGGTAGGCAATGACTTTGATGTATTAGATCAAATGAATGGATTGAAAAGACTGCTTAGGAGCTGAAGAGGGAAAGGGAGTGCAAGGATCCTCTTCAAACTGATGAAAAACATATAAAACTAAACAAAAGTCTAAGGCAGAGCACCAGCAAATCAATGAATTCTACCTCAATTACTCATTTGTTTAATTCAGAAGCATAGAGAAGGGAAATTCCATACATATAACATTAATGAAACTTAAAATAACATGAGAAGAACATCATCAAAACTTAGAAGCCACAAGGATCCCAACAAGTGCTGCAAAACTCTGGTCTTTCCTTTGCCAAAAACTGAAAATGGATATACAATGAGGTGCCAAACTTTTCCCAAGAGTCCAACCATGAAGATGTCTTAGAAAATACAATATATAGACCATCCTAACCCCTTCCCATGCCTCTAGGGGTCGAGCTCATCCTTCTAGGGGTTGTTTCAACCAATTCTAAACATGGAACTGAAATCTAGGCAATCAAACAACTTGCCTCTATATGGTAGGAAACTGATTCATTCATTTAATTTTCACTTTTTAGTGAATGAATCCTCTAGAACAATTAAATATGAGCCAAAATTACATCATAGTCATCAAATTACATCAAGATAGATCAATAGTTACATCAAAAGTGAAACTAGTCAAAACTGGGTGAATTTCTGAGCTGAAGAGTGAAAATGGGGCTAAATTTCTCTATGCGCCGCGCCCAAAAACTCAATGCGCTGTGCCAATTTTAGCCTATTTCTGGGGCACTTCCTGAAGTCCAAATTGAGCGCATGATAGCTCGTTGGAAAGCCCTGGATGTCTTCTATCCAACCCAAGTGGAATTTTTGAATTTTGATGCCGTTTTCCCCTCCAAAACTGCAATCTCCCAAGACTGGTTCCTGCTGGTGCAAAAAGTGACAGAAAGGCCATTTTTGGAGTGTTTTTGGCCCATTAGGCAGCCGAGAATTTGATGAAATGCTTCGGCCATTCCTGAACATACATAATATATCATGAAAAACTCAAAAATGCAAATTTTCCTCCAGAATATGTCCCAATAATAAGCGCGCGTCGGGTGGCGCGACGCGTCGGGCGGAAAAACCTGTTTTGCAACCAAAATTTTCAAAAATGACAAAATTTTCTCCAAATTTGCTGAAATTTGGAGTGAAGGTCTCTCATCATGTCTCATGCTCAGCCAAGGAAGCTTTGGCAAAGATTCGGAGTGGATCCGGCCTTTTCCGACGTTTCAGTGCTCTCCTCAACCTCACCTTCAGGATCTTCATCCTAGCTCTGCAAACGTGTGTGTGGGCCCAATAGTGATTCTTCATGTGTCTGAGAATATCTTTGTCCCTATTGGCCTTTGCCAAGAGCTTCTCCAGATGAATTTTGACTCTCGTAAGGCAAGTCTCTCGCTCAAATGGTGTCATGTCACCTGGTCTCTTCTGGGCCAATTCACGGTCTTCATGGATTCTCTGCAGCTCCATGAGTGTGTGCTGATCCTCCAGTGGTTTATTCCGCTGCTCCAAGTAATTTATAACCCACTGAGCTCTCTGAAATTTATCGGTTATTGTGTTGATCTCATCTTTTTTCTCCTGGATGATTTCTTTTAGCTTTGAGCTGGGAGAGCTCGAATCAACATCGATGAGTATAAAATCAGTTTCTTGGCCTCCTGAAGGGCCCTCATCGTGCATAGGCCTCTTGCCTCAGTCCTGTACCTGTGCTGAGGTAGAAGGCGAGACCCCTTCCATGCCATGTGGAGATAGTACTCGCGCTGCTGTCGAAGGTAACGAGACCCCTTCCACTCTGGGCGGAGATAGTACTCGTCGTGCTGCTGCAAATAAAGCTCTGGTACCTCTCTGATAGGTAACACACTCTGGAACACTGATAGGCTCTGTCTCAGGAACCTCAAACTGATGCAAAGGCTCACCTGCATCATGAAAAATCTCTAGAGGAGGCTGAGGGGTTGTAAAGAAGTCACGGGAAATTAACTCCTACCATGCAATGCCCTGCAATCCAAGTTGATGCACTACAATGATTTTAATGAGCGCATAATGATAAATGCTGTTATGTTGCTGCTCTGGAGTCTTCTTCTGCACAAGGGTAGTCATCCACTCTATGTTTCGGCACATGAAGTATGGAATATTCATCAGTCGCACTCTCGTGAAATGCATCAAAAGTCTGATGTGGTATGCATAAAGGCGTGAGAATCTACCCTCACAGCTGAAGTATCTAATGATGAGTTTCATTAATGGCGCATAGGACTCCTTCAGAAACCGGAATGGAAATACTCTGCTCAGCTACCTCAAATATCCAGGCCTGATGTAAGGTTCATAATATGCTCTATCCAGCTGATGTCTCTTATTCCACTCCTCACCTATGTTTGGTATCCCGGTTGCCTCAGAAATGGTCTCTGGTGTTAAGGTGAAGTTCACTCCAGCAAGGTTTACATGACCATCACGCAAATGTAGGACAAATAAGCGAACCAACTCCTGATGGTGTTGAATCTGAGATATCAGCTCACAATACCGAAAACATGACAGTTGCTGAAAGCATGTCATTGCAAGCGGGCAGGCCTGCAATTGAACCAAAGAAGTGGGCTCCTCTCTGACGTGCCTGCCACTTTTATGAGACCTCCTTGGTACATTTAGCTCTGCGGTTGAATCACTGTCCTGCTCATATCCTTGCTCATATGAAGAATTTGTCTCTGACATGATGCTGAAAACAAGGTGTTTGACAAGTATATTCTGATATATGTATGGTGAAAACAAGAGTTTTTTTTTCAATACCAAGTGTGCCACATATGAAATAAGGTGCTGTGAGGAAATATTATAGTGGGAAAAAGGACTGTCAAGTGAGATTTAAGTGTGAGGACAGTCACTGTTTGGGGGACTTAGGGATTTGGGGATTTATAAGTGATGTGGAGAAAGGGATAAGTATAGGGAATAAGAGGATTTGGGATAGTGAAATGGGAATGGAATGATATGAGTAGCTTAGGATATTGACAATAGTGTAATAGTGGTGGAAAACACAAGTGAAAATGGAATGAGAATGTTTTGGCACCAAAGTCAAGTTTTGATACCTAATTTCAAACCCTAGGAGAAAATTTTGATATGGATATATGGTTATATTTTCACCATTTAAACTCTTGAATTCCTCCTTCCAAATAGCACCGAACAGGGGTTAAAATCAAATGGCAAGGGCGCACAACTTACTTGGATAAAAAAAAAATTGAATCGTTTGAAGAATTTAGAAGCACTGATGAAATTTTGGGCTTGGAGACTTTGTGCACTGTGCCCCAACCCAACACGCCATGCAGGCTGGATGCACAGCGCCAGTGTAATTTTACACTGCAGAAAATTGTTCTATGCGCCGCGCACAGCATGTGTGCCGCGCCTTCTCCCAATGCGCCGCGCCATAAATAGTGCATTTTTCAGGAGGCCTTTGGAGGCCTTCCCGGTGTCCAAATTGGGTGCATGATAGCTTGTTGGAACGATATTTGACTCTACCTTCGAACCCAAGTGGAATTTTTCAATTTGGAATTCATTTACTCTATCAAAAATCAAATCTCCCAAGACTGGTCAAAATGAGCGGAATGAGGCTGCCTCAAGGCAGAGTGTTGTTGCACTCAACTTTGGAAGGTCTTCCTCAACTCCAAATTGAGCTCATGATAGCTCATTGGAAATATATTTGTGTCTAGTTATCATTTGACTCATCAAGAAAGTCATTTGGCCAACCAAGCTAGGATAAATCTTGATTTTTCCAAGGTCACTTTAGAGGTGCATTCAATTCTCCTGAGGCAACGATATTTTTGACATTTCTCTAAAAATATGAAACTTGTGTAAAATGTGAAGGAATTTTCTCTTCCTTGGCCTATTTTGGACGAAAACCTCTCTCAGGTTTCCAAAATTCATCTTTTATTGCTCGGAAACATCATTTTAGTGAAACCTATCCCGATGTGTGGAACAAGGGATTTGTCGAAATGAAGCGAAATGAAGGGGATAAGGGGCTTCTAAATTCTTGAGAAAATTTTGGGAAGTAGGGAGGGATGTTAGGAAGCAGGGGAAAGTGTAATTTCAAATATTGAGTGAGGGGAAGGGGTCCAAAAGGGCAAAACACAGGCCTAGCCTAGAAAATTGCCAAGTTGTAGCAAGAAACTAGGGTTTGTGCAAAAATGAGGAATTTGGAGAATCTTAGTGATGGGAAGTGTTTAATAAGGTATATTAAGGATAGGGGAAGGTGTATGAACATTAGGATACAAGTTTTGCTGATGATTTGACCATCCAAGAGAAATTACCTTCAAAACCCTAGGAGAGGGAAATGAACCTTACCTAGGCACAACTGAAGCATGAACAAGGTGTAAAATGACCCATTGGAACCTGACATGATGATGAAAACCCTATGAATGATGGTACACTCAGCTGAATGGTGACATGGACCACCATTTGGACAACTCTAGAAGGAGTGAAAGCAAACCCTAGACTTAATACTTAGTGACGAAATTTTGCTTGAAGACTCACTGAAATGACAAAATTTGACCTTGACATCTTAAAATCACTTTGTAAGAGCATGTTTGATCACTGGAGGAAGGCTGCAAAGACTGACACTAACAGTGGCTCCAATGGGGATGGTAGCTCCTTGGAGGTGCCAAGAACTACAGATCTTTGGAAAGCAGACAATGCCTTCATCCATTGGGCAATGGAATCAAAAACTCACGCTGAAATGCATGACTGAAAACTGATGACTTGATGACAAAAACTGACTCTCAATCAACTAAAAACTGACTCGATACTTAAACACAATTGACAAACTGGAAAAGATGCTCAAAGTAGAGCTTATTCAATACAACCTACTCTAATTGTTCCATTCATCACCTGATCAAGTGAAATGAAACCACCAATGCAACCAGGTACGTATTGCAGCTACTGTTTGGATTCTCTTCAAGTGCTAGATTCTCCACAAGTGCTCATTTATGAACAACAAGAGAGAACTACTGAAAGGCAACTCCCATGAAAAATTGTGAACAGATCCGTTGAATGATATGGATTCTCTATCCGCCTCCAAAAACACTGCATAAGGATCTTGAAATTCATGCTGCATAAGGATCTCAAAATGCACACTAGGGCTTAGCTCATCCAATGGATTACTTCTCTTCTCCTCATACCATGAATGCAAACTTTGATCTGAGCTTTGTGATGAGCTTTGTGACGAGACTTCTGCTAAAAATGAGAAAGAGACTGGCTGCCGGATCAAGTATATATCAGCACACGTTTCAACCTTACATAAAGTCAATGGAGAAAGACTTTGACTGTAAACATCATCCAACACATCAGCAATAGGATCATCAAAAACTTGAGAAGACTGCTGTGATGTATTCATTGAAACTGTCTGACATCCTACTAGCTGTTCATCTTTTTCCTGAGAGATATTACGAAGATTCTGCTTTATAAACTGAAATGCTTCGAAACAAAAGGGTACAGAATCCTCTTGCATCATTAAATCATGTATTTCAGCTTCCACGCCTTCATCTATAATCTGAACTTCCATTGCATTTGGTGGCTGCAAATCTGGAGCTAGGGAGGGTTTTGTATCCAAAATGATTTCATCAGTCATTTCAGGGGAAGATTTCTGATTCAGAACTTGCTCAAGAATTTCACTATCTGTCTCATCCTCCACATTAACACTGAGAGATTGCTGATTTCCTATAGGCTGCTCATTTGAAGATTTACCATGCAATTTACCCTTCAAAAACTGGAATGATTCAAAACAAAATGGTACGGAGTCACCTTGTAGCATTTGATCACATGTACCAGCTTCCATGTCCTCATCTGCAACTTGAAAATCAATGGGTTTCGAGGGCTGCAAATCTGAATATGAAAAGTCTTGAACAAAGTTTTCATTGCGCTCAAGATGGTCTAGATCAAGACTTGTTGACATTTGATTTCTGATTGTATGAAAGTTGTCTCTGATGAACTGAAACGAATCAAAACAAAAAGGAAAATATCCTTCACTTACTTCAAAATTTTCTGTGATTTCCTCATCATTGTCATAGCTGATATGCATCGGTTGATCACTGTACTCGAGCTGCTGAAAGTGAACTTCCTCCTCGCACAAACTAGCTACTGATTTGTCTTCAAGATTAGTTTCTGTTTGGAGAACATAATCATCATCATACTGATCAAACTGAGGAAAATCATAAAGCATACACATCATATCAACAACTCTCTCTTCTCCCAGATGATCTATAAAACAATCACTATGACAACTAGGATAAGAAACAAATTTTTTTGGATCAACAACTTGTTCTTCTTCAATCAAAAAATCATGGGCTTGAACATTATACTCATTCCTTGTGGTGTTCTTTTGCATCATCTCTTCTACTGCACTTACCAACATGTCCAGCTTTACCTCTAGAGATGTCGATTTCTCCGGATCTATGTTTTTCGTCTCTTTTTCCTTCAACCTTGCCCTTCGGATCTACAAATGAGCCTCTACATTTACTGCACTATTCTGCATCTCGTGAAGTGTTGAAATATTCTTTTCTCTCAGCTGAAACTCCATTTCCAGATCAAAGGCACCTGGGTAGTGCAAGAGAGCAGATCTAGTAGAAGGTCTTATATCAGCTGGCATCGAAAAATATACTTGGTTAAATCTGGCAGAAAACTGTTGTACTGTCTCCCCTGGCAGTCTTTTCAGCTGGTTATACTCTTCTATAATAAGGAAAGGATTTTTCCCGATCATCCACCTGTCGAGGAAAACTTTGACGAACTACTAGAAATCTGAGATGCTCGCATCAGGCAGGGCTTTGAACCAACTCTTCACGTTACCTTGCAAAGAAAGAGCAAAAAGTCTAATACTAACATCTTCGTCATCAACTTCAAAAAGATCTAGAAAAGTCTCAACATTCTGCACATGATGCTCAGCGTTGACATTGTTACATTCCCCATCAAATCTTGGTAAATATAGGTCATAATTTGCAGGGAAAGCATGGAGAATAGAAGGTAAAATAAGAGGTTTATACCTATCTGGGACTACAAAAGGTGTAGGAGTATATACAAGAGCTACGGGATCAGTCTCGTTTTCTTTAGGCTCATCACTCTGAAGAGAGTCAACATAAGATGTGGGAAAAGTAAGGAGACCAGGATCAAAGGGAAACTCAGTATTTACACTTTTTCAATAGTTTGAGTGAAGATTTTGATCACCTTTCTCATACAAAAAACTCCGAAAGACTTTCAAGACAACTTCAAGAATAGCGAAGAAATAATTTACAAGAAAACAGACTAGATCCTGAATACCATTCCACTTGTGATACCTGAACTTTGTCTGAGATCCTTCCATTTTCTCAGAGAAAGAGTTAGTCCTCTAGTGGAGTCTCTACTTTGAATTGGAGTCACCAGGTGAATGATTTCAGCCTTCTTATGTCTGATCGTTGTCCACCATCAACAATCAAATCTGAACTTGATACATGTACTGGGGCAATTTACAAGTTAGGTGTCACATTCACAAGCTAGACCGGAGATCGACTGAAGCAACGTTTATCTACTATGCACTCGTAGAGAAAGAGCAGTTCGAAGGCTACCTGGCGTAACTTCAGGCTCCATCTGTAGCTTATGAAACAAATAGCACCAATAAGCAAACCATTTTCTTCCCCAGTATGGTCGCCACTATGTTAGTTCCCAAATCAAACTTAGGCTGAAATAAGGCAGAAAAAGGACAACACCAAACCACGCTCAGCCTCGTAGCTAGCCCTACGATGACAGGAGAGGGCCCTCTCCGGGTCAATCTCAATGAAAATATTCCAAGGGGTTTGAGATGACTAAAAAAACAACTGATCTTAGGCTAGATAAATGAATAGGAGGGTTTGATTTTGATTTTTAGGGGTTTTTGTTGGAAAAAGGGAAAAAACAATTTTGGGCTTCGGGATGAGGCCAAATTCTTGCAGAGTTCAAATTGGGGCAGGGTAGGCAATGACTTTGATGTATTAGATCAAATGAATTGATTGAAAATACTGCTGAGGAGCTGAAGAGGGCAAGGGAGTGCAAGGATCCTCTTCAAACTGACAAAAAACATATAAAACTAAACAAAAGTCTAAGGCAGAGCACCAGCAAATCAATGAATTCTACCTCAATTACTCATTTGTTTAATTCAGAAGCATAGAGAAGGGAAATGGCATACATATAACATTAATGAAACTTACAATAAGATGAGAAGAACATCATCAAAACTCAGAAGCCACAAGGATCCCAACAAGTGCTGCAAAACTCTGGTCTTTCCTTTGCCAAAAACTAAAAATGGATATACAATGAGGTGCCAAACTTTTCCCAGGAGTCCAACCATGAAGATGTCTTAGAAAATACAATATATAGACCATCCTAACCCCTTCCCATGCCTCTATGGGTCGAGCTCATCCTTCTAGGGGCTGTTTCAACCAATTCTAAACATGGAACTGAAATCTAGGCAATCAAACAACTTGCCTCTATATGGTAGGAAACTGATTCATTCATTTAATTTTCACTTTTTAGTCAATGAATCCTCTAGAAAAAATAAATATGAGCCAAAATTACATCATAGTCATCAAATTACATCAATATAAATCAATAGTTACATCAAAAGTGAAACTAGTCAAAACTGGGCGAATTTCTGAGCTGAAGAGTGAAAATGGGGCTAAATTTCTCTATGCGCCGCGCCCAAAAACTCAATGCACCATGCCACTTTGAGCTTATTTTTGGGGCAATTCCTGAAGTCCAAATTGAGCTCATGATAGCTCGTTGGAAAACCATAGATGTCTTCTATCCAACCCAAGTGGAATTTTTCAATTTGGATGTTATTTGCCCATCCAAAACGGAAATCTCCCAAGACTGGTTCCTGCTGGTGCAAAAAGTGACAGAAAGGCCATTTTTGGAGTGTTTTTGGCCGTTTAGGCAAACCAGAATTTGATGAAATGCTTCGGCCATTCTTGAAAATACATAATATATCATGAAAAACCCAAAAATGCAAAGTTTTCCTCCAAAAGATGTCCCAATCATAAGCGCGCGTCGGGTGGAAAAACCTGTTTTGCAACCAAAATTTTAAAAAATGACAAAATTTTCTCCAAATTTGCTGAAATTTGGAGTGAAGGTCTCTCATCATGTCTCATGCTCAGCCAAGGAAGCTTCGGCCAAGATTCAGAGTGGATCCGGCCTTTTCCGACGTTTCAGTGCTCTCCTCAACGTCGCCTTCAAGATCTTCATCCTAGCTCTGCAAACGTGTGTGCGGGCCCAATAGTGATTATTCATGTGTCTGAGCCTGTCTTTGTCCCTATTGGCCTTCGCCAAGAGCTTCTCCAGATGAATGTTGACTCTCGTAAGGCAAGTCTCTCGCTCAAATGGTGTCATGTCACCTGGTCTCTTCCGGGCCAATTCACGGTCTTCACGGATTCTCTGCAGCTCCATGAGTGTGTGTTGATCCTCCAGTTGTTTATTTCACTGCTCCAAGTAATTTATAACCCACTGAGCTCTCTACAATTTTTCGGTAAGTGTGTCAATCTCAGCTTTTTTCTCCTGGATGATTTCTTTCAGCTTTGAGCTGGGAGAGCTCGAATCAACATCGATGAGTATAAAATCAGTGTCTTGGCCTCCTGAAGGGCCCTCATCATGCATAGCCCTCTTGCCTCGGTCCTGTACCTGTGATGATGTAGAAAGCGAGACCCCTTCCACGCCATGTGGAGATAGTACTCACGCTGCTGTCGAAGGTAACAAGACCCCTTCCACCCTGGGCAGAGATAGTACTCGTCGTGCTGCTGCAAATAAAGCTTTGGTACCTCTCTGATAGGTAACACACTCTGGAACACTGATAGGCTCTGTCTCAGGAACCTCAAACTGATGCGAAGGCTCACCTGCATCATGAACAATCTCTAGAGGAGGCTGAGGGGCTGTAAAGAAGTCATGGGAAATGAACTCCTCCCATGCAATGCCCTGCAATCCAAGCTGATGCACTACAATGATTTTAATGAGCGCATAATGATAAATGTTGTTATGTTGCTGCTCTGGAGTCTTCTTCTGCACAAGGGTAGTCATCCACTCTATGTTTCAGCACATGAAGTATGGAATATTCATCAGTCGCACTCTCGTGAAATGCATCAAAAGTCTGATGTGGTATGCATAAAGGCGTGAGAATATACCCTCACAGCTGAAGTATCTAATGATGAGTTTCATTAATGGCACATAGGACTCCTTCAGAAACCGGAATGGAAATACTCTGCTCAGCTGCCTCAAATATCCAGGCCTGATGTAAGGTTCATAATATGCTCTATCCAGCTGCAGTCTCTTATTCCACTCCTCACCTATGTTTTGTATCCCGGTTGCCTCAGAAATGGTCTCTGGTGTCAAGGTGAAGTTCACTCCAGCAAGGTTTACATGACCATCACACAAATGTAGGACAAATAAGCGAACCAACTCCTGATGGTGTTGAATCTAAGATATCAAATCACAATACCAAAAACATGACAGTTGCTGAAGGCATGCCATTGCAAGCGGGTAGACCTGCAATTGAACCAAAGAAGTGGGCTCCTCTCTGACGTGCCTGCCACTTTTATGAGACCTCCTCGGTACATTTAGCTCTGCGGTTGAATCACTGTCCTGCTCATATCCCTGCTTATATGATAAATTTGTCTCTGACATGATGCTGAAAACAAGGTGTTTGACAAGTATATGCTGATATATGTATGGTGAAAAGAAGAGTTTGTTTTTCAATACCAAGTGTGCCACATATGAAATAACGTGCTGTGAGGAAATATTACAGTGGGAAAAGGGACTGTCAAGTGAGATTTAAGTGTGAGGACAGTCAATGTTTGGGGGACTTAGAAATTTGGGGATTTATAAGCGATATGGAGAAAGGGATAAGTATAGGGAATAAGAGGATTTGGGATAGTGAAATGGGAATGGAATGATATGAGTAGCTTAGGATATTGACAATAGTGTAACAGTGGTGGAAAACACAAGTGAAAATGGAATGAGAATGTTTTGGCACCAAAGTCAAGTTTTGACACCCAATTTCAAACCCGAGGAGCAAATTTTGATATGGATATAGGGTTATATTTTCACCATTTAAACTCTTGAATTCCTCCTTCCAAATAGCACCGAACATCGGTTAAAATCAAATGGCAAGGGCGCACAACTTACTTGGATCAAAAAAAAAATTGAATCGTTTGAAGAATTTAGAAGCACTGATGAAATTTTGGGCTTGGAGGCTCTATGCACTGCGCCCCATACCAACGCGCCGCGTAGGCTGGATGCGCCACGCCAGTGTAATTTTACACTGCAGAAAATTGTTCTATGCGCCGCGCCTTCTCCCAATGCGCCGCGCCATAAATAGTGAATTTTTCAGGAGGCTTTTGGAGGCCTTCCCTATGTCCAAATTGGGCGCATGATAGCTCGTTGGAAATATATTTGAGTCTAATTTCCAACCCAAGTGGAATTTTTCAATTTGGAGTTCATTTATAATCGTCAAAAATCAAATCTCCCAAGATCGGTCAAAATGTGAGTGTAATGATGTCGCTCACAGTGTGGTGTTGTTGGCAGTTTCAATCCTTTGAAGGTCTCTCAACTCCAAATTGAGCTCATGATAGCTCATTAGAAGTATATTTTCTGTGTCTAGTTATCATTTGACTCATTACGAAAGTCATTTGGCCATCAACCAAGCTAGGGATAAATCAAGATTTTTCAAGGTCACCCAGGTTCATTCAATTCTCCCGAGGCAATGGTATTTGACATTTCTCTAAAAATATGACACCAAAAACGTGAAGGAGGTTTCTCTTCCTTGGGCTTATTTTGGACAAAAACCTTCTCATTTTCCCCAAATGCATCTTTTATTGCTTAGAAACATCATTGGAGTAAAACCTATCCCGATGTGTGGAACAAGGGATTTGTCGAAATGAAGCGAAATGAAAGGGATAAGGGGCTTCTAAATTCTTGAGAAAATTTTGGGAAGTAGGGAGGGATGTTAGGAAGCAGGGGAAAGTGGAATTTCAGATATTGAGTGAGGGGAAGGGGTCCAAAAGGGCAAAACACAGGCCTAGCCTAGAAAATTGCCAAGTTGTAGCAAGAAACTAGGGTTTGTGCAAAAATGAGGAATTTGGGGAATCTCAGTGATGGGAAGTGTTTAATAAGGTATATTAAGGATAGGGGAAGGTGTATGAGCATTGGATACAATTTTTGTTGATGATTTGACCATCCCAGAGAAATTACCTTCAAAACCTAGGAGAGGGAAATGAACCTTACCTAGGCACAACTGAAGCATGAACAAGGTGTAAAATGACCCAATGGAACTTGAAATGATGATGAAAACCCTTTGAATGATGGTACACTCATCTGAATGGTGACATGAACTGAAATTTGGACAACTCTGAAAGGAATGAAAGAAAACCCCAGACCTAATACCTAGTGACCAAATTTTACTTGAAGACTCACTGAAATGAAAAAATTTGACCTTGAAACCTTAAAATCACTTTGTAAGAGCATGTTTTATCACTGGAGGAAGGTTGTAAAGGCTGACACTAACATTGGCTCCAATGGAGATGGTAGCTCCTTGCGGGTGCCAAGAACTACAGATCTTTCGTAAGCAGACAGTGCCTTCATCCATTGGGCAATGGAGTCAAAAACTCAAACTGAAATGAATGACTGAAAACTGACACAAACTGACTCTCACTCAACTAAAAAATGACTCGATACTTAAACACAACCAAAAAACTAGAAAATATGCTCAACGTATAGCTTATTCAAATCAACCTACTCTAATTGTTCCATTCATCACCTGATCAAGTGAAATGAAACAACCAATGCAACCAAGTACGTATTGCAGCTTCTTTTTGGATTCTCCGCAAGTGCTCGTTTATGAAAAAAAAAAGAGAACTATTGAAAGGAAACTCCCATGAAAACTTGTGAACAGATCCGTTGAATACTATGGATTCTCTATCCGCCTCCAAAAAACAACGCATAAGGATCTTGAAATTCATGTTGCATAAGGATCTCAAGCATGCACACTAGACTTAGCTCTCCCAATGGATTACTTCTCTTCTCCTCATACCATAAGAACAAACTTTGATACGGAAGCTACCTTTTGAGACTCTGCTAAAAATGAGAGGGGCGGGAGTACATGAGATCAAGTCAATATCAGCACACGTTTCAACCTTACATAAAGTCAATGGAGAAAGACTTTGACTGTAAACATCATCCAACACATCAGCAATAGGATCATCAAAAACTTGAGAAGACTGCTGTGATGTATCCATTGAAACTGTCTGACATCCTACTAGTTGTTCATATTTTTCCTGAGAGATATTACGAAGATTCTGCTTTATAAACTGAAATGCTTCGAAACAAAAGGGTACAAAATCCTCTTGCATCATTAAATCATGTATTTCAGCTTCCATGCCTTCATCTGTAATCTGACCTTCCATTTCATTTGGTGGCTGCAAATCTGGAGCTAGGGAGGGTTTTGTATCCGAAATGATTTCATCAGTCATTTCAGCGGAGGATTTCTCATTAACAACTTGCTCAAGAATTTCGCTATCTGTCTCATCCTCCACATTAACACTAAGATATTGTTGATTTCCTATAGGCTGCTCATTTGAAGATTTACTATGAAATTTACCCTTCAACAACTGGAATGATTCAAAACAAAATGGTACGGAGTCACCTTGTAGCATTTGATCACATGTACCAGCTTCCATGTCCTCATCTGCAACTTGAAAATCAATGGGTTTCGAGGGCTGCAAATCTGAATATGAAAAGTCTTGAACAAAGTTTTCATTGCGCTCAAGATGGTCCAGATCAAGACTTGTTGACATTTGATTTCTGATTGTATGAAAGTTGTCTTTGATGAACTGAAATGAATCAAAACAAAAAGGCAAAGTTCCTTCACTTACTTCAAAATTTTCTGCAATTTCCTGATCATTGTCATAGCTGATATGCATCGGTTGATCACTGTACTCGAGCTGCTGAAAGTGAACTTCCTCCTCGCACAAACTAGCTGTTGATTTGTCTGCAAGGTTAGTTTCTATTTGGAGAACATAATCATCATCATACTGATCAAACTGAGGCAAATCATAAAGCATACACATCATATCAAAATCTCTCTCTTCTCCCAGATGATCTATAAAATAATCACTATGACAACTGGGATAAGAAACAAAATGTTTTAGATCAGCAACTTGTTCTTCTTCAATCAGCAAATCATGGGCTTGAACATTATGCTCATTCCTTGTGGTGTTCTTTTGCATCATCTCTTCTACTGCACTTACCAACATGTCCAGCTTTAACTCTAGAGATGTCGATTTATCCGGATCTATGTTTTTCGTCTCTTTTTCCTTCAACCTTTCCCTTCGGATCTGCAAATGAGCCTCTACATTTACTGCACTATTCTGCATCTCGTGAACTGTTGCAATATTCTTTTCTCTCAGCTGAAACTCCATTTCCGGATCAAAGGCACCTGGGTAGTGCAAGAGAGCAGATCTAGGAGAAGGTCTTATATCAGCTGGCATCAAAAAATATACTTGGTTAAATCTGGCAGAAAACTGTTGTACTGTCTCCCCTGGCAGTCTTTTCAGCTGGTTATACTCTTCTATAATAAGCAAAGGATTTTGTCCGATCATCCACCTGTTGAGGAAAACTTCGACGAACTGTTGGAAATCTGAGATGCTCGCATCAGGCAGGGCTTTGAACCAACTCTTCACGTTTCCTTGCAAAGAAAGAGCAAAAAGTCTAATACTAACATCTACGTCATCAACTTCAAAAAGATCTAGAAAAGTCTCAACATTCTGCACATGATGCTCAGCGTTGACATTGTTACATTCCTTGTCAAATCTTGGTAAATATAGGTCATAATTTGCAGGGAAATCATGGAGAACAGAAGGTAAAATAAGAGGTTTATACCTATCTGGGACTACAAAAGGTGTAGGAGTATATACAAGAGCTACGGGATCAGTCTCGTTTTCTTTAGGCTCGTCACTCTAAAGAGAGTCAACATAAGATGTGGGAAAAGTAAGGAGACTAGGATCAAAGGGAAACTCAGTATTTACACTTTTTGAATAGTTCGAGTGAAGATTTTGATCACCTTTCTCATACAACAAACTCCGAAAGACTTTCAGGAAAAAATCAAGAATAGCAAAGAAATAATTTACAAGAAAAAATACTAGATCCTGAATACCATTCCACTTGTGATACCTGAACTTTGTGTGAGATCCTTCCATTTTCTCAGAGAAAGAGTTAGTCCTCTAGTGGAGTCTCTACTTTGAATTGGAGTCACTAGGTGAATGATTTCAGCCTTCTTATGTCTGATCGTTGTCCACCATCAACAATCAGATCTGAACTTGATACATGTACTGGGGCAATTTACAAGTTAGGTGTCACGTTCACAAGCTAGACCGGAGATCGACTGAAGCAGCGTTTATCTACTATGCACTCGTAGAGCAAGAGCAGTTCGAAGGCTACCTGGCGTAACTTCAGGCTCCGTCTGTAGCTTATGAAACAAATAGCACCGATAAGCAAACCATTTTCTTCCCCAGTATGGTTTCCACTATGTTAGTTCCCAAATCCACCTTAGGCTGAAATAAGGCAGAAAAAGGACAACACCAAATCACGCTCAGCCTCGTAGCTAGCCCTACGAGGACAGGAGGGGGCTCTCTCCGGGTAAATCTCAATGAAAATATTCAAAGGGGCTTGAGATGACTAAAAAAACAACTGATCTTAGGCTAGATAAATGAATAGGAGGGCTTGATTTTGATTTTTAGGGTTTTTTGTTGGAAAAAGGGAAAAAACAATTTTGGGCTTGGGGATGAGGCCAAATTCTTGCAGAGTTCAAATTGGGGCAGGGTAGGCAATGAATTTGATGTCTTAGATCAAATGAATGGATTGAAAAGACTGTTGAGGAGCTGAAGAGGGCAAGGGAGTGCAAGGATCCTCTTCAAACTGACAAAAAACATATAAAACTAAACAAAAGTCTAAGGATGGGCACCAGCAAATCAATGAATTCTACCTCAATTACTCATTTGTTTAATTCAGAATCATAGAGAAGGGAAATTGCATACATATAACATTAATGAAACTTAAAATAACATGAGAAGAACATCATCAAAACTCAGAAGCCACAAGGATCCCAACAAGTGCAGCAAAACTCTGGTCTTTCCTTTGCCAAAAAGATGAAATGAATATACAATGAGGTGCCAAATTATTCCCAAAAGTCCAACCCTAAAAATGAATCAGAAAATACATAATATAGACCAGCCTAACCCCTTCCCATGCCTCTATGGTTCTAGCTCATCCTTCTAGGAGCTGTTTCAACCAATTCTAAACTAAGAACTGAAATCTAGGCAATCAAACAAGTTGCCTCTATATGGTAGGAAACTGATTCATTCATTTAATTTTCACCTTTTAGTGAATGAATCCTCTAGAACAAGTAAATATGAGCCAAAATGACATCGTAGTCATCAAATTACATCAAGATAGATCAATAGTTACATCAAAAAGTGAAACTAGTCAAACTGGGCGAATTTCTGAGCTGAAAAGTAAAAATGAAGCCAAATTCCTCTATGCGCCGCGCCAGAAAAGTCAATGCGCCGCACCACTTTGAGCATGTTCTTGAGGCACTTCCTGAAGTCCAAATTGATCTCATGATAGCTCTCATAAGTTTTCCCAGATGTCTTCTATCCAACCCAGTGGAATTTTTCAATTTGGATGTCATTTTCCTCTCAAAATGCACTCCCAAGACTCAGCCCGCCGTGCAAAAAAGGACAGAGAGGCCATTTTGAGTGTTTTTGGCCCTTTAGGCAGCCCGACTTGGATGAAAATTATTCTGCCATTCCAACATGCATAATATATCATGAAAAAACCCAAAATGCAAATTTTTCCTCTAGGAAGATGTCCTTAACTATAAGCGGCGTCTGCATGCGAGTTGCCTGTGGAAAAACTCTGCGCAATTGAAAAACTCTGCGCAACCAAAATTTTCAAAAATGACAAAAGTTTCTCCAAATTTGCTGAAATTTGGAGTGAAGGTCTCTCGTCATGTCTCATGCTCAGCCAAGGAATCTTCAGCCAAGATTCGGAGTGGATCCGGCCTTTTCCGATGTTTCAGTGCTCTCCTCAACGTTGCCTTCAGGATCTTCATCCTATCTCTGCAAACGTGTATGCGGGCCCAATAGTGATTCTTCATGTGTCTAAGCCTGTCTTTGTCCCTATTTGCCTTCGCCAAGAGATTCTCCAGATGAATGTTGACTCTCGTAAGGCAAGTCTCTCGCTCAAATGGTGTCATGTCACCTGGTCTCTTCCGGGCCATTTCACGGTCTTCACGGATTCTCTGCAGCTCCATGAGTGTGTGTTGATCCTCCAGTTGTTTATTCTGCTGCTCCAAGTAATTTATAACCCACTGAGCTCTCTGCAATTTCTCGGTCAGTGTGTCGATCTCAGCTTTTTGCTCCTAGATGATTTCTTTCAGCTTTGAGTTGGGAGACCTCAAATCAACATCGATGAGTATAAAATCAGTGTCTTGGCCTCCTGAAGGGCCCTCATCGTGCATAGGCCTCTTGCCTCGGTCATGTCCCTGTGCTGATGTAGAAGGCGAGACCCCTTCCACACCATGTGGAGATAGTACTCGCACTGCTTTCGAAGGTAGCGAGACCCCTTCCACCCTAGGCGGAGATAGTACTCGCCGTGCTGTTGCAAATAAAGCTCTGGTACCTCTCTGATAGGTAACACACTCTGGAACACTGATAGGCTTTGTCTCAGGAACCTCAAACTGATGCAAAGGCTCACCTGCATCGTGAAAAATCTCTGGAGGAGGCTGAGGGGCTGTAAAGAAGTCACGGGAAATGAACTCCTCCCATGCAATGCCCTGCAATCCAAGCTGATGCACTACAATGATTTTAATGAGCGCATAATGATAAATGCTGTTATGTTGCTGCGCTAGAGTCTTCTTTTGCACAAGGGTAGTCATCCACTCTATGTTTTGGCACATGAAGTATGGAATATTCATCAATCGCACTCTCGTGAAATGCATCAAAATTCTGATGTGGTATGCATAAAGGCGTGAGAATCTACCCTCACAGCTGAAGTATCTAATGATGAGTTTCATTAATGGCGCATAGGACTCCTTCAGAAACCGGAATGGAAATACTCTGCTCAGCTGCCTCAAATATCCAGGCCTGATGTAAGGTTCATAATATGCTCTATCCAGCTGTTGTCTCTTATTCCACTCCTCACCTATGTTTGGTATCCCGGTTGCCTCAGAAATGGTCTCTGGTGTCAAGGTGAAGTTCACTCCAGCAAGGTTTACATGACCATCATGCAAATGTAGGACAAATAAGCGAACCAACTCCTGATGGTGTTGAATCTAAGATATCAGCTCACAATACCGAAAACATGAATGTTGCTAAAAGCATGTCATTGCAAGCGGGCAGGCCTGCAATTGAGCCAAAGAAGTGGGCTCCTCTATGACATGCCTGCCACTTTTATGAGACCTCCTCGGTACATTTAGCTCTACGGTTAAATCACTGTCCTGCTCATATCCCTTCTCATATGATTAATTTGTCTCTGACATGATGCTGAAAACAAGGTGTTTGAAAAGTATGTGCTGATATATGTATGGTGAAAACAAGAGTTTGTTTTTCAAGACCAAGTGTGCCAGTATATGAAATAACGTGTCATGTGAGGAAATATTACAAAGTTGGGAAAAGGATCTCACAAGGAGATTTAAGTGGAGGTGACAGTCGGTGTTTGGGGACTTAGAAATTTGGGATTTATGTTTACATGGAGAAAGGGATAAGTATAGTGGGAATAAGAGGATTTGGGATAGTGAAATGGGAATGGAATGATATGAGTAGCTTAGGATATTGACAATAGTGTAACAGTGGTGGAAAACACAAGTGAAAATGGAATGAGAATGTTTTGGCACCAAAGTCAAGTTTTGACACCCAATTTCAAACCCGAGGAGCAAATTTTGATATGGATATAGGGTTATATTTTCACCATTTAAACTCTTGAATTCCTCCTTCCAAATAGCACCGAACATCGGTTAAAATCAAATGGCAAGGGCGCACAACTTACTTGGATCAAAAAAAAAATTGAATCGTTTGAAGAATTTAGAAGCACTGATGAAATTTTGGGCTTGGAGGCTCTATGCACTGCGCCCCATACCAACGCGCCGCGTAGGCTGGATGCGCCACGCCAGTGTAATTTTACACTGCAGAAAATTGTTCTATGCGCCGCGCCTTCTCCCAATGCGCCGCGCCATAAATAGTGAATTTTTCAGGAGGCTTTTGGAGGCCTTCCCTATGTCCAAATTGGGCGCATGATAGCTCGTTGGAAATATATTTGAGTCTAATTTCCAACCCAAGTGGAATTTTTCAATTTGGAGTTCATTTACCCTGTCAAAAATCAAATCTCCCAAGACTGGTCAAAATGAGTAGAATGAGGCTGCCTCAAGGCAGAGTGTTGTTGCAGTCAACTTTTGAAGGTCTTCCTCAACTCCAAATTGAGCTCATGATAGCTCATTGGAAATATATTTGTGTCTAGTTATCATTTGACTTATCAAGAAAGTCATTTGGCCAACCAAGCTCGGATAAATCTTGATTTTTCCAAGGTCACTTCAGAGGTGCATTCAATTCTCGTGAGGCAACAATATTTTTGACATTTCTCTAAAACCATGAAACATGTGTAAAAAGTGAAGGAGGTTTTTCTTCCTTGGCCTATTTGGGAAAAAAACCTCTATCATTTGTCCAAAATTCATCTTTTATTGCTCAGAAACGTCATTTGAGTGAAACCTATCCCGATGTGTGGAACAAGGGATTTGTCGAAATGAAGCGAAATGAAGGGGATAAGGGGCTTCTAAATTCTTGAGAAAATTTTTGGAAGTAGGGAGGGATGTTAGGAAGCAGGGGAAAGTTTAATTTTAAAGATTGAGTGAGGGGAAGGGGTCCAAAAGGGCAAAACACAGGCCTAGCCTAGAAAATTGCCAAGTTGTAGCAAGAAACTAGGGTATGTGCAAAAATGAGGAATTTGGGGAATCTCAGTGATGGGAAGTGTTTAATAAGGTATATTAAGGATAGGGGAAGATGTATGAACATCAGGATACAAGTTTTGCTGATGATTTGACCATCCAAGAGAAATTACCTTCAAAACCCTAGGAGAGGGAAATGAACCTTACCTAGGCACAACTGAAGCATGAACAAGGTGTAAAATGACCCATTGGAACCTGACATGATGATGAAAACCCTCTGAATGATGGTACACTCGCTGAATGGTGACATGGACCGCCATTTGGACAAATCTGGAAGGAGTGAAAGAAAACCCTAGACTTAATACTTGGTGACCAAATTTTGCTTGAAGACTCACTGAAATGACAAAATTTGACCTTGACATCTTAAAATCACTTTGTGAGAGCATGTTTGATCACTGGAGGAAGGCTGCAAAGACTGACACTAACAAATTCATAATTAAATTTAATTCCATTTTCCCTTTTAGAAATGTCATATAACCTTTTGTACAATTTAAAATGGGTCTATGTTATTTTTTATAATTTTAGTGATAAGGTTTTTTTTTTTTTCAAATTTCACTTGTGTGTTATATTTCTCGATTATCAAAATTGTGTGTTATCCACTATGATTGCACCAACATATTATAAAATTAGTAGTCAAAATCGATCATGTCAATTGAGTACAAGCTCAACCCATCGATTGATTCCTCACTTTGAATTGTTTTGAAACCCTATAAGAATTAATGGTTACGATTGAAGATCCAAATCTTAAAATAAGATGTAAACAATTTGTTTTTTATTAGGCATTTGATTATTTTGAAATTCCGCAATGAAATCACAAACAAGTGTTAATATATTTATATAAAAATTGAATTTATCATGTTATTACAATGAAAGAAGATATTAAGCTAATTATAAAAGGTTCTCATGCATATCTTGATGGTGGTTTAAATTTATTGTGAAATTTTTTGGGGTTATACTTAATTCAGAATCTAAGCATACCATGTGCACCTACAATTTTGGAAATCGATTCCATTTTATACGTCTGCCATGTGGCCCATAGTGCATAATCAGACATCACTATGAAAGGAAGAGCCTGTGTAGGTTATAAACATGTAGAAATTATATGCACTAAGCATACATATGTCCAAGATCCACCTGATCTCACACTATTTAAATTTATGCAAGATACTGAATCTATTCCACTTGTTAATCTTTTGCAGAAAAATTACTTGCACACACATGTGAAGCATAAACAAAACTATTCAATCACACATAACACGGTTTTTAACCGGGAAAGCCTGAAGCTGAAAACCCCAACTATATATTATGTAACATGGAGATCATATGACAATCTCATAAAAACATACAAAGCTTATCACAAGCTCTCAGTACAGTGCAATCGTCATACACTAATCAGGCCTAATCTTCCAAATCCATGCATCGATCTTTGCCACCTTCTAGCCTGCCTCCACTGCGCAATATCTGCTGAAGAATAGCTCTGAATGAGTTCGAATTACACCATCCTTGACTACGCAATCCTCATTGGCATCTCCACTGGGTGTGTGATGCAATCAATGCATCACTATAGTCACAACAGATAGTCTATCTTGCCCTTTCACCTATCTCTCCACTGGTCTCCACTTAAACTGCCATGCACTATAGTTAACTGATGTATTCTTCAGTTGATTAATGAGTTATTATTTATGAATTAACTAACTAATTAATTCACTCCACTCTCACTAGTGTATCAGTTAGTTAGACTAGATACAACTAGCTCAACTGAGTCTAACTGAGTTAAACTGAATACAACTCCATAACTACTTCTTCCAATAACTCCACCAAACTCTGCCACTTGAGTTCTAACTGAGTCCTCCATGCATTAGCTCCAGTAAACCCTCAGGAATAGCGTAATTCCTTCTGTCAGCTGCTGTGCCACATCTTTTCACTGAACTGAAGTGCTCCAAGAGAATAAGTTGTTGTTTAGAGTCTGATTATTATTAAGAGCTAATAATAATTGACATGCATCTATTTTTATATTGACAATATATAAATAGATTTCGCCCAATAATCTAAAAATATAATTTCATCTATCTTTCCAACTTGACCAACCATCCACAAATAGCATCCTGCAACTTCTGAAATATGATCATCATTTCTAAAAATAGACTTGTGCCAAAAATAGCCTGCGGGCCCACTTAGTGAAGGCGACTCTTTTAACTTTTCTCATCATCTTATTGAATCTCAACACTCCCTCTCAACAAAATAGGTATTATCTTTCACCCTGATCCTACCTCTATGGTATTCGAATTTGCTCCTGGTGAGTGCCTTCATCAGAATATCTGCATCCTAATCCTCCGTAGGAATGTACTGAAGCAACATGATCTTCCGCTGTACACAATCTCCGATATGATGATACTGGATATCAATATGTTTAGATCTATCGTGAAACACAGGATTAACCGAGAGTTTAATGCAACTCTGATTATCACAATGAATCACCGTAGGATCTAAATGTGAACCATGTGAACCGAACAAACCAACCAGGATCTTCCTCATCCAGATAGCCTCACATGTAGCTAAACTTGCTACCATGTATTCTACTTCCGCTGAACTGAGTGCAACAAATATTTGTTTCGTGATGTACCAAGAAACTGTTGTAGACCCAATACTAAAAATCCCTCCTAATGTGCTCTTTCTGTCTGTTGGGCTTCCTGCCCAATCTGCATCCATGAAGCCATGCAAATTCACCTCATCCGTCTGTCTGAACCATAAACCATACTCAGATGTGCCCCTGAGATATCTCAATACATGCTTGCCTGCCTTCCAAAAGAGCTTGGTAGGCTTAACCATCGCTTGTGAAAGCTGGTTCACCGCATATCATATGTCCGGTCTTGTATTGAATAAATACATGAGCGAACCCACCAACTGTCGATAAACAGTGGAATCCACTACCTCTGCCGATGTAGCATCCTCTTTCTTGCAATTTCCTAGAAGAGGAGTGTCGATAAGCTTGCAGCCTTGCATATGAAACTTCTCCAGTATCTCTTGGGCATACTTTCCTTGAGACACAAATAGTTCACCTTCCCGCTACCATATTTCCAATCCAAGGAAATAATGAAGGAGGCCCAAATCCTTCATCTCAAACTCCTTTGCAAGATCTGCCTTGCATGAGTGTATCAACTGCTCATCACCTGTTAGTATTAAATCATCAACATAAAGTATAATTATTAAGAACTGACCCTCAACCACAATCTGGTACAGGTTTTCATCTGCCTCACTCTTGGTGAAGCCAAGCCAAGTGAAATAGCTTTCAATTCGAGTGTACCAAGCACGGGGTTCTTGCTTCAGCCCATACAATGCTCTTTTGAGCCTGCACACATGTGACTCGCTATTGAAGATCTCAAATCCTTCAGGATGCTCAATGTACACCTCTTCCTCAATGATCCCATTAAGGAATGCAGTCTTCACATCCATCTGATGAATGTGCCAACCCATCTGCGCTGAGAGAGAAAGGATGGTCTGTATGGAAGAATACAGTGCGACAGGTGCAAAGGTTTCTTCATAGTCAATCCCCTCGATCTGTGAGAAGCCCCGGGCAACAAATCTTTCCTTATACTTCTCGACGCTCCCATCAGAAACTTGCTTTACCTTGTAGATCCATCTTGATCCTACAACTGATTTTCCCATCGGCCTTGGAACAATCTCCCAAGCATTGTTTCTGAGAATGGAGTCATACTCCTCCACCATGGCATCTACCCATGTGGGCTCCTACGTTGCTTCTTCAAAAGAAGATGGCTCTGTCACAATACACTTGCTCATAAGAGCCACGTATCTAATATATCGGTCAGGTGACTATCTTTGTCTGCGCTGTGATGTAGGAACTCCTACATTCTGTGCCGCATCCACCTTTAGTCTCTCAGCTTCTGTGGCAAGCTTCCTGCCTTGTCTGATGTTTGGTTTTACATGAGTGGACTCCTCCACTCCATGAATCTCCTCCTATGGAAGATCCACATCTAGAGGCTCATCTTTGGGAACAAGAAGTTCCTCTTCTGCATGTAAGTGTAGGTCCCTCTCAAGCAACAACTTCATGGCTTTCACCTCATTGAATTTTATATCCCATTGCACAATAGTCATCTGACTATCTAGAAAATACACACGATAGTTATGGGGTGTTTCTGTGTACCCCACAAATATCCCAACTTCTGCAGTCAGCTCCAACTTCTTCCTGGCATCCTTCGTCACATGAATGTAAACAGGCGAGCCAAAAATATTCAAATGAGAAATATCAAGCTTCTTACCAGTAAAAGCTTCCTCGGGTGTACTCATGCCAAGTACTCTATGAGGACAATGGTTTTGCACATAAACAATAGTGTTTCATGCTTCCGCCCACAAGTGCATCGATAGGCCCTGGTCATGCAGCATCGCTCGTGCAGCACCCACGATCGTTCTTTTCTTTCTCTCCGCGACCCCATTCTGTTGTGGGTTATGAGGCGCTATGAGCTCTCTTCGAATTCCTTCTTTGCTACAAAATTATTTGAATTCTCCCGAGATGTATTCACCACTGTTATCACTCCTTAGAGCTTTCACTTGCTTCCCCGACTCCTTCTCCACCATGCCTTGAACTCACAAAACTTTGAGAACGTTTCACTCTTCTTCTGCATGAAGAAGATCCAGCATCTACAAGAATAATCATCAACAAATATCACATAATACCTGTGTTTTGCTGTTGAAGCAACCGAGAATGGTCCACACACATCTGTGTGAATTCTCTCCAGGATCACTGAAGCACAGTTCTCCTTGTCATGAAAGGTGTTCTTCACAAACTTACCCATTGTACATCTTTTGCACTGATCTGACTGCACAAGAGTACCCTTGGGAAGTCCAGTAGAAATTTGCTGCAAAATTTTCAAAGCGCCATGGTGAAGATGGCCCAATATCCTGTGCCATAACTCGCCCTCATCCCGACTCACCACTCCTTCTACTTTTCCCACCATTGAAGTGCAGCCATCTACCTCCAGCTTGTAGAGATTCTTAATTCAAACCCCTATATTCTTGGTATGACCCATTGTTTTATGTCAAAGGAAAAATTTTCCGTCACTGAAAACAACATCATAACCCTTGTCTTCCAGCATTGCGACTAAGACCAAGTTCTTCTTCAGACCTGGAACATGCATGACATTCTTCAACAAGAACGGATTACTGGACTCCCTCTCAAAGGTAATGGTCCCAATGCCAGTCGCACTATACCAACCACCGTTGCCCATCGCTATATGCATCTGGAGGTCCTTCTCCTCCAAGTCACTAAACAACTCTTTGTCTCCCATCATATGGAAAGACGCACCACTGTCAAGATACCACACCGATCCCATGCAGCTTGAAACCAAGCATGTGATCAAGGAAAAATCCAACTCAAATTGCGAGGCTAAGGCCTCTCCAGCTGCAGATCCAACAGCCTGCTTATTCTTCTTCTTCTGTGGACAGTTAGTGGCGAAATGTCCATGCTCATGACAGTGAAAACACTTCACTTTGGACAAGTCCTGCTTCTTGCCTTTAGCACCGGATTTTGAAGGATTTTTCTTCCCCTTCCCTTTCCTTGCTTTAGCAGCCAAAATGAAATTCTCTTCATATTCATTCTTCGATGAAGATCCATCCCTGGTACCCCGCCTTATCTACTCTTGCACAAGATCTGACCAAAGTCACTCCCATCCTGGAAGTTTCTCCCATCCATAGACAGAGTCTTCGTAGTTATGCCAACTCTTGGGAATCCCAAGGAGAGCCAAGCTCACCAAGTCTTCTTCATCAACAGTAACCCCCACACTTCCTAGCTCATCCTTACAGTGGAAAAACTTCATGAGGTATTTTGGAATACTGTCACCTTTCTCCAGTTTTATTTTTCTGAGCTTGTCTTTAAGCGCCAACTTCCTCTGGTCACTTCTGCTTTGGAACAAGTATGTCAAAGCCTTCCACATTAAGAATGGAGTGGCTTTCTCGTGAAGGCTGGACACAATATGGTCCTTCACACCTTCCAACAAAATTTTCCTCATCTTTGCTGTCTTCTTTTGCCATGCATCAAGTAAAGCAGCATCGCTAGATCCTGACTTAGGAACATCACTATTGATGAACTCCTTTAGCCCATTATCCTCTAGCACTGCCTCCATCCTGCCCTTCCAGGCTATATAATTCGAGCTCCCATCAAGGGCATACTCCAATCTCAACCTGTTGAAAGACATTTCAATGTATACTCGAATTCTGCACCAAGAATCTTCTATAGAAAATTTGAATTGTCCACCAGCACAAACTCACTTCACAATTGTAATCTTCAATCAACAACGCTCTAATACCAGGTAGAAATTATATGCACTAAGCATGCATATGTCCAAGATCCACCTGATCTCACACTATTTAACTTTATGCAAGATACTGAATCTATTCCACTTGTTAATATATTGTGGAAAAATTAATTGCGCACACATGTGAAGCATAAAAAAAAATATTCAATCGCACATAACATAATCTCTCTCTCCACTGGTATCCACTGAAACTGCCATGCATGTAGTTAACTGATGTATTCTTCAGTTGATTAATGAGTTATTATTTATGAATTAATTAACTAATTAATTCACTCCACTCTCACTAGTGTATCAATCAGTTAGACTAGATAGAACTAGTTCAACCGAGTCTAACTGAGTTAAACTGAATACAACTCCATAACTACTTCTTCCAACTGTGTCATAACTCTGCCACTTGAGTTCTAACTAATTCCTCCATGCATTAGCTCCAGTAAACCCTCAGGAATAGCGTAATTCCTTCTGTCAACTATTGTGCCACATCTGTGCACTGAACTGAAGTACTCCAAGAGAATAAGTTGTTGTTTAGAGTCTGATTATTATTAAGAGCTAATAATAATCGACATGCATCTATTTTTAGACTGACGATCTATAAATAGACTTTGACCAATATTCTAAAAATAGAATTTCATCTATTTTTCCAACTTGACCAACCATCCAGAAATAGCATCCTGCAACTTTTGAAATATGATCATCATGTCTAAAAATAGACTTGCGCCAAAAATAGCCTGCGGGCCCACTTAGTGAAGGTGACTCTTTTCACTAAGCTCATCATCTTGTTGAATCTCAACAAAACAAACCAATTTTTTTATCCAAGAAATTCTCCAAACCTATAATTTATTTTAAATAGAATAATTCATATTTATAAGTTAAATATTCAATTAAATCACATAACATATCACATATTTTTTCCTCTATACTACTCTTTCCTATGTTACTCCTTTACAAGGTTTCCTTTGCAACATATGGTGCAATTTCTAGTTCTAGAGGCTTGTAAAGGAAAATTGGAATCCTAACAAACACCTATCATGGTAATTTTGTTTGTATAATAGAATTGCTAATTTTTTCCCTTGGAGTAGAAAAGAAAAAAGAAAAATAGGTAAAAACAATTCTCTATTGTTTAATCATTTACAAGAAAATATAATCTTTATAATGCAATAATGAAAACACTATTATGAGTATAACTACATCCAGAGTAGTGATGTACTCTACAATCCAATACAACAAGATGTTATCTAGCATGAATACATTTTAAACTAGGATCTATTACGCACTCCAAAGAATGAAATCACAACTTCAAATCTAGAGGGAGATAAACTTTAGCAATCAAATAATTACATAGAAGGAGGTAACTTGTACCACAAACAAAAGAGACTCATAGACCAACTTAGTGCATGAATGGACCATAACATAAAAAATAAATTATTATTAATATTATAATAAAATTAATACATTACATGAAATTAAATAATTAGAAAAAAAATACATATTAAACTATTTGATCCTTTCAAAATAATTCAATATCATGAATCTTAAAATTATAATAATAAATTTATTAAATTTTATTTAATTTAACATCAATTTTCCCTTTATACCACTACAAAATATATTTACAAACTTAAATATTGTCCATAAAGAAAGTAAGTACAAATTGGGATAATGGAGATGGCTAATTACACTAAACTATCTATTGAGATGGATGGTGCAATAATATAATCAAATCAAATCCATCTTTGATAGGATAATGGTGAAAGAGATGGATGGTGCAATAATATAGTGAAATAAATTTATGTTTGATGCTATGAGATAATGGTGATAGAGAAATCAAGTAAAATGTGACTGCCAGTGGAGATTTAAGTTACAGGCAGAGTTTTTACTTGATTGGGAGTAGAGATTTAAGTTATAGGTATATTGGTGTAGTGGACTTTTTAATTTTATAATACAACTTTACTTTATTAAATTGTATGCTATCTTCATTTTAGTTCATCTTAATGTGTTTTTTAATATAATTATATATAAAAATAATAATATAGTTAAATTGTGCACTTTCCTACCACGTTTTTTAATATAATTGCATATAAAAAATAATATAATTAACTTCAAATTGTATATTATGTTTGATTTTAAAAATTTTCTATTATAATAAATTATTAAAAAGTACATATACAATTCATAATTTATCATTTTTCTCACATTTAATATTCATCTTTCATAAAAATTAATGTATTGTGATATATTAAATTCTCTATTTTATACATTCAATTAATAAAGAAGTTTGGATATTTATTAAAAATCTTTATTAGTTTAAATTAAATTTCAAAATATAATAAGGAACATAAAAATAAAGTGAATTTTTAAAAAATATGCAACTTTATTTATTTATGGTTGCTAAGTATATATATATATATATATATATATATATATATATATAAAGAGTTAATTTTAATTAAAATTTGGCAAAGATTTTTATATAAATGAGTTTATGTAATTTAATTTGTAGAATTTGAATACCCTAAAAATTTTTGCATGATGTTAAATTTATCTATGCATTCAAAAATACATTTTAAATAACAAAAAATCACATTTTTTATTGCAATTGTTTTACTATATTATAATAAAAAAATCTATTTCATCTATAAATTAAAGTATGCCTATATATCTTATAATTATAATTAAAAAAAAAAAAAACATCTCCAAAATCTTGAAATATATAAACACTGAATATTATTAATTTTTTATCATTTCTAAAATTTAGATGATCTTAGAATATTACGAAACCATTGAATCTTTGGTTTCATGACGAAAATTCCGCATGCATTAATACATGATAACATCCAATAAAATCGGGTATAAAAAAATTGAGTTTCACTCTCGACAGCCATGTTCTAGTCGACATTGCCAGAGAAGTTGCCAGCGAATGTAAAGGTTTGCCATTGGAAATAAATGTAATAGCCTCAACAATGAAGAGAAACACAGCTATAAATGACTGGAAGTTTGCTTTAACCCAAATGCAAAAGGCGGACCCAAATTTTCCAACATGTCATCCAAGAATTGAACAAGATTTGTATCAGAGATTGAGATGGAGTTACGATTCTTTGCGCTCGGCTGATTTGAAAAACTGCCTTCTTTACTGTGCCATGTTCGAGGAAGGTGCCCGAATTCCTATAGAGGATTTGGTTCGAATGCGGATCTCAGAAGGTCTGGTTAAGGCCAATGATGCGGACTACAACTATTTACTGGACACTGGGTGCAGGTATGTAAAGTTGCTTCTCGATCGTTGCTTGAGGTTGATGAAATTGATGAAGTTATTCTGCGTTGTATTTATGTTCACGATGTTCTACGCGATATGGGTATTTATATCTGAGAGAAAGAGGAAAATTATGCAGATCACAGGCTTCAACGTTTCCCGGACATGGAGGCCTGTGGTGATAGCAAACGGATATCACTTAGCAACAACAATATTACATCTTTTCCGACCAATGAATTTAGATGTCCAAAATTAGCTTCTCTATTGTTAGGAGAAAACATATATTTGAGAGAAATTCTGGAAGCCTTTTTCCTTAATTTCTCCAATTTGAAGGTATCAGACCTATCCCTATTACCGTTAAAATCGTTGCCAACGTCATTGTGGCAATTGATACACCTTGAGTTTCTTGACTTAAGGAATACTCAGATTCAGAGCATTCCTGAAGACATAGGCAATCTTGTTCACCTTCAATTCTTGTGTATTTGTAATTGTGCGTCTTTGGTCTCATTGCCCGGCGAAATAGGAAAACTTACAAATCTGGAGCACCTAGATATTAGGTGTTGTTTCCACATGACATCAAAGTACTTTTAAAGTGCAAGATTATAGAGACTCCATTGTCCGGGAATCGGATAGTGGACAGTGATGAACTACCTTAGGACGATGCCAGAAAATTCATGTAATCTCTATGTTGGAGATCTGAACTTTGCATGTATGTATAATTTGTTCATGTAATATGGCCATGGGAAACAGTAATGATTATTATCATAGGAAAGATTGGATCTTCAGTATGTTTGTTGTGACGAGAGTGGACATGATGAAATGAAGTGTAGGATACCATGGAGAAAGATCAAACAAAAGTAAGAACACACCTAAGAATAGATAAAGCTCCTGAATATGCACATTTTGTTCTTTCTCATTACAATGGTAAACAAAAATGAAGATGTTTTAAAAAGTTAATATACTTCTTCAAAAGAAATGCATGATTCCTTGAGATTAGTGTTATACTATTAGAGTCTTTCTCATTACAATACTAACAAAAATGAAGATTTGTTAAAAACTTAATATATTTTTTCAAAAGAGATGTATGATTGCTTGACATTAGTGTTCTACTATTAGAGACAAAATTGTAGGGGCCATTTTTTTCCTTGGCTTAATTTTGCATGTTTTTTTCCAAGAAATAATTGTCAATTTTCATGTTTAGGGCATTTCCATGTTTAGGGCTAATTTTTTACCATGGCCTAATTTTGCATGATGATTGTCAATTTCCATGTTTAGGGCTAATTTTTTCCCATGGATTAATTTTGCATGATGATAGTCAATTTCCATGTTTAGGGCTAATTCTTGGCCTAATTTTGCATGTTTTTTTCAAAGCAATGATTATCAATTTCCATGTTTCTCTAAAATGATTTTACCATAATATGTACTATAAAACTATTTTACTCTAAAGATTGTCAATTTTTTTAGAAACTATTTAAAATCCATAAATTTTTGAAATTTTCTTTTGGAAACTAATTAAAATCCTTAAAAAATTGAAAATTTCATAAAAATGTCATCAAAGAGTGGATGGTTAGCTTTTTAAGGATTAGTAAGTTTCTCCAAGATTTCTACACTTTATGATATATATGGAACATTAAAATTTTTATTGCATGACATGACTCTTCAAAGAGAATTATCTAAATAATTGAATGACAATATAGGGGTGGAGTAGTCTTTGTAGATAGATCTAGTCACAAACCAATAAAAATAGACACCATCAAGCTCAAATTGACTAGGTTCCCATATTTTCTTTGCATGATGTTGTTTATTCCCTTGAGTTGTGGAGGAACTTGTCTTTTTGTGCATATTCAACAACAAGGCCATACTATTCACATGTTTTCTAGAAAATTTGTTGTAAGGAGGGCCATCTTCAGATAACATGGTTATCATGACAAGATGATGAAGATACATTTTTATCTAGTGTTCTACGACATGTTATATTTAGGTACATCAATTATTATAATTTTCATATGTCGAAGCCAAATAGTGTTTTTTGGTTTTCCTACAATTCCAACAAATTTGAAACAATGTGATAAAAATAGCACATAACATTTTCATAATTCCACTTTTATAGCATGCACAACTCTATAGTTGATACAATTTGATTTATGTCGCCCCATGGCTATTACATCTAATTTTGGTAATGAATATATCATGAATTTTATAGATGATTACACCAGGTTTTTTTGGATTTATTTGTTATGGAAAAAGCCTAAAACATTTGAAACACTTGAAAATTTTCATGTATGGATTCAAAATGAAGCACAATATCATATTGGTATTCTTCATATTGATAATGAAGGGGAAATATGCATTTTATGAGTTTGGAAGTTGTTGTTTTCAACATGGGATTAAGATTCAAACCATTATTCCATACAATCTTTGGCGGAAGGGCATAACGGAAAGAATGAATAAGGCACTCTTGAAAGCCGTATGTTAAATGTTATTTTCCAAGGATGTGAAATTGATGTTTTGGTATTGTTGAGCTATTTTAATCACAGTTAATTGACTAAAACAAAAACTATTAATTTTCAACTAGGGTAGGTCAGTTATTTCAAAGGAGTCTGCACTATCTGTGCCGATACACCACAACCAAGAATAAACATGGGAAAACAATAATGTCGTTGGATCAATTTGTAGGAAATAATTCTTATATATAAATTAACACTTTCAGTTAATAAAATCACACTTCAGATCTACCAGAACAAAGGCACGCCACACACCACAGCGAGATCTATACCAGTTGGTCAATAACCACGCTTCTCACCAAATTAGTGTAACAACACATCATAATCCTGAAAGTGAAGAAAATCTATTCTAAAAATTGTGCAGCGGCAACAAAAGTCTCATATGTACTGGAAGAAAGAAATAAAAATAGGCAGCTACTCTACTGTCGCAATCCCTCCTAAAGAGGAGGGCCCTTCCTCCCCAGCAGGGTGCGGGGATGAAATGTGAACTTAGTTAAAAGCTCAACTCAGAACATGTAACAACATCACCACAATGTATCTGTATTGAAATAGATGATAATTACATAATAAAAATAACAATACACTCTTGCCGTATATGTCCTCCCATTCCCCGAGTGACTGAGTCTGTTATAGAAATTACAAATCAAAACTGATCATTAAAATAGACTTTGTTATAACAAGTTCCTAACTACAAGGTTTAATCAAATACATCAGTTTTGAAATTATAACCGCCTGGATATCTTATCCTTCTATAGAGAGTCTGTAACTAATTAAGAGTTGTCACGTGGAATAGTACCCATGGTTTGACAGTTGTGGTGTAACAACATCTGGAGTGTGACGACAGCAGTCTATAACAACAATGAAGTGTAACATCAAGTCTGCAATAGCATCGAGGCGTAACATCAGCTTGTAACGCCAACCTGCCCCATCATATTCATGGATCAATCGACAAAGTTGTTCATTTCATGGCCTTGTACCCATGGAAAATACCTGAAAGAGAAAAAGAGAACCATAAATACTTCTCCACGTTTGTCCCAGTTAGCCAATAAAAGAAGTATCAATCCATTATATTTTAAAAAAATGACAAAGTAACATGTTATAACAAAGTATGCTTTCGAAAACCAAGAATGGGACAGTTAAGATGTAAAGCTCTGTAGGTCAGGAAAACTTTTAAGGATGAAAATTTATTTTAAAGTTTATAAACCTTGGCGAATCTCACTAGTACATAACATGAAATTTGTAAAATGTTTCACAATGTTTTTGTAAAAGTATTCAAATTTATAATAATTTGATATAGTCTCTATATAAATTTTGGGTGATTTTTAAGGCAAAACAATTTTATAATATAAAATTTGGGCGAATTATTTTTAGAAAAAATGGAAATTAACGAATCTTCTTTTTGGAAAAAGCATGAAAAATTATCCCACTTGCGAATATTAGCCCCTAAAATTTTCCCTGCTATAGGTTCAAAGGAAAAAAGGGAAAAAATAGGGAAAGAAGGTATCTAAAATAGGAACAAAAGCTACACCCAACATCTCCCCCAAACTGAAGTAGCTGCATGTCCTCATGCAAAATCGCAGTTACCCTAATTATACCTTTGATATTGATCTATAAGATTATAGGCACCAACGGTGTCTTCATCAGTTGACTCGAACCCCTGAAAAAACTTCAACCATTGTGGCCAGAGTTCCTCCTCATAATTATTCAGTTGATAATGAGGTTGTTACTAATCCACTGGCAGCCAGATCAAAGGATATCTGAATTTGAGCCCAATCCAGAAGGCTCCTAATGTGTTCGCCACCTAAAGATATTTCATTAGTCGTGTCACAACAATAAAAAAAAATTGGAACCTGAAAGGGTCCTTTCCTTACAATCCTGCGTTGCAGACCTATGTATTCTTGAGACATCATGTTAAGGCTCCTCTTCAAAATTGCTTGAAAATATTGAGGCAAAAACCTACAATCCTCTCCCTGTAGGTGGTTGTTGGTAACCTAATGCCCGAAGTAAAAAATATTTTTAATTCTTGCCTCAGGTTAGTGGCCCTTCCTGGTTTCTCTATAATCCATAATGCCACTTTTTCCTCATTAGTTTCAGCCAAATTCATGGCCAAATGCCATTCAATTTGATTTCTCATAAAATAAATTAAGGCACGAAACTATAGATCTCCCTTATAAGAGAGAATGGTTGCTACTGTTGGGTATGTGTTATATTCTTTCCACGATTAGCCCCACGCGCTGTATGTTGCGTCGAGCGTAGCTGGGGGGTCACGAGGGGCGAAGCAGTCCCCACTGTTGGGGTCCGGGGCAGCGCCCCGACCAAAATTTGTTTTTTGTGCGGACCCACTCATAGGCGAATCCGCCCATGGTTTTGTGCATGGTTTTGCACATGGTTTTGGGGTTCGATGGTTTTCGGCCCTTGGTATTTTTGTAGATCCGGTCAAGGGAACTACGGTTATGTTCTAATCCAGGGTTAATGGATTGGGGTTTATGTATGCTCCGGCATGTATATATATGTGTTGTAACACTAAAAGGAATATAATGAAAAATCAAGTTGGTCGTCCCGATTTAGGATCCAGGGGAAAATCTCTGTGTTTATCTGTTTTATGTTTTATGCTCTTGCTATTGTTTATTTTTTGTTATAAGAATCGTGTGTAGATATTTCTGTTCAGGGTTAAAACCTACATTTGGTATCAGAGCTATTTCGGCTTCAAGGGGACGCCTTTGTTGTTGAGGGTTTTTTGCTCGGGCCTGTGGTAGACCCTGTGCAGTGGGAGATCTGCGGGATCGATTCTTGCGGTGAAAGAATATGGCGAGCGACGGAAAGATAGAGATCGAGGAAATTTAATGGTCGTATTGAGTTGTGGAAGCTCAAGATGGAGGATCCGCCGGTGGATAAAGATCGTGGATCGCGGTAGATCCAGGTACTAAACCAATTCAAGAATGTTCGATGAAGGACCGGAAGAAACTGGATCTAAGGCCAAGAGCACAACACGGTTGTGTGTGTCGATTCGCATTGTTGAATGTATCCTGGGAAGCTACGGCGAAGAATTTGTGGGAAAACTTGGGACTTTGTACTCCACCTGAATAGGGAATAAGTTGTCCTCAAGGAAAAGTCAGATAACTCCGAGGATGAAGGATGAGACTCTGGGTGACGTAGCATCTGAATGCCTTCAATACTGTGGTAAGTCAGCTGTCATCTGTTGATATTAAAATCTCAGATGAAGATAAGTGCATCAGTTTGTTGTGCTCTCTACCAGGCTCGTGGGACTGTCTGGTTATTGCAATAGGTAGCAATACAAATACCTTGAATTTTGATGACATTGTCTCAACCTTGCTATCGGAGGAAATGAGACGGAGAAATATGGAGGGTCAAAATGGAGATGCCTTATCTGTACGAGGAAGGTCCCAAAATAGAAACAAGAATAAGGTTTCAAGTGGTAGATCTAAATCTCCTGGAAAGTTTGTAAAGGTGTGCTGGAAATGCAGAGTTGAAGGGCACCACAAAAGGTGGAATGCACTAAAGCTCCCGTAGAAAGGAAAGGGATCCGATGAAGGTCCTTCAGGCAAAACCACTCCTGATGAGGTTGGTGGGGATGTGTATTTGGCTTCTTCTTCAAATACACATGTAGACTGCGAGTCATGGTTGATCGAATTTAGTGCATCCTTTCACTTCACTCCCCATAGGGAGTGGTTCTCATGAAAGTATGAGAAATATGATGGTGGTGATGTCTTCCTAGGGCGATAGAGGCCGTAATCATCTGGACGTGGAAAGGTCAAAGTTCGAAGTCGCAAGGTGGAAGGATTAGAAGACTTCGGTGTTCTAAATGAACTCTCGTACTGGCCTAAATCTGATTGTGAAGCAAGATTAATGATGCAAAAAACAATGTTCGAGAAAGATGCTCCAAGATGGTTCGGGAGACCTGGCATACACGTTTGAGTTCAACTCTGAGTTCAGACAAGCTACAAGGTAGTATTGTTATTGATGGGTGTAACAGTTCTGTGGTTCCTGAAAGTGGGATGGAAAGCCTAGCTGTCTCTGGAGAAAAGACCATGCTATGGCATCAAAGGCTTGGACATATTGGAGAGAAGGGCCTTCGGATACTGCATAGAGATGGTATGGCAGAAGGTATGTCTAATTGTTCTCTGGATTTCGATTTCTGTGAACATTGTGTATATGGGAAGCAGAATCGGGTGAGTTTTCCTTCTGGTGCTAAGAGGGCAAACAAGATATTAGAACTTGTGCACAGTGATGTGTTTGGGCCTGTGTCAGTTCCATCACTGGGAAAGTCTGTGTAATATGTTTCATTCATAGATGACTTCTCAAGGAATACATGGATATATTTCTTAAGGAATAAATCTAAAGAATTTGACAAATTTAAAGAATTTAAGGCCTGTATGGGGAATCAAGGCAGGGAAGTAGACCATAAAAGTGCATGGAGACAGATAAAGAAGTAGATTTCTTGCAGAGAATTAAGAGCTCTCAGAAGAAATTGTAGCCACACAAGACTTTTCTTTTTTACTCATACACCTCAGAATGGAGTGTGTGGGGAATAATGAACAGACCGTTGACGGAAAGGCAAGCCTCATGCCTGCTGGTACTCTGTGGGTTAGGACAATATAAGTAGCAGGGCAAAGGAGACCGCATGTTACTTAGTTAACAGATCACCTTCATCAGTGTTGGAGGATAAGACTCCACATGAGGTATGGACTGGTAAGAAACCCTCTCTTTCACATCTAAGGGTATTTGGATGTGATGCATATGTGCATGTTCCAAAGGAGAAAAGGACCAAGTTGGATAATAAATCTGAAAGGTGCATCTTTATTGGGTATAAGGATGGTTTAAAGGGTTACAAGCTTTGGAACCCATAAACAAGGAAGGTTGTGTACAGTCGAGATGTGGTGTTTAGAGAAGTGAAATATGTTGTTAAACATGAAGTCCTACCAAAGGAACCTGAGAAGATAGAGTTTGAGCTAAAGGAGGATGAATCAGACTCTACAACAGAAGAAGACTCAGAAGATGATGAGCCACAAACTCCAACTTTAAGAAGATCAGTTCGGGAAAGAAGGCAACCAGAAAGGTATAGTCCATCTGCTTTCTGTTCAGGTTTTGCCTTAACTATAACTGATGATGAACCCAGAACTGTCAGGGAGGCAGTAGATTCAGAGGATGGAAAACTCTGGAAGGAGGCCATGGCCGATGAAATGGCATCCTTGCACAAAAACGATGCATGGGATCTGGTGGAGTTGCCGGCTGGAAGGAAGCCCATTGGGAGCAAATGGGTGTTTAAGAAGAAGATGAATGTAGAAGGCAAGGTGGAGAAATACAAAGCTCGGTTGGTAGCTAAAGGTTATTCCCAGGTGCCGGGAATTGATTTTGGTGATATTTTTTCTCCTGTTGCCAAAGTTACTTCTATTAGATTACTTTTATCCGTTGCTGCTGCATTTGATTTTGAGATAGAACAGATGGATGTGAAGACAACATTTCTTCACGGGGATCTAGAAGAAGAGATCTACATGAAGCAACCTGAAGGATTTATGGTGAAGGGTAAGAAAGAACTGGTATGCAGGTTGAAGAAGTCTCTGTATGGGTTAAAACAGTTACCAAGGATGTGGTATCAGAAATTTGATACCTATATACGGGGACTTGGCTTCACCAGAAGCAAGGAGGATCACTGTGTTTATTTTAAATTAATTGGTGACCGTGTTATTTATTTGGTCTTGTATATGGATGATATGTTGTTGATTGGAAATGACAAAGAAATTATCCAAGATTTGAAGACCCAACTGTTCTCCAAATTCGACATGAAGGATCTTGGTGCTGCAAACTATATTTGGGGCATGGAAATTAAGAGAGATCGGGCAAAGAGGAAGCTCTGGTTAAACCAGAGGAAGTATGTCGAGACTATATTGCAGAGGTTCAATATGCAGGATAGTAAACCGGTGAATGTTCCTATTCCTGTAGGTGTAAAGCTGTCTGCTGAACAATGTCCCAAGACACAAGAATAAGAGGAGTATATGTCCCGTGTTCCATATGCAAGTGCAGTGGGTAGCCTGATGTATGCAATGGTCTGTACTAGACCAGACATTGCACATGCAGTGGGAGTATTGAGCAGGTTTATGTCAAACCCAGGGAAGGAGCATTGGACAGCAGTGAAGCGGGTTTTCAGATATTTACGTGGCACTAGTGATTATGGCTTGTACTACCAGGGAAGACCAGGATTGGAAAGAATGTTGGACATTCGTGGTTTTGTTGATGCAGACTGGGCTGGAGATCTGGACCAAAGAAGATCTACAAGTGGGTATGTGTTTAGCCTATTTGGAGGCGCAGTCAGTTGGATGAGTAAAAGACAGTCTGTAGTGGCTCTTTCAACTACAGAGGAAGAATACATAGTAGCCACTCATGCAAGCAAGGAAGCAGTTTGGTTGCAGAGATTGTGTTCAAGTATGGGGTTGGTACAACAAGCTATAAGGATAGACTGTGATAGCCAAAGTGCAATTTTCTTGGCTAAGAACCCTGCTTATCATTCAAAGACAAAGCACATTGATGTTCAATATCACTTTGTTAGAGATATGGTTGAGGCTAAAAGGGTGTTGCCGGTAAAGGTGGACACTTTGAAGAATGTTGCAGATGCATTGACGAAGTCTGTGAGCACTCAGAAGTTCTCTTGGTGTAGAGAAACAATGGGTGTTGAAGAATTGGGCCAATGACTAAGCTCTCCTGTGGCCCCCTGTGGAAAGAAAACAACAAGTGGGAGAATGTTGGGTATGTGTTATATTCTTTCCACGATTAGCCCCACGCGTTGTATGTTGCGTCGGGCGTAGCTGGGGGGTCACGAGGGGCGAAGCAGTCCCCACCGTTGGGGTCCGGGGCAGCGCCCCGACCAAAATTTGTTTTTTGTGCGGACCCACTCATAGGCGGATCCGCCCATGGTTTTGTGCATGGTTTTGCACATGGTTTTGGGGTTCGATGGTTTTCGGCCCCTGGTATTTTTGTAGATCCGGTCAAGGGAACTACGGTTATGTTCTAATCCAGGGTTAATGTATTGGGGTTTATGTACGCTCCGGCATGTATATATATGTGTTGTAACACTTTAAGAATCGTGTGTAGATATTTCTGTTCAGGGTTAAAACCTACAGCTACCATCTATACATTAACATTTTCACAAATCATATTTTGGAAAAATAGCTCATAGAGAAAGCTTTGCTCATCACAGTCACAGGCATAGAAGACTTCTAGAAAATTACGGGTGGAGCTACTTAGATATGGTCTATTTTCATAGATTTCTTTTAACTGAAATAAATAATTTCGCTCCCATAAGAATACTAGATATGAAAAAGAAGGCCTCCTATAGCCTAGCTGATCTGAATATGGAAAAACTAGTTTTATTTTGCTAGCTTCCTCATTAGTATAAAATAAAAGTGTGCTTAAGGATTGTCTCAAATAGGCAGCTTACGAGAGGGTTTATGTGTCAAATTTGTGTGTCTTTTATGATCAATTCATGAAGTAAGTTATCTTTAAAAACACATAAAAAATAATTAAATTACAAAGAATGTAATACACAGAAACACATTACACAGAGTTGATAAAGGAGTTCACCCCTCCTAGGCTACGTCTGCTTGGACCTGCTTAAATGGCTTGGCCCTCTTTGGATTAACGGTAAATTATTTGATTACATGCACCTGCATTGCTATAATGGCTCTCCAACATATTACAATGGATTTAGAATACCCGAAAACCCCTAAGTAGCCTCTTCTGGCTCTGCAAATGGTTTTTAAGTGAAGCATACATGACCTCCTCTCTTAGTGGCCCGTAGTATATTTTATCTTCAAACGGAAAAAATCACTCCCATAAGTGATCCTCTGCCTCTGAAACCTGTACCAAACATCTCAAAGCATCCAAAAATTCTAGGATATACTCTTTCTGAGCCCAATTTGGTCAAACACTGCTCTAGTTATGGTTTTCTCAATTTTTAGCCTAGGAAACCCCTCCAAAACTGGAGTAACTACAGTTAACTCTGACAAAAATGGAGTTCTTGCCAAAATTGGCGGACTCTGCCAACTTAATTCACATGGATAAGTGTGTTTAATTAAATTTAAGTGCAGTTAAGGCACAATTAAGTGCACTTAGTGCTAACCATGCGCTTAATCTAATCCCAACTTAATCACATTTTAATCATGAATTAATGGTTTAATAAAGTGGGGTTTAGCATTTTAAGCCTCCACATTATGTTATAGGTCCCACCTTCGGTTCTGGGGTGTGGTCCTATGGTAAGGGGCTGGCCCTACGGGGTTGGACCCATTTTCTCTCGCGATAATCCATAGTTTAAAACAAAACTATGCGAACTCCAATATATATTAAGTGTCAATGTGATGGTCTAACGGTATGTTGCAAAGTTTGTGTGGGGGAAGTCGCAAAGTTGAGCTCGACCTCCGCCCATCCGCCAATATAAAATTTTGACCAAGAAAATTTCATTGCCTTTTGACCTTTGGAGGGGCACGTGGCAACCTCCAAGCTAGACACGTGTCAGCACATCATTCGTCCAAACCAAACCAATAAAAAAATGACATGTCACCAACCAATCCATAATTGACACTTGTGAGTAGTTCGCTGGTCCACCTAGGGAGATATTCTAGGAATATTCGTTGGAATATTCTTTTTTCTAACTGGGTTGTACGAATGCCTTGTCTGCATCCCTATCACCAAAATTTACTTATTTGTGCAATCAAATAGATCGCTCTAACTTTCTCATACAGACTCCATTGCGAGCGAAACTAAGTGCGCTAGAATCAAGAAGATGAGACCTATTTGGTCATTCAGGTTCCGAGTGATTCTGAGCACTTTCATTTTTTTAGCAAATTTTTGCACCCATTTCAGTTTTTAATCACTCCTTCCCACTAAAAGGATTTTGGACACAAACAATTCATTATATGATGAGAGTTTAATACTCTTCTCTTTTCCAAGTTCTATCAACTTGATTCTACTTGGAAAAATCTCCATGACAACCACTTTGGTTCACTGACATGCCTTGCCTTCCAAATGGTGTGGCACTTCAACCAATGTGGTGTGGCACTTCAACCAATGTCCTCCTTTCACTGTTGACCCAATCCAACATTTTTTGGCTTCTTTCTGAATGATTAAACAACCTGTTGTACCAAAGCTATCCCTTTGTTCTTGGAAACCTGACCGATGGCCTTCCCACTGAGAATCTTGTTCCTAGTTTGCACACACAAGCATTCGATGCAAGCTTCTCCTTGGAAACCACTTTTCCAAGTTAAGCCCATCTTAGTGAACTACAGTAATGAGTTCCAATATCAGTAATCACAAGAAAATAAATGACCATTCTCTTTACCTCCACAGCTCCAAATTCCACATCTAGAAGAATGCATTCACCATCTCTTTCGCTTCTTGGCGTCAACACATCAAATAGTCTACAATGGCTATTGTTTTGGCTACAAAATTTTTTGGCATCTTGTCCACTTTCCGCTTCTTGATTCCATCATCCTCTATTATTGACATGCTTCTTATGCCATGATTTGAGAATGAAGGCTAATCATGAGCCTCTCTCTCAAGAGTGGACCTTCCAAAATCCTAAGACATCTTGTCAGAAGAAAAACCATTAACTTGAAAAACACGTCATGCAAGAAACACAACTTGACAACCTCTTCCTTTTGCTCCTTCAAAGAAACAAATGTCACATTTTGTGTAAATCATCATACATTCTTACATCTTGGTGTACAAACCCATCGACCAAACACAAGTCGAAAAAACATGCCTGTTAACACTATAAAATTATACAACAGAAGACGACATTATTTAATGTCAAGAAAAAGGGTTTACAGGGTTGGAAGACATTACAGAATCTAGAAAGTATTTAAAAATCTCTAAGGTCTGAGGAAAATCAAATTTGAACAAGTCCTAAATTATCTTTCTGCAAATAATCCTTTGTGAAGAGCGCCTTTGCGTGCTTTTTTTCTCGATATGTGTGCAATCCTGGGAGTGGAAAAATGTCACTATCCGGGACCACACAATGCATAGGACAAGTGATTCCTCACTTGAAGCCGCCTAAGGATAGCCACCAACGCCTCCTTAGACACCAAGTGAGCACACAATGGAATATTTGGAGCACACAAAGGAATCATTCCCCTATCTTGGATTACCATCCACAATGTACCAATAGAGGGAAGGAGGATTTGAAATCTCCTATATAAGGCCACCATGAGATGAAGAATGGGTGAACACATTGTTATGTTGCCCAGAATTGCCCAAGCAATACCAGCAGTGTGTGAGCCGGAGCTGAAGGTAGAGGGGACTCAATTGTTGGCCATCCAACAAGTTCAGTCCAACACAATAGAGAGAGAGGGAGACTGCACTGAGGAAATCTTGGGATAAAAATATCCTTGAATCGGGACTTAGAACCCATGTTCTAGGGGCCCTTTGGCAAGAGGGTAAAGTTTCACTCTTATTACTACCAGCGCTCAATAAGAGGGGCCTAGAGTCACTGTTAATATTATTGTTGTTTTTTGACTCTTTTCAGAGCTCATGTTATTTTTTTTAGTTTTTAGTTTAGTTTTAGTTTATGTATGCATGCTATTTCTCTATCTAGTATGCTTATGATTCTATATTATTCCACTAACTTGCTGGAGTCCACTTCTTTTTCTGCCTCTTACCAATAACTTAAGTGGGTAGACCACACTACTTAAGTTGGTGTAATTTCATACATACCTGCACCAAACACACTCAAACAGGATTGGTGACTCCACTAACATTTATTACCAAGTTTATGTGGTTGTACCTTTTTTGCACAGACCTCTTTCTGTGTTGTGGAGTGGAGCTAAATTTTCCCTGATTTCTCTTGCAGTCCCTAGTTCATCCCAAGTGACAGATTAAAGCAGAACAACTCCAAAAGTTTATTTTTTAGGAATTTGCACGCTTTTCATCCCACAGATGTGCCTAGGGCACGCATTCAGAGCTGACCCACGCGTAGACATTGCACCTGTTTCCGCATTTTGCGCAAAAAATACAGAATGAGAAATTTCTCTCATGTTTCTGTCTTTTCCTACTTGTAAAGTTCTTGGCAGCCCTTAATACACCTGCCAGCACTGGTTGTGGTACCCCACAGCTTGCTAAAGCTCACTCTTAGCTGCGTTTTGTAGGCTTAGTGTCAGTTTTACTTCAAGTTGATTTTTTCAAAGTTCACACATAGTTTAAGTAGGGAGAAAAATAACTTGCATTCTGAATTTTTTTTATTTTTTGAAAATTTTGGTACCAACACACCTAGATAACTAGCCAATGTAAATGGCCCAAGACCACACATGTGTAGCTACTTTCTTTTTTTCTAGTGTAAAAGTTATTAGTTTAGTTCAATTTTTGCACTAGGATTTTCAAGACTAGGATTGAATTGTTTATAGAAGAGAAAGTAAGCTCTGCTACCTTTGCACCCTCCGGTGATCCTAGGTAAGCATATGAATGCTCCCTATTCACAATTCACCATCTCCCTGTAGTTGATCACATAGATTAACTAGGAAAAATAGAAAGCAGCCCATTATCCACAGATGTTTTTCTTTTGAGCAAGGAACAATACAACATATTTTAATAAGGGATACTAAAAAGGATCATCGCATATCCAAATGTTCAAACTATGTGGTTGTCCACTTTTTTCTCGCACACATTCACCCACTAAGCGAAGCAAAGACACCTAAAAATAACTTAACCAAACTCACTAAATTCTCCCCACAGGGGCCAAAATTTTTTTATAGCTTAAGTTAGGATCAAGGGGGTAGGCATCCAATAAGCCGTCTTGTTCATGCTTTGTCTTTAAACATAGAAGTTTTCTATTTAGGTAGCTTCAAATCCACCTATCAGCCCATGGCAAAGAAAAACCAAGGGCAACAAAGACCCGTTTCAGTGGGGGTTAAGCTTAGGCGCAGTGCGTGCGGTATTAGTTGGGGCTACCTGACCCAAATGATACTCAGTATTGTTAGCTGACTTACCAAGAATCCCAAGACTTAAACTCTCACGTGGGATGGTGGTTCTTAGTGGCCAAAAACTAGGGCATCCTTTCCCTATAGGTGATGGTGCAAGCAAGTGCCAGACCCTCTACCCTTACCTTAGTGGATTTTCTTCGGATGACTAGGGGCGTCGCCAGCTCTTATAGGACGTTGTGCTAGAACTCGCAAGAAATATTCTCAAGGCCCAGTTACATTTGAGTGTGTGATGAAGAATAGGTCTTCTAGGGTTTTGAGTATCATACGCAAACAAAAAAAACCACTTTTTTGATTGCTTGATCACATAGATTAATTTAAAAGGGAAATTTATTTTATTTTCACTTTTTTTTATGTATGTGACCATAATTTTTCTTTGATCATAGATTATGTCCTCTCAAAATTTTCCAAAAACCAGACCTATTCGACACCAGAACAAACCCAAAAATACCTTGTCGATCTAGGCTTCTTTTGGACATCCCCCGATTACCAGGAGGGGTTCCAAGTATTTTCCCATTTAGGCGTCAGAGATGGAACATTGCCACAATTATTGGTTCATCCTTTATTGGGGCATCCTTAGTTGGAACCCTGGTCAGTCTCGTAATGCCACACCACACACCACTCCTACCACGACCCCTAGAGGGCAAAGGAGTACGTCCCATTCGGGAAGCCAGCCGAATACACAACAGGGTAAGTCGCAAACTAACCCTCTTCCTAACCATAAATTTGTGTTTTCAGATAGTGCAATGACATCAACCTCCCAATCACCTTTTTTAACTTCATTGAATCTACCTGATTTAACCAAGCTGACGAATGAGCCCATCGCACACAACCTTATGTGGCCTACCATGTCCACGAAGCTCCCTTCAAATATTCCAAAGTTCGAAGGAAAGCAAGTGGAAGACCCAGGTAATCATGTCATGACCTTCCACTTGTGGTGCTCATTGAACAATATCATTGACAACACTATTCGATTGAGACTATTTCGACGCACTCTGACAGGAGTAGCCGTGAAGTGGTACATGGAGCAACCCTCAGCTTACATGGAACCTTTGGTGCCCTTTCCACCACGTTACTAACATATTTTCAGTTACCCATTCACCATGATTCTAGAATGGAATTACTGACACATTTTAGATAGACCCAAACCGTCCATATCTTGGGCCATCTCCATGAATGGAGGCAGTGTCGCAGTTTATGTAAAGCTAAACTCGATGATCGGGTTCTCTTAGATTTGTTCCTGAAAAATCTTACGGAAGAGATTTCAAAATATGTGGCGCAATAGAGACCCACATCCGAAGAGGACGCTAGCAGCAAAGCCTAGTAGCTTGAGCTAATTTATACGTAGTCGAGATGCATTTACAACATCCTGCCTAATGCCCTCCACCTGCAAACTTATCAAGAATTTCGAGGTGCGTTGAACTCTGTAGACATACTAATTGGGTCATTGACCCAAGTTTACCTAGGCAGCAGTAGACAAAACCCCGATTACACATATAGTTCTACCCAGAACATACCTCAACCCGGTGTTCAAAGTCATCATATGCCTCAACAAAATTTGACCAATAGGGGGCAAGCGTATCACCATGGAGGACCCTATCCTCTGGCTCATGGGACTCAGTACGCAGAGAGAAACAATGACGGAAGAGCTCCCTTCCAACATCCAGGTGCAAACCAGGGACCATGTTATGCTAAGTCCCCAACACAAGACCCACATATGAAGACCAATACATAGGTGAAATTTGTGCAGTCGTCCCATAACCAACCACATCAATACAACCAGGAGAACTACCCTCCTAGCGTGGTGAAGAAAAAATTAAAAAAGAAGCCAAAAGGGAACCCTGGACAAGGGGGAAACAACCAACAATGGCCACCACAATCCCGGGCTGGAGGAAACTCCAACTAGAATCAGAGCGAGGAGCCGAGTAATGCCCAACTACAGAGAAAAAGGCCACCTCTTTGAATGAATCATTCTTGTTTGATATGTGGTGAGTACGACCACTATACTCACCATTGTTCCGATCTCCTTGAGCTGAAGAAGCTACAAAGTAAATGAGGACAAGGAGGATCTTCCTAGCAACCACCTATGATGCAAGAACCTTTCCCCCATCAAGGGACGATAAGCACTCAATAGAAAAATACAGACGACTCCAGGGAAAGCAGCCATGAAATCTACATGACGGGTGAAGTGATGTTTTTCCAAACATGGAATCAGAATTATGACACCCCACCAATACATCAGGGGCAAGTACCAGTGCACCAACTGCACCTTTGACCATTTCAAAGATGCTTATAGAACCATTGCCAAAAATGGCGAAGGGACCCAATAGGTGAGCAAGAAACTAATCCAAAGCATCCCATAATTATAGTATTATGGACGATTTGGCATAATATCCCACTGCTATGTTAGCTTTGGAAGTATTGCAGTCATACCCAAAACATTGGAAAGCCCTACTTTCCGCGTTAGGTGCTATTGACCCTACCGATACATGCTTAATGACTTTTGACTTAGACAAAGCCACCCCTAGGATTCCTTCCATGGTCGCCTTCTAGATACCAGTGTCGGTCCAGAATATCACAATCCACCGATGTGTCATAGATGAGGGTGCATCCACATGCATCATGTCCAAAAATGTTTGGCAGAAGTTAGGTTGTCTTGAACTAAAACCCTTAGTCATCACACTTCGAGCATACGACGGTTGTCCCTCGACCCCCGTTGGTCTCTACCAAAACATCACAGTCTATTTATTCAGAAAGATGGTCCACATAGACATTGAAATCTTGGATGCGCACTTGGACTACAATATACTCCTTGGGCAAAGTTATATGTACACCATGTCTGCCATAGCCGCCTCTGTCTTCAGCATCATGATGTTCCCCCACGAGAACTGCATCATTATTGTAGACCAACTGACACACAACGAGAAGCGAACCCTAAAAAAAATCGATGTAATTCTAGCCTATGTAGATACATCCTCGAATGCGCTTTCATGGTACCAAGAATATGGCCCTAGGAAAATCAAACCATCCTCGATTGTAGGGTCATTCCAAGGAGATCCTCCCATTATCCCGGAGTCATCACCTAATGTCACAGGGCCTCCGGTGTGCATGATGTCCACATCAAGCACTGAATATAGTCAAGACACAGACACAAGCAGTAATAGCACTGAGTCATCAACCACAACAACCTCTCTAGCCTAAGTCACCTCCCAAACCCATTTCCTCTACCCCCCCGCTAGTTATGTCTCCTAGCAAGTTTTGGCAACACTGGTATTACCAAACATATCGTTGGAAATCCCAATTGTGTACTTAGTTCCCCCTATAGGAATAGGAGCCACCCACGTTACTGCCACAGGATTGAAGCCCCTCAGTCTCGAGGAGGCCCCACTCATCCAAGAAACATTCGAAACCACCCCTGCAAAGGAAATTCCTATTGCAAAACCGGTGATCACGGCTAAGAAAACCAGGAACAGAGGAAAGAAGAAGGTGACCCCTGCTATACAATGGGAATCACCAGTCTACGCCATATGCAACATAATAGGTCACCCTATCCATATCTATCCAGATCTGGATGAATTAAAACCACTCCTTCGCTCTGAGACAAACATCCCGACGCCAAGTTCCTTTAAAAAGGAACCTACCACCAAAGGTAAAGGCAAAGCATTGTGTAGCAATCATGCATGTGCTCTCTGCATCAAATATGGGCACTATACCCACCAATGCCTAGAGATCTCGCGATATAGGGATGCCATACATGCCATCGAGCGGTCCTACCAAGAGGATCCCTCCACCCAGGCAAATGGAAATGAACCTCGCACCATCCTATACCTACAGGAACAATGAAGGGCATAAGAAAGACCCCCAGTCATGCCTTTTATACATTGCATGCTAAGAGATGAACGCGGTCACTTCCTCGAAGAGTGCATAGCCCTGGAACTCATCCACAGATGGTATCCCATAGAAAAGGTTTACTATGTTGGATTGCGGGCAACAATTCACATGTCCGTTATGCTCTGACAATAACCTTTTTGAGAATTGTCACTATATCCCTCGATTCCAGCTAGCCCTTGCTACCTTACGCTTTTCCATTGTCTGTCTCTCCCAAGAAAATGACATGGATGCGGAGTCCACGAGCAACTCCACAACCTAAGAAGATGTGACGAACAGATCCATCATGTTCTTGTGAGTCGAAAAGTGACCAATTAGGGAACCCCTAGTTACCCCCAACCGCTCTTTATCGAGAAGACCAGCTTGCACGTTATGCAAAACCCCAATCATACGGTTGCCACTTATCTTGATTTAGTAGCATTACGACGCTGGTTCCATGCCAGACCTCAAACTAGACACGACAGAACCCCCATATCAATGATATTGCACCTAATATGTTAAGGCAATCAATATGAGCGACATTGTAATTATGCCTCGCAACTTCGTCCCACCATCGACGTGATTCATACTATAGAGAAGAGATGGGACAACCTCTGGGAATGGCATAAAAAGTACATCTCCGGGTCAACATCCCCACCCCCGCAGTGGTGTAAGAGGGAAACTAAGACAACACACCAACCAAGCATGACCCCGGCCAAGCCTAAGATAACATGCAAACTATGCGACCTAAATGATCACCGAGTCAACCATTGCAGAGAATTGAAGCACCTTGCAAACAGTTTTCGTATAGTCTCTTCTCTCCCTCAGAAACTTCTCTCTAACCAAGAGAAGATCACGCGCACCTATTGTCGTATTTGTTCACCCTTTCACCATACAATTAAATGTGTAGACATCCCCAAGCTAAGAGCAGAAAGAGCAACGTTGAGTCTACACTCCCCCGAATAGGTAGATGCACCCAAGCCAACAATACAAAAATGGAAGTAGAAGAAAACCTCTTCTACGATAGACCCTTTCCAAGCGTCCACATTAGGAACAATGAGTAGTGTAGAATCTAACCCAATCTACTCTGTTGACTCAGTGATATCGTGCACTATATGCACCGGCCAAGATCACACACCAGAGGTATTCCTTCTAATGGAAAAGCACCTCTGCGGCAGATACAATTTCCACCCACAGGAAATTGACCATCCTAGCGGGGAACCCTACTTTGTGCTTACACAAACTCTTGTCATGGATATTCTCCCCCCACTGAATGCTGATGACACAATCCACCATATATGATATTTATCATCACATACCATAGATAGGACTGCAGCCACCCCCACATCCTAGGATTTCCACCCTATTCTTGTTGCAAAAGATCAAGGTTCCTTGCACTTTTGCATTGATTTTCCACAAGATCCCAAATTTTCATGCCGCAATTGAACTCCTTGATGATACCCAACCTCTAGAACAATGCCTAGTACAACTAGAGCTTCTCGACGAAAGTTGATGACACTCCCTACAACAAAATGAGGCCCACAATAAAAGGGTAAAAGCATCATTCGACCGCCACATCAACCCTCGCTCATTCTCCGAGGGCGAGCTAGTCCTTCGCTATGATGTCACAAAATAAGCCCTAGGGCCAGGAAAATTTGAAACCTTGTGTAAAGGACCCTACATCATCAAACATTGCCTCCGACAGGGGGCATACATCTTGACGGAACTGGATGTGACCTGCCTCAGCAACCCCATCAATGGCCTTTACCTCAAGAAATTTCACCTATAAGGGCCAAGGCGGCCCTTCCCTAGAGTGAAAGTACACAAAACCCAACCACTGAAATTTTTTGACCAAAAGACTTATTTAAAAGCACTCAAAGTGCCGCCATGGATCACCAACCTTAACCCTATTTCAGATTTGCTGATGGAGCATCACGATGGTCTCAAATTTTAGCTGCAGTTTCCTGGGTCATTTACCACCCTGACTGATCACCACTCTGCTCAAACAATGTGTGCATCGGTTTAGCAACAAATAATCAGGCAGAATATGTCACCATCATTGGACTTATGAGTGATGCCCTCCATCAGGGCATATGCCATATGCATTTATACCTTGATTCCCAGTTATTAGTGTCACAGTTAAACCAAACATTTGAGACAAGAGATACACATATGTTTAGAAAATATTTGCGTGCAAAAATATTAAGCAGAAAATTTGACTATATTACATTTACACATGTACCAAGGAGTCAAAACCAAATAGCTGATCACATAGCTAAGAATATCCTAAACTGGAATGCATCTCGAATAAAACATCATACATAAAAACCAAAAATATAGATATCCATTAGAATAACATCATACATAAACTAAAACAGGTGACACATCATGTAGAGCCACAAAAAATATCTAGCATATATATATATATATATATATGTCACAATGTATATGTCTGAGTACAAAAATAGTGTCGCTGGCCCAACGGCCAGCCCAAAGATACAAAATTTTTCAAAAATAAGGGAAGCATCCTCATAATGGGTGCTTTCCTTGTGTAAAAGTATACTCTAGGGTGGTGCCCCCTCAAGAGGGGCACCTAAGCCCACAACTGCTCTTGGTGCCACCACTAGAGCTTCTGTCACAACCGAGATCGCCACCTGATGTAGAACGAGCCGATAGTCCTTCTCGGGGGCCATCACGTTCTCCAACCAGACCTCCCAGAAATCATCCATAAATCGTCGAGAAGACAACCCCTTGGGTCAAGCAATCCACTCGAACCCAAGCATCCTTAAGAGCTGACACCCGAGCAGTCAGCTCCTCAATACGAGCCTCCTCCATATCCACATGTGCCACCGCTGCATCAGCATGAGCCCGTTCAGCCATAGCCTCTGCAGTGGCCGAGATGCTGCCCTCTTCGGAAGGGCTAGCACCACCACCAGGTCCTCTAACAGTACCTCCACCCTCACCACCCCTAGGTCGTCGTAGAGGATCGTGGCTAACCAACCGAGCCACGGGGTGACCCATCTCACCAACATCTGCAAGAGTAACCAAAATGATGTCATTGTCACTAGAAAAACACATAAGGACATATATACTAAAATAAATGCAGAAAACATACACAACATACATGTAGGCCCCTAAGCATAACCAAGAGGGAGACGCATATCTAGATCCCCCTAGAAGTCCATCCTTGCATATGGGAATGGTAGGAACATATGCGAGTTCATCTCGAACCAGGCCTCTATGGTGGCATTCCAGTAATGCCACACCATGCCCCCACCACCTTGCGGCATCACTGAAGCCCACCTCCTCATCCGAGGCTCCCGTTGTCCCCTAGGAGGCATTGCCAACACTAGTCTTAGTAGCACTATCCTCTCATACATAATGCTGCACAAGATATTGGCATATGCAAACAACTTAGATCCATTATGGACCTTGTTGAGTAGTGTCACCATCCCGTCATATCAAAAACAGGAAAAGTCGTAAAAATTCCCGGACCTCAACCGACACAGTACTCTAACCTGCGGGCCTGACGCCTGATGTGGAATCGACAACCATGCTAGTTGCACAATCACCGCTAGAGCACATCGCTCTGCCAAATCTGTCACTAATGCAATACTGATGCACCCCTTCATAAGAGGCGCCCCACCACAGTGACACCTCCAGAACCTCTCCGAGTCCACTCTCCCGGAAGGGAGTGGATATCTTAGTGCCTCACCCTGAGGCAGTAACCCGGTCATAAAATGCACATCCGTCTCAGGAAGGATGACCAGGTTCATCCCCCGCAACATGAACATGTTGCGCCTCCTACACCAATGTCAGATCAAGTAACGTAGCAGTCGGTCCTGCGACCGAAGAAGCTCGTTCTCCGCGAACTTTAGGAGCCCCCATTGCAGCAGCTAACGGCGCGCCCCAGCATCAGTAGCCAACGTACTTCAGAGCTCGGGCCAATCCCACTCCCTCCACAATAACCTGTCAGCAAAACAGGTAACCATCAGTACAGAAAAAACCCAAAATAGGAAAAATAGAAAAAAAAAATTAACCTCAGCTTTGCGCACTTATCCCTTAGACAGGCACACTTAAGGTGCGCCTGTATTTTCCATAGGCATGCCTTGGGCACGCCAAAGAAGGGAATAGAGTGCCTTTAGCATGCTTATCCTCGGAAAAAGCGCACAGAGGGCATGCCTTGGCCCTCATTGCCTACACAATCTAGGGAAAAAAACACTTAGAATCTATGCAAACCAAGTCTGTACGGACCCCGTTACCATCAAATTAAAAAAATTAAAGTGCAAGACGTCATGGAGGTTACCTGGGCATGATCTCACTAATTGCTGGTGCTCAGGCTAACCGAAATGGCAAGAACTGTTACTCAGAAGCCTCTGACCTCTCAAAAACTCAACAAGTACAAATGAATTGAATTAGGTCCATATTCACCTATATATCCCCCTTTTCAAAAACTTGGGAGCACCATAATGAGAGATCAGAAGGTTTGTTCTCCGAAACGTAAGTTGCATCGCGACCAACACTCCATGATGAACAGAGGCAATGCCACACAATCACAGTCCCAAAAAATTAATTTTTCAGCGCCGGCAAGTGTGCACTCTCTCATCTTCTTTTTTAAGGCTCATGACTTTCAATAATATTTGATAAAGAATATGCTTTCACTCGGGGTAGTTGTTTTTGTAGGAAAAGCTCACAAGCCATCCACAAAGCTATCTACTGAAAGTTCCAAAGAAGGTATCATTCTACCCCCAGCATGATAGAGTCCCAGTCAACTATGCATTTCTTGACATGATTTCTCCATGAGAAATCTACCATAGGGTCCTCATATCTGACCGTGTTTATCATCACCTCACCCTGCACATGATAAACATCCTCGTTGGATAATAGACCCTCCCCTCCATGGTGCTCGTCACCCATAGTAGAGCATATATCATAGTAAAAGTGATGCCATGGCCATACCACTTTAGTCTGGGAAGCACCTCATGCCCATCCATTCACCATGCATAAGGTCAAGTTTACCATACAAGCTAAAACCCCCTTCCCGGATGATCAGGTTGTACAAGCAGATCAAAAGCGCACTACCGCACTCGCATTTGGCCCACCATACCTCCACTAGCATAATCCTATGTGTGATACTTTTTCATCCTCTTCATCACCCCCACACATGAGACCAACCAATGGGACCCCCGCCCTCAACAAAACAACTTCCTCACAACGTCAGTGAGCGAACACTTTCATGTTTTGGGGTACCCATCTCTGTGTTTTTTAAAAACCAAACCCCATTATTTTATTCTTTTGGTAAGTGTACAAAGACCGCAAACAACGCACTACGTCCCTTCACCCTCTCATTCATCTTTTCCTCCCATAGAAACAGTCCTTGAACACCCTTGGTTGGAGTATTACACCCCCATGCACAAGCCACCATGACATTCATAGCCAGTTTATACCCGCCTTGGAAGTCCTACTAACTCGAGGAATTTCCCCATCAGAAATAACTATGACTGCCGCCAAGCTGCTTAATATACTCCGACCTCAGGCCACTGAATCCCCATGATCAATTTTCAGTCACCCCTCGCCAACATGCCTATGATAAACCCATCACATCAAGGTCCCCGATCACTCATGTCGGTGACCCCTTAGCCAGTTCAGGCTTCCTTTTTGTTGACTTCGACACCTATTTTCCAAGAAGGAAGCGGTACCTTGGATCACCCCTCTCCGTACAAGGGGCATGCTCGAGTGGGAATGCGGGAGACATCATTTTACACAGATGTCATCGATCCTCCTGACATTCGACTACGACAAAAGCTTTCATGTCAAGATGGTATCGTACCTTACATCCATTTCACTTTGATCAAATTCGTCGAAGACTCGTGCCTCCATAAGCGTCTCTATCAACAATTCTTACACAGGAAGGTCCTTGCCAACACCTATGCGTACAATGCGCAGCTATATTACATACCAATTTTACACATATGGGTACCATATTCCACCTATTGTCAAAGAAAAAACACCCCTGAGGACGTCAGCAATTGTCGTCAGCAACCACCAGATCACTACCACATCAGTGATTTGTTTAACTAGCCACACCATCAAAAGCATGGGACATGCCCACCTTGCAGAAAATTTGTATATGTATTGTATTATATTTCGGGTCCCTTAGGACACGGTCATTCTTAGAACCAATGCAGGTTGTTTTCAATTCCAAGCTTCACGCAGGACTCTCTCTCTCTCTCTCTCTCTCTCTCTCTCTCTCTACGTACGATATACAAAAAATAAAATATAATGTATTTCGGCTATATAGTTCTTCCTAGACCTCATACATTAGGGGGCAAATGTTAACACTGGAAAATCATACAGCAGAAGATGACATTATTTAATGTCAAGAAAAAGGGTTTACGGGGATGGAAGACATTATAGAATTTGGAAGGTATTTAAAAATCTCTAAGGTCTCAGGAAAGTCAAATTTGAACAAGTCCTAAATACTCTTCGTGTGCATAATCCTTCGTGAAGAGTGCCTTTGCGCACTTTTTTGCCCGATATGCATGCAATCCTGGGAGTGGAAAAATGTCACTATCCAGGACCAGACAAAGCATAGGAGAAGTGATTCCTCACTTGAAGCCACCTAATGACAACCACCAACGCCTCCTTAGACACTAAGTGAGCACACAATGGAATATTTGGAGCACACAAAGGAATCATGGCCCTCTCTTGGGTCACCATCCACAATGTACCAAGAGAGGGAAGGAGGATTTGAAATATCCTATATAAGGCCACCATGAGATGAAGAATGTGTGAACACATTGTTATGTTGGCCAGAATTTCCCAAGCAATACCAGCAGTGTGTGAGCCGGAGCTGAAGATAGAGTGAACTCAATTTTTGGCCATCCAACAAGTTCAATCCAACAGAGTAGAGAGAGAGAGAGACTGCACTGAGGCAAGCTTGGGATAAAAAATTTCTTGCATTGGGACTTAGAACCCATGTTCTAGGGGCCCTTTTGCAAGAGGGTAAAGTTTCACTTTTATTACTACCAGCACTCAATAAGATGGGCCTAGAGCAAACGCTCGTATTATTGTTGTCGTTTGACTCTTTTCAGATCTTGTGTTTATTTTTTCTAGTTTTTATTTTAGTTTTAGTTTATGTATATATGCTATTTCTCTATCTAGTATGCTTATGATTCTAGCTTTTTCCACTAACTTGCTTGACTCCGCTATTTTTCTGCCTGTTACCAATAACTTAAGTGGGTATACCACACCCCTTAATTTGGTGTGATTTCGTACATATGTGCACCAAACACACTCAAACAATGCCTCTTCAAACAAATGACTCTAAATTCAAACAAAAGCATGTACAACAAGTTGAAGATTCTTCTCCCAAAATGACAGTAATTTCACATCCCATGAAACAATTCGTCAACATCTTGCTTTTATCTTTGGAGACTAAATCAAATCTTCCAAGTCAATAAGACATACATGTAACAATCAATCGACCAACATAAATCGATCACTCATGCATGGGAACTTTATCAACACTCTCAAGTTAACAACATACATGTTAACAAAGCAATCAACCAACACAAGTCAATCACTCATGCATGTTCAAGCACAATCAAACTATAAAAAATTCCACCGTTCACACACACAAACTCTCACACATGTTTACAATGCTCAAATCTGTCACAAGTACAAGAATCCAATTGGTATGTATGATTACTTAAAGAGTTGAAATGGCCAAATTTGCTGCAACAAAGTGAGTAAAAAAACTCCACTTTCAAACACTGTCTTAGTGTAAACATGCAACATGCATTCTAGATAAAAATAAGTGCATTCACATGCAAATTGCAACTAAAAATTTCCATCTTTTCTGTATCTACGTGAGTCAACATAACTCTACTTTTCCAACATCTTGATTCGTGCAATATGAAACATTCTTTCAAGAGTAAAAAAATGCATTCCGATAACAAGAAATCCAAGGCCTTAATTGGTTAATAAATCTAACCATCTCTTTCCAAACCACTTCAATGGCGCTTCTTTCAACTACCCTTCATCACGTGAATCATCTTGACTGACATCAATTATGGAATCCTCATTTCCATTCTTATCAATATCTATTTCCACTTTCTTCATATGTTGTGGATGACTTGTCGGGTATAAAGTCCAAAAAATGTCTACAAGATGACCCTGCTTATGGCAATGAGTGCAAAATAATTGCATCTTATTTTCAACATGGTTTGCATTGTCCATTGGACCGTTGGATTTTTGTATCATTTGTTTTGAAAGTTTCCTGTGTATGGCTATCTTCTTCCAACACCTTGAAAATTTATGTTTATTCAAACCACAAAAGGAACATGTAAATTTTCTCCAAATCTTATGTGAATATTTTCCATGTTTATCATAATCAAAAGCAACTTGATTAAAGGCTCGTTGGGCCTTTGTTTTGTGAAATAACAATTTCGAGTTGCAAAGAGCTGGAGGACAGGTGGTGAAATGCAATCAAGGTAGACATGGAGTTGTCACGGTTGCAGAAATCTGAAATATAGGTGGCGTGACATAAGAAACGAATGGTGCAAATGGCAGATATGGGAGACAAGAACAATCAGTAGAACTCCCACTAATAAAGAAGAAGTGGAAATTAGCGGAGCAGAAAAGAAGGAAGCACTAACTGTCACACTCGAGGAGGAACAGATAGGTAGCCAGTCAACAGAGGAGGAGTTAGTTAGTGAGTTTGAAAAGAGGCCGATAGGGAAAAACATAGCCTCAGGAGAGCTCTGTGAGAAATATGTTGTACTAGACTAAATTGTAATAGACTCTGCGGAGTATATGTATGTTGTTCTATTATTGATAATGAGATCGGGTTTTTGCTGTGTGTAATGTTGTGAGTCAATTGATGATTATTTCCTTATGATGAATGTATTCTTAAATTAAATTTTAATTCAACATTCTGAACATGTGTTGATGTGATAGTTTCTTCGTAGAGTTGAGATATTCTTGTTGCTTCCAATTTTCCATAGTTGTTCTCTATGGTTGTGTTTGTCTTATACCTAATCTAGCTTCTAATCTTACTAAGGTCGCAACACACATCGGGTGAGATGCCCTACTCTCTGGAGCAGGGTGAAAATGCCGACCTTGTGCTAGACTACTACGGAAACCTTGTTGGCCTCAAACATGAACCTAGGTCTTGCCCAGAGACCTCCTTTTTCGCCAACAAATCATTATGTTGTCGGGACCTGAAAATTCATTTAGAAGTTAGATAATGGTATTGTGGATCTCTGAGAGGGAACTACGAATCTAGTGATATAATCACTTTGATAAGTTAATATCGCCACAAGCAGAACTTCGACAACAGAGGGAAAAGACTGTCAAAGATCGGGTCCTGTTTTCCTAATATATGAGTGACATGTACGAAATTTTCTGGGGAAAGTTTCCTGAAGAGCTTTATAATTGGTTGCAGAGACTTCAAATCAAGTCACTCCCAGAAGGATCACGTAGAGTCTATCAGAAGTGGATGCACACAGATCTAGTAGCACTCCATCGGTTAGATATCGATCTAACTTGAGAAGTAGATTTTTGGGCACAATCTACCTTGGAAGGATATATTATGGAATTTGCAGCCGAGTGTTAGCAATATTTTACAAAATCTGAAGACATTTTTAGATATGGATTGTGGGGAGAACTGTTGAAGGAAATCCTGTTGTGGATCAAAGCTTTAACGATGGATGAGGGCTTGATGTCATTTCAAAGCTTTGATATGGAGACTTAAACCTCCAGTACTGGGGGAAGGAACTAAGGGAAATATTCTATGAGTAAGTAAGAAGGGGGAATAGGGTTATGGATGCGGGAACATCCAGTAGACTGAGAGAGCAACGAGCACATCGGAGGGCGCAGATTGCTGAGAAGTGGCAGGAAATGGCAATGAAAGAGTTTGTAAAGTAGGAGAGTAATCCATATGAAAAAGAAAAGGTGTCGTAGATGACAGAGGAAAGGGAACGTCAGACAGGATCCCAAGGAATGTGAAGGACCATTAAGGAAGTTAGGCAAGTGTATAGGGGCCCAACCCGAAGAGAAAAGGTAGAAAATTTCATTGAGGAGGATGCGCGCCTCGAGGAGATGTCTGATGTGGAGCTGCATGTTGGGATGGAGAAACTATTACAAGAGAGGTCGACACCCATAATGCAAGGTAATCCTATTCCCCAAGGTTTAAGTAATCCTAGTCCCAACCTTCCCCTCGTACTCTATGATCCACCTGATAAATTTTTTGTTAAGTTATGGGAGTTTAGCAAGTTGAGTAGTATTAAGTCTACAATACAGATATCTACTAGCCACAGTGATGGTAGCACAATCTCTCAGCCGGGAAGTAGAGGTTTTATTTTAGTACCACCCACACAAGGAAATATGGTGGGATCGTTTACTTGATACCCATAATTCTCTGGGAAAGGTAACGATGATGTGTAGCAACACTGGTATCTCTACGAAGCAATTTGGAGAGCTCGACAAACACCAGATGCAGTCAAGTTGATTGAGTTCCAGAACACTCTAAGAGAAATTTCTTTGCGCTGGTTCATTAAATGGTCAGAAGCTCATCCAAACCTACCAATAGATGATGTGAAGAAAGAATTTGTCAAAGAATTTAAATTGCCTCAAACAATTCAACATGAATTGTCTGAACTGTGGGAAATCAAACATCGGGAGGGAGAAACAGCCTGGGACCTGATGAGAATATTTAAAGATGCGATTGGAAGCTAAGTTACCCAATCGATCCAAATCACCAATGGGGTTGGTTCATTAAAGCACTCATCCTGTTGACAAGGACCCCACTAACGCAACAGAAGATTGATACCCTTCAAGATGCCCTTGATCAAGCCATGAAAATAGAAGCTATGGCAGGTTACCCACAGGAGCTCAGAGGAGGAGAAATAGTACAAGATCCTTCCATACTAGGGCTATAACATTAGATAGCCAGTTTAATGGAGAAGTTGAAAGGCATTCAACCGATATGACCTGCAAGGCCCCAACATCGACATATTTATACCTTGCACATTCACCTTTGTCACCTTCTTGAGGAGGCTAATTTTTTGAGGTAGTGTCTCTCTTCAGAATACCAATAATGGCATCAATGGCTTTAGAGCTTTCAACATCCTCTTGTTTGGCATTTCCATTAGTTGCATGCTTATGAGCATCTTCTTGGAAAGTGGGTGTAAAACTTTTGCATTCCTCATGACCAAAAACTTCACAATCTTGAGGTAATGAACATGTAATGGAAGTCCTTCTTGGAACACCTTCATGTGCCTCCTTGGATTTGGATCATTCTCCATCCTTTTGTCCTTAACCAATACCCAAATACCTATGCCTTTCCTCTAAAACAATTGGCTCAACTATGCATTTTGCATGTTTTCCCAATCCTTTACCTTCATAGCCCATCTTCATCAATAATTTGGACCTTATGCCTCTAGTGTGTATTTCAAAAGAGCCTACACATTCATTTTGAGAAGAAATAGAAGATAAACTTGAATTGCGTACCTCGTTTTCATGCACATACTTGGTAGGGTTTCCTTGGAATCATGGACTTGAGTCTCCATCTCATGCAACTTTGCTAGGGTTTCATTTGCAATATGGAGTTGCATCTCCATCTCATGCATCTTTTCAAGAAGCTCTTGCTTCTCCTCCTTCATGGAAATCAATTTCTCTTGAGGTATAGTTCTTTCCTTCTTATCTTCAAACATCTCTTGCGCCATATCTGTTATAATGATGAAGAGATTTTGTAACAACTCTTCATCAAAGAGTCTTACTAAGGAAAATGGATTAGAAACATCACTTGATGAAGCTTCCATCACACTTCCAATGCATAAAAGTATTATTTGATGTTATTTGAGAGCTCAGTCCTCAATCTTGACCTTCTCATGAAGAGAGGAAATGCACATAAACTTGCACACAGTTAAATTCTCCTTGCACAAATACAAAATAAATAGCTAATTTTGTAGCTAACCTTGGCAAACCTTGAGATTATCTTGGGCTAAAATGAGCTAAATTCTGCTCTGATACCAACTTGATATGAATATGAAAAAACTATTTTTGTTGTGCTAGCTTCCTCATCAGTATAAAATAAAGGTGTCTTAAGGATTGTCTCAAATAACCAGTCTATGAGAGGGCTTATGTGTCAAATTTTTGTGTCTTTTATGAGCAATTCATGAAGTAAACTAGCTTTAAAAACACATAAACAACAAGTAAATTGAAGAGAATGTAACACACATCAAGCATATTACACAAAGATAATAAAGGATTTCATCCCTCCTGGGCTACGTCTCCTTGGACCTGCTTAGATGGCTTGGCCCTCTTTGTATTAATGGTAAATTCTCTGATTACATGCACTTGCAGTGCTCAAATGGCTCTCCAATGCATTCCAATGGATTAATAAGACCCAAAACCTCTAAGTAACCTCTTCTGGCTTTGCAAATGGTTTTTATCTGAAGCAGACATGACCTCGTCTCTTGGTGGCCCTGTGCATCTTTAATTTTAAAATGAGAAAACTCACTCCTAGAATTGCTCCTCTGCCTCTGAAACATGTACCAAACTTCTTAGAGCATCCAAAAATTCTAGGATAGACTCTTTCTGAACCCAATTTAGTCGAATATTGCTCCAGTTATGGTTTCCTCAATTTTTGACATAGGAAACCCCTCCAAAATTAGAGTACTTCCAATTAACTCCAACAAAACTGGAGCTCCCACCGTAATTGGAGGATTCCGCCAACTTAATCTACATGGATAATTGTGATGAATAAAAGATAAGCATAGTTAAGGCGCAGTTAAGTTCAGTTAGCACTAACCACGTGCTTAATATAATTCCAACTTATTCACCTTTTAATCATGGCTTAATGGTTTAATAAAGTGGGGTTTAGTGTCTTAAACCTTTGCATTAAGTTAGATATCCCACCTTTGGTTATGGGGCGTGGTCCTGTGGTAAGGGGTTCACCCAGTTTACCCCCACCATAATCCATAGTGTAAAAAAAAATTATGCCGACTCCAATATATATTAAGAATCAATGTGATGGTCTAATGGCATGTTGCAGAGTTTTTGTGGGGGAGGTCGCGGGGTCGAGCTCAACCTTTGCTTTTCTGCCAACATAAATTTTTGACCAAGAAAATTTCATAGCCTTTTGACCTTTGGAGGGGCGCGTGGCGGCGTTTGAGCTAGCCATGTGTCAGCACATCATTCATCCAAACCAAACCAATCAAAAACTGACATGTCATCAACCAATCTGGAATTGACACTTGTCAGTGGTTCACTGGTCCACCTAGGGGGAATATTATGGGAATATTTCAAGGAATATTCCTTGTAATATTATTTTTTTTGACTAGGTTCTACGGATTCCTAGTCAGCATCCCTGTCACCAAAATTTGTGTGTTTGTGCAATCCAACAGATCGCTCTAACTTTCTCATATAGACTCCGTTTTTGGCGAAACAAAGTGCACCAGAATTAGGAAGATGAGACCTATCAGGTACAAGCGATTCCAATCACTTTTAATTTTTAGAAAATGTTTTCCCCCATTTCAGTTTCTGATCACTAGTAGGTTCAAGGCGAGCTCATAAAGCTCTGTCCTATCATTTGTTAAGTAGCGCACTTGCCACTTATCTTCTTATCCACTGGTATCTTCTCAGTCTTGGCCTTCGAGGACTGGCCATGTTCTATATTTTCTTCCAGAGTTTCCTTGAAATTCATGGCTTGCTTCCGGCGGGGTGTTCTGATATTTTTATTCATAAATTGATCCCAACTCTTGCCTTGGCGACTCAAGGAATCTAGCACGATTAATTTAATCTTGCCATTGTTTGTGATTCAACAACAGGAAGCGATAATTGAATATAATCATTTCCCTTCCCTCACAGGTGATGTACTTGATGAGGTAAAGGGCAACGTCTCCCCATGGCTGAGGGAGCGATAACCTATTAATTCCTCTACCTTTCTTCTTCATTTTTTCTTCCCCTTAGAGAAAATCCTCCTTCAGAGAGGGGTCATTAATTTTCCTATTAAACCACCTCTTTCCTTTTTTCAGCAATGTCGTTACGCATGCAATTAATTCCCTTGTGACTTCCAACTACAATCCCTTAACCTCCGTTTGGCACTCTTTCAAATTATGCGCGAATTCCATGGAAATTGCTTCATCCGACCCTTCCAACTTTTGGAAATAGCCAAACCAACCTGCATATTTGAATATTTTTCATGCTTCAGGACAATTCTCCAATTCCTTAGTCGAATCTAGTTTGTGTCGAACTGCTGCCCCACCCATTTCCGCCCTACTTCTACACACTTCCTGAATGTTCCGAAGCAATTGGCACACCACTTATTTGTTCTTGTTTTACAACCTATTCTCCTCCACTTCTCTGAGAATTTTGAATGAGGATGCAACACTTTAGTGGTGAGTGATGGTAGGGTGAAAAGGCAAGGATTTCAAATTGAGGAATGTACTCGGTAGCCTTAATTTCCCGTTAATGCCAATTTATGGGAGATATATCTTGAAGTATGATTCCTTTTTTGGCACGACTGAGAATAAAGATATGCAATAATGGTTATATCGGGTAATAATTTTGAAATTATTTCTTTTAAATCATGCACAGGTCATGATGTGATTCACCCTCCCCTCGATTTATATGTCAGAACTGTGCTCAACTGTCAAAAGAGATTCACATTAAATTTCCACGATTGCTAAATAAAAAAAAACAATGATATTACTTTTTCATGACATACTTGGCATGAAATGGGGGGAAGAGACTGGTGACAAGGTACGTGTGCTTAATTCCAGTGGTCATGATCATTACTCGTGAGATTGTGATGAGTACTGTTCATTGTGGCATGATGATTCAGTTTAAATTATGTTGTAAGTTGTCGGTTGTTATATGTGTAACAACCAAGACAAATTCGATACTCCTTGCAGAAGTTTCTTATTAATTTGCACAAACATTTGAAAAATAGAGAGAAACTACAAGAGTTCTATAACAACATTATTATAAGATATTCTTGAAATGAAAAATTTTGTTACAGTAGAAAAAAAACATCTAACCACCACCACATAATGGTTTTCAACTATCACAAATTGTTTGTCTGCGCCACTATAGAGAGGTTTTGACATTCAAATTCTTTATATTATATATATATATATATATATATATATATATATATATATATATATATATATATTATTTTTCTTTACACGGCAATAGTGTAGAAACCGCCAGTAAACAATACATTCATTCATTCACATTTTGTGTGCTAATTAGAAATTACGTTTCCCCTACTCCTGTAATCTAGAGATCAAAGTCTATGACAATGCTAATAAATTAATACTTTGAAGCAGGTTTATGATATAACTAAAGATAGTGCCCATTAGCAAGTAATAGTGCTCTTGCACTGTCAATGGTAACTAAACTTACGGTTCCATTGTCGAAAATTGTATCAACTTCATAGGGACCTAGGAATTTGATGTAGAGCTTACCCTTGAAATCCTTTAATATCGAATCATATAGGAGAGCCCAATCTCCTTTCTGGAATTTCTTCATTTTGATGAATCTGTTGTGCCACTTAGCTCTCTGTTGCTAGATGATCTTTGTTTTCTGAATAACAACTAGTCGTTTCTCTTATAGTTCATTAAGATGGTTCAACCATTGTTTTTGTGCTGTTGTGAGATCCAAGTTCACTTGTAATGTTGTTATCGATGTCTTGATCTCAAAATATATGGTGAAAAAAGGATTTTTATCATAAACTAGTTTGTATGGTGAGAATCCCTCGGTATTCCTACATGTAGTCCTATATGCCCACAACACTTCTAGAAGTTTATTAGCCTAGTCCCTCTGGTGGCTGGCCATAGTCTTGGTAAGAATCCATCAATAAATTTGTTGGTTCTCTCCACCCGCCTATTTGCTTGTGGATGATAAGGTGAAGTGATTCTATGACAAATCTTATACATTTCAACCATCATTTGAATTAAGTGAGATGTAAATTGGGTCCTTCGTCTATCACTATTTCTCTGGGTATCCCAAAGAAAATGTAGACGTCTTCAAACAAAAATTCTGAAACATCTTGTTATGTGGCTTTGTTTAATGCTTCTACATCCACCCATTTAGGGATAATCTATGAAAACCAAAATGTAGGACTTTTGCTGAGAATACGGGTTCATTGGTCCCACAAAATCCAGGGCCCATTTATCAAATGGCTATGAAAGTAATTGAGGTTGTAATGACATCTCATATGATTGAAGTTGTTGACCCATTCTCTAGCAGCTATCACACCCTTTCACGAACTTCTTAGCATCCTAAAATATTGTTGGCCAGTAATACCCTGTCAAGAGTACCTTATATCATGTCTGCTTATCTGTGAAGTTCCCTCCACAAGGTTCCTCGTGATAGGCCCTAAGGATATCAAAAATTTCATCCTCCTTAACACAACATCTGATCTGAAAATCTGGTCTAGTGTGATATAGATTCCCTTTTATCCATGAGTACGTAGTTCTCTTCTATATGATCTTTTCCCTTTCTCTGGGGGAGAATTATTGTGTGAACTCTCCTGTAGTAAGGTAATTAGCGATGTCTGCATACCACGGTGAGTGAGTTGAAATGGAAAAAATATATTCATCAGGAAAATAATCCTCCGTAGGTACACAATCATCACCAATAGTTAATCTAGAGAGAAAATCAACCACTACATTATCTTTCCCAAGTTTATCTAGAATTGTGATATCAAATTCCTCTAACAACAATAACCAACGTGTAACCCTACAATTAATAACTAACTTATGCATCAAAAATTGAATGGCAGAGTGGTCAATGTGTACAAATACTTGATACCCAATTATTTAATGCCGAAATTTGTTAATAGCATGCACCTATAAAAATATTTCTTTCTCAATCACCGTATAGTTGAGTTCAGCTGGGGTCAAGTTCTTGCTTATATAATGATATCATAAGGTTTTATATCCTCCAACTGGCCCAAAACAACACCCACAACAATGTTAGATGCATCAGTAGCTATGTGAAATGGTAGTTTCCAGTTTGGTCCACGCAAAATAGGGGTTGTTGATACACAATTTTTCAATTTCAAAAAGGCCTGCTCACACTTCCTTGTCTACACAAATTCCACATCTTTCATAAGTAAAGAGAATAGAGTCGATGCAATCTTCGAAATTTTTTCTATAAATCTCCTATAATACCTCGCATGCCCAAGAAAACTACGTACCTCTTTTTGTGTCTTCGGGGTTGGGATTTTCGATATTACCTCTATCTTAGCAGTGTCTACCTTGATTCCATTAGCAGAGATGAAATTCCCTAGCATGATTAATTCCTTCATCATCATGTGACACTTATTAGTACTCAAAGAAACATTAGTCTGTACACAATGTTCTAACACTTTCTCTAAATTTACTTATTTTGTTTCGAAGGCGTCACCGTAATGTGTGAAGTCATCGACGAATATTTAGAGAAAATCATTCAGCAGATCCGATAAAATCGCCATAATTTCTCTCTGGAAAGTTGTTTGTGCGTTGCAGAGTCCAAAAGGGATGACTTTGTATGGAAAAGTTCCCCAGGGTCAAGTGAAGGTTGTTTTATCCTCGTATTCTGGGGTAATCTGTATCTGATTGTAGCCACTAAACCCATCTAAAAATGAGAATATATATATTTTTTTCAGAAAGAGTGTTGAGGAAATGATCTATAAACGGTAAGGTAAAATGGTCCTTGTGAGTGGCTTTATTAAGTTCTCTATAGTCCACAGAAACGCTCCACTTGCCATTATTTTTAGGAACGATGACAAGTGGATACACCCACTGACTATCAGATATCAGATAGATGAAGTTAGCATTTAGGAGCTTCTGCAATTCTTCTTTGACTACCTCTTTTAGTGCATGGTTCATGTATTGATGCGGTTGTCTAACTGGATAGAAACCATCTTTCAAATAAATGTGGTGAGTGCGCAGGCCGTGGTGAATCCCCTTCATGTCTGTATAATCCCAAGCAAACGCTTTATTATATTTTTGTAACAGTTTTAACAATAGTTTTCTCTTCTCAACAATCAATTTGGGATTAATATTCAAATACTTCCCTGGTTCTATTTCAACTAGACTACTGTTAGTATGCAGAGTGGTTCTCATCTGCTAAAAGTTCTCATCTTCTACCTCATATTCCTCCACCGAGTTTTCAATAGTAGTGACAGAAAGAGAGCTACCAATAAAGCCATTTATGATATCATCCTATGTCTCATCCTTAAAATTTTGAGCTTTTAAAAGGGTAAGAAGTGGTAGGGAAAGATCAGATTCAGGCTCAAATTCATCCCACTAAAGGTTGTTCAAATCCATTGGCTTCGTTGAAGGGTAAATATTAAGGTTCTTTGTAGCTTGGCCATATCAAATGATCATGGATCCTGATATACATCCTATGAATTTATCCGCAATAGCTAGCCAAGGTATTCCTAAAATCAAAGGATGCCCTCCCAGGCTAGATTTGGTTTGCAAGGTAAGGAAACCAACTGGATACCTCAAGGAAGCGACTATAATGAATATATCCTCTAATACCCCCTTGGGTATAACACGAGACCTATATACTAATTCAAGCACCATAGGTGTGTGTCTAAGCCCATGGAACTCTAATGCAGTGAAGAGGTCTTTCGTCATTACATTAATGGCCGCCCCTAAATAAATCAATGTATTGGTTATGGGCTTATCGTTAATGTAAAAAATAACTATAGGATGTCTTGGATCATTATACTTGGTCAGGAGGGGCTGATCAATCATTAATTTAGACAATTTTCCCATCACATGTATAGTTCCAGGGTCATTAGGCTTCCTTCTAGGTTTTTTAATGCACAACTCTCATACCATTTTGGCATAGATAGGTAGTTATTTAAGATATTGCAGCAGAGGGATCCGTACGTGAAAAATTTTCAACTCCCTAAGAAAATTAGATTTAGTTTGTGAGGTTGTTTTGGTCTCAATAAATATTTGGGGATACAAAGGGTCCTGAGTTATAATGGCCAGATCAGTTGTTACAGGTGTATCAATTTTATTCGAGTTGGTTGTTGCAAGAGCAACAACTCTTCTCGAATTAGTTGTTACAAGCATAAAAATTCATCTTGCATTGGATGTTATAGGTGTAACAACCGCCTCAAGACCTACAGTATCTTCTTTGGGAGACTCATATTCTTCTTCAGTGATAATAGAATAATGGTTTGAGTTAATCACTTTTCTGTCCGAAGCTGAATTTCGTTAAGTCCAACTGGAGTGATGAAATATGTCTTGAAGTTTTGGGCCTCTATACTCTAGGTTACCTTATTATTTGGGTTAGGGTTAGGCTGGACAGGTAATTGTGGTCACACAGGAGGAGTATGAATAAGAGTTTGGATAGTAGGTAGTTGTAACTGTTGTTGCATCAGAAATGAAGAAGGGGCTAGACCTTGGGCATTTCCCCTCCATTTCTGACTCCAAGGATATAACTGAGATAGAAGATACTGAATAGGTGGAGTGGGAAACCATTGGTTCTAGGGTAAAGGAAACTGTGCTGGAGAAAGGTTAGAGTATTTCCATGGAAATTGCTGAGCATTATATGCATTATTCCATGAATTAAAAGAAGAAAAGTCTTGAGACATACCTGGAGGCCATGGCTGCCATGGTTTTCTTGATCCAGTGAAATAGGATGACTGAACATATTCATTTCATTCTCTAAGCACCTCTTTTAATCTAGGAAGCTCTGGGAACTAGCCTGTATAATGCTCTAATTCACAAATATTTCATAAGTTGATGTTGTTCATTTCACACTCCCTCAAGGGATGTTTGTTTCTACATTTTGGACAGAACACAACTAAAGATGCATCAGATTCCTCATGTGCTTTCTTGACTTGTGTTTTCGTTATCTGAGAAAATAAAGTGCTAAGAAGATTAGTTTTAAAATCTTAAAATAAATTCTTGATATCTGCCCTAGTCATGCCTCACTTATAGATTTTGTATTCGAACTGAGGGGTCCCGTACTAAAATTCTTCCTCTAGACGATCCTCTCGAACTTCTCAGAAAAATTCTCAATATTTCATCAAACAATTCTTGATATATGTACCCTTTTCAAAGTAAACTCAGATGTTCCAAGCAGTCATCTCTCATGCCCCTTATAAATATGAATTTCATAATTTTGGGAGCTAAATCAATGAATTTAGATCTCTAGAAATTATAGTGAAATTGCTCTATATAATCTTCCAGGCTTTCTCCTTCCTTTTGTGTTATTCTGAATATTTCTTCCCTCAAATCCCTGGTCTGAAAATAATCTTGATATTTGGAAAGAAAATTCTCTCTCATATTGCCCCATGTTTGAATAGTAGTAGCACCCAGTCCCATAAAAAATCTCAATCATGCTCATTTTAGAGTGGCAGGGAATAATTTCAGCTCTTGTGCATCTGTGGTATAATCATAAATTCTGCATAGAACATCAAATTCAAATAGGAAGGTATTTGAATCTTCTACTGCAATTCCTTAAAAATATGGAAGAGACGACAAAGGAATATTATTCATGGGATCATTGCCTCTTACTTCTTATATTGGAAATGCAAAGGTAGTGATAGTGCCATCTATCTTAGTATTTTCATCTCCCATAATTGAATATCTTGATTCCCGATGTGATAAATATCCTTCAGAATGCTTAGGCGACTATATTATAGGTGAGAGATTATGAGATCATAGGTTAAGCTACTCTAGGGCTTGTTGCTTCATCGCACTGCTTGAATCCAAATAATGATAGTCAAATGAGTTATTTTCCAATTCATACCCTTGCTACTCCCCTCTAGTCTCCCCTTGGCCTTCAAGCTTTAAACCATGTTTAGTAGATTCCCATTTTTGCTCTTGCTCCGGACTTCCAACCTTAGGAGTGGCTATATCTATTGAAGGATGATGAGGTCCAGAGACAGAGGGACTAGATGCTCTCAGCTTAGGTGTGAAAACAACTTTCTGTGGCCATGTTTTCCTTGTATCCTTGTATGAAATGGAGTGTTTTTTTTTTTTCTTTTGAAATAAGATCCGAAATAAATGTCTTCCTCCCCAAATATACAATCTTATTTTCCTTTATACGACCCATTTTTTTGGTGACTAATTAGAGTGGGGGTATTTCAGTTTCTTTATTATTCCAATGTCTTCACACATATACCCTATGTGTATTAACTCACAGCCTAAATTCCCCAGATTTTACAGTGGTGAGCCCGCCCAAGTATGTTAAGTGATGCACAAGTTATTAGTTCTTGTATCAATGCGCAACAACTGTAGAGTTGCGAAAACGCTCTAATAAAAAATAAAATTCCACACCCTAAATTCCCTAGTGATCATAGTGATGAGCCGACCTAGGTATGTTAGAGCGATGCGCAGGTTCTTACCTCTCGTCTTACCACCCAACAACTGTTCACTAGAGACACTTTATCATCAAACAAACAACTTGGATAACTGCATCGTCAGTTGCCTTCCCCGACAACGATGCCAAAATGTTGAGTTATTTTAATCACAGTTAATTGACGAAAACTACAACTATTATTTTTTTTACCAGGGTAGGTCAGTTATTTAAAAGGACTCTACACTATCTGTGCTGATACACCACAACCAAGAATAAAAATGGGAAAAAAATAATAATTTCATTGAATTAATTTGCAGGAAATAATTCTTATACAAAAATTAACACCTTCATATAATAAAATCACTGCACTTTAGATATACTAGAACAAAGGAAAGCCACACACCACACCTAAATCTATACCAGCTGGTCAATAACCACACTTCTCACCAAATTAGTGTAACAACACATCATAATCCCAAAACTGAAGAAGATATATTCTAAAAATTGTGTGGCGACAACAAAAGTCTCATATGTACTGGAAGAAAGAAATAACAATAGGAGACTACTCTACTACTGCAATCACTGCTAAAGAGGAGGGCCCTTCCTCCCTAGCAGGGCTCAGGGATGAAATTCGAACTTAGTTAAAAACTCAACTCAGAAAATGTAACAACATCACCATAATTTCTCTGTATTTAAAATTGATGATAATTACATAATAAAAATAATAGTACTCTCCTGTCGTATATTTCCTCCTGTCCCCCGAGGGACCGAGTCTCTTATAGAAATTAAAAATCAAAATTAGGAACATATCAGTCATGAGAATCTCACGATTCTCATGCTGATCATTAAAATAGACTTTGTTATAGCAAGTTCCTAACTACAAGGTTTAATCAAATACATCAGTTTTGAAATTATAACTGCCTAGATCTCCTATCCTTCTATTGAGATTTTATAACTAATTAAAATTTGTCATGTGGAATAGTATTTATGGTTTGATAGTTGTGGTGTAACATAATTTGGAGTGTGACGACAATAGTCTATAACAACAAAGAAGTGTAACAAAAAGTATGTACAACATCGAGGTGTAACAATAGTTTGTAGCAGTAACCTGCCCCATCATATTTGTGGATCAATCGACACAGTTTTTCACTTCATGGCCTTGTATCGAGGGACAATACCTGAAAGAGAAAAAGAGAACTAGAAATACTTCTCGACGTTTGTCCTAGTTAGCCAAAAAAAGAAGTATCACTCCATTATATTTAACAAAAATTTAAAAGTAACTTTTTATCACTAAGTATTCTTTTGACAGCCAAGAAAGGGATAGTTAAGATGTAAAGCTCTGTAGGTTTGAAGGAAAAAAGGGCAAAAAAAAGGGAAAAAAGGTATCTAAAATAGGCACAAAAACAACACTCAACAGGTATGACATAATTTTCTATGCAATGTTTTAAATAAATAAATACACACACACACACACACACACACACACACATATATCTAATGATTTTGGGAACAAGACTCCATGTGAAATATATTATAGCCACATTCCTTTGGTGAGGCATATAAAAAATTTGGTTCCACTTATTATGCCTTAATTCCTAAAGAGCTAAAAAAAAAAAAAAAACAACTTTAAGGGAATTTTGAGGTAAAATATGCGTCTCAAAATGAAAAATGTACTAATAAATCAAATTTAAGAGAACTAATTGGATTCAATATGATGATGTCACATATAGGGGAGAATATTTTTGGAGGGAAAAGAAGAAGATTACTTTCTTTAATCAGAGTTTTGAGTTACCACCTTGTGGGTTTACTCAATTTTTAAGTGTGTAGACTCGTTGGATGCAGAATATGATTTTGCATCGAATAAGTACCTACTCTGCAAAGTTTGGAGTAGATACACCATGAGAAAAATTCAAAATACCATGAAACATGTTTTTTTAGGTACTTTGATTTTTTCTCGATGTGGATCTAGACTCAAAAGTATGCATAGTGGGTACTTGTTGGATGCGAAATCTAATTATGCATCCCATGCGTGTATACACTTGAAAATTGAGTAAACCCATAAGGAGATAAGTCATAAATGTAATAAAAAAATGTAGTTTTCTTTCTTTTGTTTTAAAATTCATAACTCTTATTTTATTATTTTCACTATTATTTTATTATTTTCCTTAAAATACTCATTTTAGACCTCAAAATTCCCCAATTTAAAATTATATACTAGAAATAGAAACAAACATTATTATCTTCATTTTATCAAATTTATTTATTATCATTATTGTGAAGTTTTTAAGAAAAGTCCTTTGCATTAGTGCACCTAACTAATCTAACACTAACACATAAATTCCCATGTATTGTTGTTGTCATGTCAACTGATAAGTCCCATCAATATGTATATTTTGACGCTCATTGTGTTATCCTCCAGCCCTTAAAACTCTCCTTTTCTCATATTAATTTTCATTTTTTAGCCATATATTCTTAGTAGGAAGACTAAAACATGTTTGTCATATATCATGGCCTAATGTTATTAATATGTAGGAAAAAGAAGCATTTTTGGAGATATTTACTATGCAGGGGCTTGTTGGAGACATATAGAGAGAATGTAGGAGGCTTTTCCTCTACATTAAATCTCCAACTTGGATTGACTCCAAATATTCCTCACCAACAACTCGAATTCACTGGAAGCTAAGGAACTCAAGTGCATTTGAATATCCAAGGGAACCAGATCCACCAATTTCGAGATTTTGTAGGGAATCAATCCTCCTTTCAAGGGACATGCCCCTCAACTACTTTTTGTATAAATAAAGAAGCCTAAAGGATTATAATTAGGGTTCTAAATTTTGTTGGAGATAAGAGTAGCTACTGAGAGCCTAATGCTTGGAACTATTAATTTCTTGTTTCATGTGATGTATGTGATTCTTATATTTTTCAATAAAAAACATACTATTGTTTTACGAAAAGAGCTCAAAAAATAGAAGAAAAGAGAGATCAACACCTTAGAAATCAACCACTTCGACGGGGAAACCTCCTTTAAATTACATAAATGAACAATTCTTGGATGATTAAAATGACAAAACCTCCTTTCTAGATATAGGAGTCCATGGGGTCACAATATAATCCTAGCCAACCTCACAATAATATTCTAAGGGCCAACAATAGCAATTATAGTGGGGTTTTATGGGACACAATACTAATAGTATGGGGACTACAGGGGTACAACAATAACAATAAGGGGGCTACACTACAATAATAAGGGACTACACTAGTAATATAGGGACCTGACATGCCCCTCTCCTTCAAAAAAGTGTTGTCCTCATCTCTTGAGTAGCTCTGGATGATTTTGTATAAAATTATCATCCTCCCATGTGGAATCTTTAGTGGGTAAGTTCTTCCACTTGGTGAGATACTCTAAAATTTATTGATTTCGTTGTTGTCGAGTTCTTGTTTCCATGATTGCTTCTGATTCCAATATAATTTTTCCTTCCTCATCAAGTTCTAGAAATATTGTTTGAACTGGAGGTTTGTCACCTATAACCATCTTTAAGCATGAAACATGGAAAACTGGGTGCACTCGAGAAAAAGTAGGAAGCTCCAATTTGTATGCCACAGTACTAATCTTTTGCAACACCTTGTTACAAGGACCATAGTACTTTGGAAATAATTTATTATCCTTCTTAGCTTGCTCGAGTGAAATTTGTTGGTATGGTTGTAGCCGTAAAAATACCCAGTCTCCTATATCAAAACTTCTCTCGCTGCGATGTTGATCTGCCTGCTATTTCATTCGATTTTGTGCCAAATTTAGGCTATCCTTTAATACTTGGAGAAATTGTTGTTAATGCTCGATGTGATATTCCACTGCTTGAACCTTATAATTTTCTTTTGAAGTTGATGTGATGGATGATGATGATATCCATAAAGTGCCATAAATGGAGTCATTTTTGCCGCAGTATTGAAGGAAGTGTTATACCACCATTCAGCCAGAGGTAACCACTTGATCCATTGTGTTTTTTTATTAGATACAAAACAACGAAGATATCCTTCCAAACGTTTTTTCACTATCTCAGTTTTCCCATCGGATTGAGGATGATAAGATGAGCTATGGGCTAGTTGATTGCCCAAACAAGAAAATAATTTTGTCCAAAAATTTCCAGTGAAAATGGGATCTTTGTCGCTTACAATAATCTTTGGGTTTCCATGTACCTTTTGAATTGTTTCCATAAATGTAGTAGCAACTGTACTTGATTTAAATTGATGGGAAAATTCACAAAAGTGTGCATACTTGGTAAGTCTATAAATTACTGCCATGATGACACTCTTTCCTTCTGAATTAGGTAAACCTATGATAAAATCCATTGAAACCTCCTCCCAAAATTGACTTGGAATGGGTAAAGGTTGTAGCAGACCCAGGGTCTTAATTGTCTGAACTTTATTTTGCTAGAAAACCAAACATTCTACCACAAAATTTTGAATATCAGGTTTAAGGCCATCCCAAAAAAATTCTTTCTTCACCCTGTGGTAAGTTTTTAAAAATCCTTAGTGTCTTCCAATGGGAGAAGTGTGAAATTCCAAAAGAATATTTTGTTTTAGTTGGGAATTCTTACAAAGATATAGGCGATATTTGTACCACAAGGAATCATTTTTCCAACTAAATATATCAGATGTACTAGGATCTTGCTGCAACTTTTGATTAAGTGTCCACACTTCTTCATCATTCTTCAATTTCTCCCTTACTTCGGTTATCCAATTTGTTGGATAATAGAAATGGCACAAAGCAATGGTTCCACCTCCTCATCCTTTCTTGAGACTGCATCTGCAACAACATTTAGCTACAATTTTTTGTAGATGATTTCAAAGTCATAACCCAACATTTTTGTTACCTATTTTTGCTACTCTTTTGAAGATAGTACTTGTTCCAAAAAATATTTAAGACTATCATGATCGGTTTTTACCTTGAAGTGTCTTCCCATTAGGTAAGGTCGCCATTTATTTAGTGCATGTAGTATTCTGAACATTTCCTTCTCATAAATAGCTTTCTGTAAATACTTTCCTTTGATTGGATGACTTTCAAAAGAAATATGTCTTCCTTCTTGCATTAAAACAACACCAATTTCATTTCCTGAGGCATCAAATTCCACAGTAAAGGTTTTTGTGACGTCTGGCGGAGCTAAGACTGGTGCTAGGCACATTGGCTCTTTAAGATGTTGAAAGGCCTGAGTTGCTTCAGGAGTCCATGAAAATGCATCTTTCTTCGATAATATTGTTAGAGGTGTTGTTATTCTCCCATAATTATTAAAAAACTTGCAATAATACCCTGTTAACCCGAGAAATCCTCGCAACTTATTTATGGTTGTGGGGGCTTTCCATTCCTTAATGGATTTAATTTTGTTAGGGTCTACCTTAATGAACTACTGAGATATAATATGACCCAAATATTCCACCTCTTATACTCCAAATAAACATTTGGAGGTTTTTACATATATTTGTTTCTCCTCCAATAGTTTTAGCACCCTGTCAACATGCTAAACATGATCCTTCCAATACCTATTGTATATTAGTATATCATCAAAAAATACTAACACAAATTTTCTAAGGAAGGGTATACAAATGGAATTCATCAACCCTTGAAATGTAGAGGGTTCATTGTTAAGGCCAAAAGGCATGAAAAAAAACTCATAATGACCCTCACGAGTTTGAAATGTTGTTTTCGGAATATCTTCAGTCTTCATTCTAATTTGATGATATCCTAAATGAAGATCCAACTTGGTAAAATAAATTGCTCCATGTAATTCATCCAATAATTCATTAATCACAAGAATGGGAAATTTATATTTAATAGTGAGCTTATTAATCTCCCTATAATCCAGACACATGTGCCATGATCCATCCTTCTTATGCACCATTACTACTCGAGCAGAGAAAGAACTTTGACTAGGTTGAATTATACCAACCTCTAACATTCTGCAATCATACGTTCAATTTCACTCTTTTGGACATAAGGATATCTTTAAGGCATGATGTTTAGAGGAACACTTATTGGAATCAAATGAATAGCATGATCATGATCACAAAGAGATGGGGAGTCCTTTGGGAGTTTCAAACACCTCGGAATGATTGTCCAAGTCTTTTTGGAGATATGGAGAAATATATGGTTTTGATGTTGGAACTTCTAGTGAGCATAATTGTGCAATTACACCTCGTTGTTATTTATTCAGAAGCTTTGTCATGATATTAGAGCTTATTATCTTTCTTGGCTTCCCTACGATACCCCGTAATTCAACTTCCTTTCCTTCTGAAAAAAAATTCAAGAAAATTTCTTGAAAATTAAAAGCTACCATCCCCGAATATTGTAACCATTGTACTTCTTGTACAACATCAACACGTCCCATATGAATGGAAAGCATTGGACTATTCAATACATATTCCCGCATGGTTAGCTTGATATTGTGGTATTTTCTAGAGAAATTTATATTCCCTCCATTTGCAACCATCACTTGATACTAATGTGCTGGGTATAGGAAGAAATTCAATTCCTTGGCTGCCTTGCAATGAATGAAATTATGGGTACTACCTGAATCAATCAACACTATTACCTTTTTCTTCATGATATGTCCTTCTATCTTGAGAGTTTGAGGAGTGGTAATTCCTTCCAATGCATTACAGGATATGTTAGGACTCATTTCTTCTTTCTCTAGGGTTTCTTCCTGGTGTATATCCTCTTATTTTATCGTTTCTTTTTCATTTTATTCCTCCTCTTCACAATCTATGTAAAATAATTTCTTCTCAGTAAACTTATGAACTTTAGTGTGTTTTCTATCACAACTGTAGCAAAGCCCTTTTTCTCCCTTTTCCTCCAATTTTTGTGGTGTCAACTTTTTAGGTTGTGGAAGTCTAGAAGTAGCAACACTTCCATTTTTATAGATATGAGTGGTAGGCTTACTTGTCGCCATAAATTTACTTTCAATTTTTCTTGCCAACCTGAATGCCTTCTCCAATGAATCAAGTTCCCAAAGGTGAACCTCATGTTGGATGCTATCCTTTAAAGTCCCTATGAATACATCAATCCTATGTTCCTCTGGAATATCAGTTAACCTTATATTCAATTTCTGGAAGTCCTCAATGTGCTCCACCATTGAACCCTTTTGTTTGAGATTTATCAATTGGCTAAAGAAGGTGTTGCTCTTTGTATCCTCATAATGTGCTATCATTTCCTTTGTAAAAATTGACCAAGTGATAATTTTTTTACGAGATCAAAGCCATTGATACGATTCAAATGTATTTCGTTCTAAATGTAAAATTGCAATGTGTACATTTTGTGTGTTTTGAAAATTATTGAGATCCAAATATTGCTCCATCTATAGTATCCATATTACGGAATCCTTGCCATCAAAATTCCTCATATCGATCTTTGGAATATGGTGGGTCTTCAATCCAACATTAGAGTTTATGAAATCATGATTAACATTTATGTTTTTCTCATCATGAGTTTCCTCTACTATATTTTATCCATTAGGAATCATTTCTTGTATAATCTTTGTCAAGCCTTCCCTCAAACCTTCCATGTATGCTTTTAGATCATTCTTCATGTCTTCCATGTTTTCTTTCATTTTTTCAATGATGTCATCCATCTTAGATTCCATACCATTATTTATACGATCCATATTAGCTTCCACACATTCCTTCAAACCATCCATCTTAGCTTCAACGCCTTTCTTCAAAAAATCCATTTCATTTTTTGTTTCTCTTTGCGAGAACGAAATTTGGTGCACTTGCTCTTGTAATTTTAATATGTCATGTTGCACTTCTTCCCATTCATGAGTCATATTAGAGACTTTTGAAGGATTAATGGGTGTTGAATTATTTTTAGTGGGAATTTTAGAAACCAATATTGATCTCTATGTTTCAGTATCCCCTTGGAATCGCTTCAAATTGATTTTTCAAACAAGACTTATGAAATTTGAAAAACAATACACTCCTTTTTCTTGTTTTTGAGGACCTAAATATTGAAACTGATTTATCTCTGCAATTTCAGATCACCAGGATTTAAGCTTCAGTCCTGTAATACCACTCTGAGTCTTCTTTCCAATGCCACAGGTCTGACCTAATTTGGATTCTTCAAGACAAAGTTATGCCCAATATCCCACAATGACCTACTTATGGACTAGTTCAGTAGAGCGCACTTGTCCAACATGCCACATGCCACTATTTTCTCCTTCGGCTCTGAAATTGATATAATGAAACCTATAGTCTGTTTGATTTTGGCCATTGTTTACATAATTCAAATCCGATGCTCAGAGAGAGAGTTATGATGATTTTCCCAAGGTAAACTCTTTGAGATGAAATTTGGGAGCATGCAAAAACCATAACTTCCACAGATCATATCTCCGAAAATATTGCGAACCAAGATCTGAAATTTTTACACGAACTTCCTCAGGATTTTGCGCAAATGGGTTTTTTTTAGGGTCTAAAACTTTGTAGAAAAAGATTCTATAGATAAAATTCCATGATGATATATTTGAAGCAGCGAAACCTCAGAATCGAAAGCTCTGATACCAAATGTTATGAAACCAACTCCAAAAATAGAAGAAAAGAGAGATCAACGCCTTATAAATCAGCTACTTCGAGGGGAAAACTCCTTTAAATTACATAAATGAAAAATTATTGGATGATTCAAATGAAAAAAACTCCTTTCTATATGTAGGAGTTCATGGTGTCACAATATAATCCTAGTTGAACTAACAATACTAATCTAAGGGCCAACAATAGCAATAGTGCAGTTCTATGGGGTACAATACTAACAATATGCGGACTACAGGGGGGCTACACTACAACAAGAAGGGAGTACACTAGTAATATAGGGACCTAACTGGCCTACATTTGAGTTAAATTTGCAGGGTTCAAACCCTTGGGTTTGGGCCCAACCTCGAGGCTTTAGTCCCTCTCATGTATTCTTTATTTGTTCTTGTTCAAGTCATTGTATTTATTTCCTTGTTTAAGTAGGAATTATATTATAGAAAACATAGTTTCATGTTTGAACACCACATCCCTTATGGGAAGCGTTGTTGAACGATCTACAACAACAAGCCAAAAACATGTGTTTATGATTTGTTTGAAATTGTTAAGTTTTCGATTGTCACTCTTCTGCATGCTTGGTTTTTGCAACTTAGAAGTTATTAGCATTGATTTGGAAATTAGAGTATGGACATGTTGTAGGGCATAGCAAATATTAACGAAATAAAATTCAACTCATTCTTTCCACTTTGATTCATTTTGTTGCAATTTTGATCATTTAATGCATGCACTTGATTAGTTTGCAGGGATTTTTGTTGACTTAAAATGGTTGTAACACTCATCCAAATCCACTTAAGCTATTACATATTTCTCTTGAACACCTCATACTGCGCTTAAAATCTACTACTGAGATCAACCTTTCAAGGCCAATGAAGGATACTGTGGGAATAAAATTTTGTGCAAGATAGGCCTCTGATGGGTACTAGGCTTGGGAAAACGGATCCCACATCCCTCATTCACCTTAAACAACCTTAATTCACCTTCAAGATATCATCCTTTCCCTTAGAAACCTCTTGAACCCACTTCTATAGAAAAACATGGCCTCTTGTAGCAAAACAAGGCTTCCTTTAGCACTTCTTGTAGCAGTCCTGTAGCACTACTGAAATCCAACCATATTTTCTCTATAACTTGAATATTGCATTATGAAGTTGAATAATTTCCCCAAGGCTTTGATTTCATGATTAAGGAAACTCCGAGGCCACTCCAACCCTATCTTTTCCTCACTGCAAACACAAAACAACAAGTAGAATTAGAGTTAGTATTTTTCAATTCTGTAGTTGTGCTGAAGATTGAATTCCTCCTTTTCATTAGATAAATGATTCATGTAAGTAGAATATTTATTTTATTAGTGTGCAAGTAGCGTATCATGCTTTAATTCTACAACTAGACTAGTCTATTCCTTTTATGCAATTACAATTAGCCTTTATGGTGAGCCCTAGTATTGCACCAAGAGTGTTGCAACTCCCAATGGCTCCTCAACTTAAATTATCAACCCGTGGTTCGTGAAAACTTAGAGGTGACATTGGTATATTCACAATAGGTTATGTTTTACTCAATGCACCCTTAGTCATGACATCAAATCAAGGTGTTTAGAAACCATTCCTGCACCTTACCTATAATGAAAAATTATTATGAAAGCATAATTGAACCTGATTCTAACTATGAAATGTGAAAATTCCATTCACTCAAATGCAAATGCTAATTAACATAGCATGAAAGAGAAAGGGCTAGTCTAATTGCAAAAGTAAAACTACTCTATTTTGCGAATTTATTAAATCAGTAATCTGCTTGCATGTATCATTGATCTACTTTACATTTTCTTGAAAATCAAGAATCTAACTTTTCGTATGCTTGTGAAAAAAAACATTAATTCTAACTTTTTTTGCAGTGAGGAAAAGAGGAGGTTGAAGTGATCTAAGAGCTTCTCTTAATAATAAAATCGCAATATGGGGGTCATTATTGATCTTAGATAAGCTAAGGTTGAAGTGTGGAGTGAAACACATTGAGGAAAACAATGTTATGGGCATACTACACGAGTTGTTATAGGAGGCCCTTTTTTTCTATAGGAGGGGTTCTGAGAGCCTTTTAAGGGTGAATATGGTGCCTTGAGGGAAGGAGAATATAGATGAAGGTATGAGGCAGTGAATTAATGTTTTGGAATCCCCCTAGCTAAGGCTAGGACCTCTTGGAGGTCTATATTGCACCAAAGTGGATGCCCATAGTGCCCTCTAATTTCCTTAACATAATGACTATGGAAATAAAGTTTGCAAGAAGTGTGATGTTTAAAGGGAGAAGATGGAAAGGTCCAGGTGGAGATATAAATATATGCCACCCCTACAGATCAACACAAACCTGCAACTAGGAAAATACATACATAAAATAACCAATAACATAGTGATATAAACTATCATGGAAAAGATGAGTTAAATTTAACTCAAATATGTTCTACTCGACAACGCTACTTTGATCATTAAAATAGCTCCTAATTTGTTGAGAATAAACATGAAAAAGGATAAAAAACATCTCTCTATTTCCAATAAATCATAAAAAATTGTATTTGGATTGAGATTGTAAATCTTTCCAACCATTCTTCCCACAAGAGAGGTGATAGGGAAACTTGCAATCACAATTATTTATAGCTTAACACCTACTGAAACATGACAAAGAAATGGAAAGCTTTGAAATAATAATAATACATAAATACAGAAGAGGGACTAAATCCTTAGGGTTGGGCCCAAACCCAAGGGTTTTATCCCTCTAAAACTACCTCAAATGCAGATCAATGGAAAAATTCTCATTATCAGAAAATAGTAGTCTCATACATCACATGAAAGCTAAAACTAACAATGTCAAGTATTATGCTCAGGCTCAAAAGTTACTCTTAGCTGAATCAAAAACTCAAATCCTAATGAGCCTTTCAACTAGTCTATTTATACAAAAAGGTAGCTGATAGCAACTTCCATGAAAATAGGAGTGATTCCCTCCTTGATCTTGAGAATTGTGGATCTGGTCCTCCTTGGCCTATCGTGTACTTTGATTTACTTGGTTGCCAGTGAGTTTGATCTTGTGAGTGAGGAGTTTTTGATCTCAAGCCAAGTTAGAGAGTTAAGGAGGTGAACAAGCCCCCTAGCCTATCTCGTGGTTGTCTCCATCAAGCCCTTGCATAGTAAATGCTTAAAAAATGCATCTCTTTCCTACAATTTAATCACATTAGGCCACATAGTATGAAAACCACATTTTACTCTTCTTACTAAGCATATTATAACAAAAAAAGCGAGTTAATGTGAGAAAAGGATAGTTTTAATGTTGAAGGATAGCATAATGAAATTCAAGATATACCTATTGATGGGACCCATCATTACCCCCCTGCTAAATGAGTTTCTCATCCTATGAGGAACTTAGTCATCCATATGAAGCTCATTCATGGCCCCCATGGCCTCTCTGACATTCCAAGGCACCTAAGATGGTGTACCTTTTGGTGGATAAAAAACTGCATCTATCTCTATCTCTGTCCATACCATTTGTTTCTCATCTTGGTTTCTTCCTTATTGTAATACCAATAGCAAGGGTGGACTAAGTTTGAGTCCTATCCATTTGATCATCAATATATACATAGTTATTTTTGACAATGGGTTTCTTTCCAAGGCATTCCTTAGACTTTCAAAAGAGCGATACTCTCCGATTCGTAGACTGTGGTGTAAGTTATGCCACCTTCTCTCACAATATTGTATACTTTCCATTCTTAACATTATAAAAGTGCACTCAAATTGTAGAATGCATTTTTCTTGGGTTGTTATGTACTTAGTTTCTGAATCATAATTAAAGGAGATGAGGTTGTGATTATTGGTGACACCCTTCAGGATTACTAGCTCTGCTATGATATACAAGGGCTCCTTTTCTTCTTTTTTCATCACATTTTCACTTCTTCCATCCTTTTCTTCTCATGAGTCAACCAAGATGTGAATTCAATCAGTTTCATATCTCCCAATATTGAAGTGGGGTCCTAAAAACTCAGATTTGTTAGAATAAAATTGTGCATATAAAGCTCAACTACTTTTTCCCTATCTTCCATAATTACCCGTTTGCAAAAATCAATAAATTTCCTATAGCCTTGAAAAGGAATAACCCCATACTATTGTAGTGTATTTATTTTTAATTGCATCAAATGTTCCTTGAGGAAAAGAGCCTAGGATTTGGATGGATGCCTGCATTTTATGACTTCGATAGAGAGACTTCCCATACTGGGAGGTTGTGTGTCTTTTTATTGCAGTTTCTCTCCTAACCTTGTGTTTTCTTCTTGTAGTTTTTCCCTCATAATTTACTCTGTTAGTCTTAATTCACTCAACTCCTTGTTCATTTCAGTGAATTTATCCTCCATGAGGCCCACATATTCTACCTTTTAGGATTTGGAAATTTGCATCCATCTAGTTTTTGTACCTCTCTTTATCTCCAACTCATAGAGGTGTGGGATTGCAAACCTTTCAGGTATAATCCTACCTCCCTCAACAAATTTGTAGTAGTATTCTAAGATGGATTGTGTATCGGTCTCTTGAAGCTCTTGGAGGTATTTTACATCTAGTTTTAAGGTGGTTTCTCCTTCTTGTAGCTCCTTTTCTGTTCCTGTAGTATTCCCTGTTTCTCTTGTAGCAACCCCTATTTCTCTTGTAACTCCTCTTTTTTTACTTGCTCAATGGAAATATCTGTCTTGGGTCTCTTGAATGCGACTGCCCTAGTGGTGGGCCTTCTCACAGGTATCACAGGTGGCTTGGTTTTGTCCTTAAAAGAGGTAACATCCTCAATATTTCCTTCACTAGGTCACATTATACCTTTTTACTTGCTCCTTCACTAAGTCCCACTTCTTCCTTCACTAGGTCCCATAGGAAGTTTTCTTTAATCCAAGTGCAAAAGGTGGACCCAAATTTTCCAATTTGTCATTTATGAATTGAAAATTATTTGTATTAGTGATTGAGACAAAGTTATGATGCTTTGCACTCTACTAATTTGAAAAAATACTTTCCTTACTATGCCATGTTCTAAGAAGATGCACAAATTCTTCTAGATGGTTTGATGCAAATTTGGATCTCAGAAGGCCTGGTCAACACAAGTTATGATGAGGACTACAACTCTTTACTATACACGCAGTGCATGTATGTAATGTTGCTTCATGATCATTGTTTGGTGAATGAAGAGCTTGATGAAATTGTTGAAGTTAATGTGAGCTATATTTATGTTCACGATGTTATCCACAATATGTGGATTTATATCGAAGAGAAAGAGGAAAATCATGCATTTAGGGCAAGTCAGAGGCTTCAACGTTTCCATGACATGGAGGCTTGTGCCGATTGCAAATAGATATCACTTCGCAACAACAATATTACATCTTTTTTTACTAATGAATTTAGATGTCCAAAATTAGTTTCTGTATTGGTAGGAGAAAACATATATTTGAGAGAAATTCCAGAAGGATTTTTTTCTTAGTTCACCAATTTGAAGGTATTAGACCTATCTCTATTACCGTTGAGATCATTTCCCACATCACTGTGGAAATTGATAAATCTTGAGTTTCTTGACTTAGGGAATACTCAGATTTAGAGTATTCATGAAGACATAGGTAACCTGGTTGACCTTCAATTCTTGTGTATTTGTAATTGTGTGTCTTTGATATCATTGTATAGTGTAACAGGAAAATTTACAAATTTGAAGCATTTAGATATTAGGTGTTGTTACCTCTTAGTTTGCTTCCACATGACATCAAATTAATTTTAAAGTACAATATTATAGAGACTCCATCATCCAGGAATTGGATTGTTGACAATGAGGAAATCCCTTAAGACGATGCCATAAAATTCATGTAATCCCTCTCTCGGAGATGTGAACTTTGCATGCATATATAATTTTTCCATGTAATCTGTGTATAGAAAGACTAATGATTTTATCGATTTATTCTTTCTATTACACAATTTATAATATTTTTTATCTAAAATTTAATTTAATTTTAATACAAAATATTATAATTATATGTGATAATATTATTTAATATTTATTTTTAATATACATTTTTTAATATTATGATATTGCATGTCATGTTTTATAAAATTAATAATATTTTTCTTAATCTTTAAAAATGGAGACAACAACTCCTAAAAATGGAGCCATAAACTCCTTATAATAAGAATGTTTATCTTTCATGTACATATTTTGATATTAAATACTTAAATTATATATTTATAAAATATATATTTCAATGATATATTTAAAAATGGTTAAAATTATTTTTTTACGTAATTGTAAATCTCTATCTATATAATATTTAAATAATATATTAATTTGAATAAAGTTAATTATAGATATCAATTTAAAATCTACAAAATTAAATTTTATTACAGTGTTTAAACAATAAAAGATTATTTGAATCTCCGTGTGATATAATTTTTATCAGATGTTTTTGTTTAATTATTTAATTATATAGGTTTTGTTAAGGATGGAATGTGTACAAAAGTGGGTGTATTTTATTAGTCCCTAAAATGCAAACTATAAAACGTTTGGTTATATTTTTTAAAAAATATAAAAAATTTTAGGGTGACTTTCAGGGTAACATAATTTTATGGTATAAAATTTGATTGAATCATTTCAAAAGAAGAAATGGAAATTGGCGAATTTTTCTTTTGAAATACCATGGAAAATTAGCCCATTTGCAAAATTTAGCCTCTAAAATTTTCCCTTGCCCTCTCTACTACCATAGTTTAGAGTTGTCCCTTAGCGATTATGCATCTTTAAAACCCCACCGAGTCATATATGTTAGATCTCCAAAAAGGGGTGATTTTTCTACAGGGTGGAAAATAATGATTGAATAGGGATTTCCTTTTGCATAAGCTTGTTGTCAACTTCATTGGTTTCAATGATATCTTCTACTGTCATAGGTGTTGGACACGTACTTCTCTTTCTTCCTTTCCCTTTCCTTTCACCTTCCAAAATTTTCTTTTAGTGATCTACTCCAGATGAATCCTCTAATATTTGACTTCCCAATGTCCCTTTGACATTCAATATTAGAAAAAGTTCTTGTTATTGCATTGTTTTTTTGGTATGTTACATTTTATAGAGTGCCAAAAAACATTGGTATTCTGACTTCTTTTACAAAACAAAACCAAACAAAGTATGCTTTGACATACCTCTTAAATATATGCTTGTGATTTTCGGCATTGTCACCAAACATTGGTTGCAAAGTTAGATGGTGGAGATATCCCTTGGATTCCCTATTTCAATATTTTACATGCAAGTTGAAATGGTTTGATTTCCACGTCATTTTTCAGTACCTTTTTTATTCAATTCAAATGGATTTTCTTTGATCATTCATGCCTTAGGAAAGGTTCTTTTTTTTATCATTGCTTGTGTCAAACTCTCTTGTTCATTTACTGTCCATTGAAATCGAGACCATTATCCTTAATCATGTATTCAACTACAATCAAGTTTATAATCCCTTGAATTCTCTTTCCTATCCCTTGACCATTATATCCCATTTTTTTAATGAGTTTGGAACCAATTCCTTTTGATTTATTTTCAAAATCACCATAGGGTTCTTAAGAAAAAAATTGAGAAATGTTCATGAAGGATAAGCTTACCACGTTCAATTCAATTGAAATGTTTCCTTCTAATAATAATGGGACGTGTTTGTACTTCCTTGGTAACTTAAGCATTGACCTACAAGTTGGCCAATATCTCAAGCTCCTTTTCTATGTATGATACCATCACCTTCAGGTTTTGATTCTTCTATTGGATATGGATAATGAAACCTCTTAACTCTTCCAGCCTCTCTCTTTTTAGTTCCTTACCTATTTAGAGTTTTTTCCTCATCAAGGTAATACAACTATTTCAAGGCCATGTATTCAACCACTCTAATACTAATATAATCCATAAATGAAAATTTATAATCCACATGTATAAGTAAAAAGAATCTTACTATGGAAATGAAAATTTGGTCTTTGCAATATGAGATAGATATAAAACAAAATAATATAGTCTATCCTATAATTGTTATTATCCATCAATCCTAATAGGTGTCTATTATGGTTCTAGTTACACGACTTAGCTTGAAGGGTTTGCAATGCTAAATAAATTCCCATCAAGGAGAAATTATATTACCTTTATATTGTTCCAATTAGGTAACCCACTCACCAATAATGAAATGATTCAGGAGAGAGTTTCAATAAGAGCACACTTATTATTCACAATGTTATTATATGTCTACAGATAGATATGGATGGAAGCTAATTTTTCCTTTAGTCATATGTGCTTACACAGCACGTAACCAATTGTAAATCTACCCATTGAAGATATGCATGCATCGATTCTAGTAATATGCAATAAATTCACTCATTCTAGTAATATGCATCGATTCTTTAATTCCACTAACAAATGAGTTGTATATGATTTTCACTTCTAGATTCCTTAGGATGAATTAAAGAAAGAACAATTCCCCTTTCAATGAACATGCATACTGTATTTATGGTAGGAATTCATGATTAAATCTTGGATTTAAATAGCACAAACTATTTCAATATTTATTTAATAAAGTATATAAATACTATTACTCCCTTGGAATCATCATTCCATTGGCCATTATAAAGTGTACATTTGTTTTTTCATGGGTGGAAATAAAACACACAGGGTTGGAGAGTGCACGCCAATAACACAAAATATTTCAATATTTATTTAATCAATTATATAAATATTATTACTCTCTTGGAGTGATCATTTCGTTGGCCATTATAAAGTGCACATTTTTATTTTTCATAGGTGGAAATCAAACACATAGGGCTGGAGCATCCAAGAAATGATAATGTCAGCGATCCCACAAAGGGGAAATTACCAATGTCCTAGTAAATACACCCATTAATGATATCATCCAACAATGTTGTAGGTATGTTAGCAAGGCAAACAATGCCATTCCAACCTCAATTTACTTTATGCCAATGCACTTACATAGGAAAGACACTTAAATCAAACATTATGTTAGGTGTGGACAACTGAATGTAATTCCATATTCAAAATAAGAATCCATAAAACATTATACACATAACCATTAAATCCATTCAACACCAAGACAAAAAATTTAGTTTGGAAACTCAACTCAAGAAACCAACATTTAATGGAGAATTTTATTATAGTTAGGAAAGTGTTATAAATATTAGATTTACATTCCTAATCATGAATCCAATTCATTTTTATTCACTAGAAAATTGTCCCATCTCATTGGCCCAAATACAACCTTTATTTTTCAAACAAGCTTCTTCTTAATACTTTATTTTTTATTACTACATATCTTATTCCCAAGTTTCTTTTGCTTTCATACCTCTCTTTGTTTTCTTTTGTTTCTAACAATGTAATTTAATAAAGCTATTTTAAAAGGCTAACTATCAAGATAAGTCTTTTCATATTCTTATGGCTTTGAATTTTGGACATTAATTTAAATTTTATAAAATTAGATTAAGTACAAATATTAAAATACAATATAATATTCAACCTAATTTTCACAATAGATACAACTTTGCAATCAAATTTAAATTACTTTATTGCATTTAGTTCCACATAAAATTTATAGTTGTAAATTATTATATTTAATTCCTCTCTTTAGACACAAACTTTATATACATAGAGGTTTATCATATCTTTTTGAAAGCATGTATAAAGATAGAGTACTAACTCTAATGTGCAATGGTTTATCTTAGCATCTAATAAAATGTTTGGTTATAAAAAAATACTTTTTAAGAATTTTTTACAACTATATTATATTATGTATGCTTATTACATGTGTTAATATTTTTTATCTTTCATGAAATTAGAGAACGACTTTAAGCACCAAGGGTTAGATCAATTGGTTGAGTTCTCGCTTGGAAGTACTCCTAGATTGAGAGGTCACAGGATCAAATCTCCTAGACGCCCTCGGGGTTAGGCCGATAGTAGATCCCTCGGATTTACTGTGATTCATTAAGACCGTGGATATAATTTTAAAGATTATGTTGTATTGTACCTATTATAAATATTATGAAGATTTAAAGATAAATATGAAAAGTAATAAGTAAATGTAAATGGTTATTGAAATTATTTTGACGGGAAATCAAAGCTCATATATGAATGTATATATACCTAGTTCATATTTGTAAAATAATACATGCTAGGTTTATTCAATGTGTATTAGTGTTTTTAAAGCCTTTGTGCCTTTAGATAATTTGGTGATTTTGTTTTTTTTCTCTTTTTGTTTTCAATAGTTTGTTTGTTGCATGCTTTGTAGAGGTTTTTTCCTTCTCTAATATAATTGAAAAAACACTAAAACTTTATTGCAATGTAGTCTAAAATGAACTTTGCATTTCCTCTTAATACATAAATTTTCCTAATAATTTATTCCAACATAGAATAAAAATTGCCTCTCAAGACATATTTTTTTTTTTTTTAATATTCATGGTAGACTACTACTTTTTGTCATATCTTATGGACTCCAGTCACAAAATATAATTACTCTAAATGAATTTTCACCCCAACTCTCGATACAATCTGAGATAACTCAATTTTTACCCTAACTCTAGATAAAAGATAAATAAATTTTATGCACAATCATTTATTTAATAAAAAAACCTCTATGGAAGAGGTGTATTGAAATGGACCTCAATAACGAGACATTACTCTCAAATAATAGGCACATGGTTAAGAAATGCATCTAACAAAACTTGGAGAATGCGAAAATGGTTACTCTCCTCAAAATGGAAAGGAGAATTGTAGTTTCACTTATTCTAAATAAGTATAATTAAAAAAAAAAAAAACCAATGAATGAATGCTTACATTACATGTTTAGCAGAATTGAACTTAGATTTATGTCTCTAAACCTAATCCATTTATCATTTATGAAATTCCAAAATTATAAAATTATTGGGAATTGTAACAACCATGTAGTTTCATCGATGGATCGAAATATCACAATGAATGGTTTGTAGAGATTATTTTTCTATTGGGATTGATGTATCTCTTTCGAGTTAATATGTGGGGCAAAAATATGTAACATCTTTATTAGTTGCATTCAAATGATTTTTTTTATTTTTTTATAAATTTTTTACAGCTTTGGTAGAGTCCACTAGCATCTTCAAAATTATTTGAAGGGAGGCAATACTCAGATCTCCATATTTGGTATCATAGATTTTTTATAGGAATGTTATCATTGATTTTTTATAGGAACATTCTTACTACAGAAAATCAGAGAGAACTAATTCTCATGTTCCATCACATATGCTCGGTCGTTTGTATGGAATCCACTTTAAATCTGGTAATTGGCATTTGACAAACACATTGATATTTTAATATTGATGTAACATGATAGATTTTGAAGACCTATTTTGCAATAGTATTCTTTTCTTGACAAAATATCGATGGATTCTTTCATTTATGAATGCATCTTCTAATTTCATTTTTTTTATATTCAATGGTAATGAAAATTATCAATAGTAATTATACTTTTTGAAGCGATTAAATAAAATTATCATCATTGCTTAAATATTTTTAAAGTAATTTTGTTATTATTGCATCGTCTTATTTCATTTTTTTTAAAGTTGTTGAGCAAAAATGAACATAATCTTATATTTAATCACTTTAAAAACAATAAAATACAATTAAAAATAAAATGACTTTTGACAAAATCCTACAACACTATCCATTATAGCTTTTTATATATATATATATATATATATATATATATATATATATATAATTTAAAAGCAAAAACACACCTTCAAAACTATATATAAAACTTTCGAAATATATATGTATATATATGGTGAAAGAAAGAACATCCTCCAAAGCTATTTAGATTTTGAAATATATAAATACGAGTATAATGTCTACCAAAGATAAACTTGACACTGAATATCAATTTTGGTTGTGGTTTATTATTTTTAAATTGAGATGATCTCAAAATATCACAAAACCATTGAAAGTTTATTTTCATGACGAAAATTCCACATCCATTAATCACATACAATGATATCACGAAATAAAATCGCGTATAAAGGAATCGAGTTTCACACGACGTCCCCCTTCGTGAGGAACTGGACAAAATGTGGCATGCGCAGTTTCACGGCTATTCCGTTTCGCAACTCGTTTATCTTCATTATTTTTCTCTCGAACAAAATTAAAGCTTAATTAACTATTTAATTAATTTAGTAATTTAGTATTTAATAATATTTAGAAAATGGAGGCGAGTATATTTGCATTGATGATTATAAAAATCGTATTTAGGGGGGTAAAAGGTTGTTATTGGCTTTTATGATTTTAGGAGTGACATCTTTATGGTTAGAGGATGTGCACTGTTTGTGTTCAAGGTATATTTTTTTAGTTAGTTGGATTAATATTTTTGTTTTTCATTACATTTATTTTTAAATAACCTTTTTTTGGATGAAGTCAAAATTAAAGGCGTTAATTTTATATATATATATATATATATATAGATTTATTAACTATTTTGAGAATCTGATTGTATTTCTTGCTTTAATCATATAATTGAGGATGATTATTATAATTTATGACATTTTTTCTTTTTAAGTATTTATGGGAGTAAGCATCCAAATTCTTTAAGAATATGAATGTTAATTAGTTTAGTTTATTTCATTCTATTAGTTTATGAAAAATTTGTTGCTATATTAACTATGGATATTTCTTTTCCAATTTTGACTATTTTCTCTAACCATTTAGTAGTTATAATGAATACAATGGCAAATGGCATGATAGGCTTGGTCAATGACCCTAGATCTACTAGAATAGAGAAGCCAAAACTTATATGTGTTTGTTCTTTCCTGTTTCCACCTTTGCATAAAATGTAGCTCATCTATACAATTTTGCATGCTCATTTTTCTGATGATATGACCTATATAGAAGGTCGTGGGACTGGATTGGCTATGCATGAGAATTGTGAGTATCATAGTTAAAAGTTAACTCTTCATGCCAGATAAGTTGAAGATTTGATATCCTTCAATTTTTATACACATCTTAGGCTACAATTCTTTCTTGCTCCTTTTTAACATCATTACCACCCCATGCACTAACTTCTAAAAGACTATGTCTTTTATTATCAATTGAACTAACAAATTCTTAGGTAAAGTGTGGGGAATAGCTAACAACTTGTATACATTTATGTTGCAACTAGATTTCAATAAATAACAATTGCCAAGTTACCTTAAAACCTCAATGGTCTCTAATGAGGAATGTTGTTGAGCACTTCTTACCATAGATCCTACTATACAAGGGGGCCAAGACAAAGTCACATATGCTAGAGTTTTCTTCTTTATTTCTAGTTTCCCATAAGCCTTGCAGTATGCATGCATGGATACAAATGTGTGCTACCAAATCAACCTAAAAGAAAATAAATTTGTGCACATGCACACATAATCCATATGGGAGGGTGTCGGATAAAATTTGGGTCTAACATTGTTTTAGGATATTGGTTTCTTGATTGCACCAAGCAAAGTTGTTGGATATGAGCTTTGGCTAGTTAAACAAAATTCCATGTTTGACAACCTCATACTTTATTAGGATTCAACTCAACCATATACATTGGGTATCTGATCTTCCATACAATTGGCTAATGAGCACCACTAGGTTTCATAATTCCCCTTGTTGATTTCTAATTAAGTAAACCTTGCATGTGGCTATTTTGAAAGGCATAGGCAGTATCCACCATTTTTGACAATGTTGTGGACATCGTGTATTTTCCAAAATATTGCACCACCCTACTCTCGTAATTGTTGTGATAGTTAGGAACTTTTCTATTCTTTGACATAAGCTATGTTAAATCACCCAATCATGAGATGGTTTTCGTGACTTTAATGCACAAGTGGAAGTATTTGCATTCTCAATTAGACTTTGCAACATGTGTCCACATGGAAATAATTCTTCATTGAGAATCACCTTGTGAAGACATGAGATAGGAAGGAATATGTAGGCTTAGAGGAAATGTTGGGCCACATTGTAATATCAATATATTTAGGTCTAATCATGGTATTTTCTTCCCTCTTTCTATAATTTTACAAAGAAAGATCCATGAGACAAACTCTATGTCTTTAATTTATATGTAAAATAATTATTAATAGATAAGTTGTACAATTAAATATTGAGCAACTTTTATCACTTTACATCCACTACAACACAACCTCGACTATGCTAAAAACACAACTTAAATTGAGTTTGGAGTTATTTCCATTAAACTATTACCTTTAAATTTTTTTTTTCATTCTTAATTTATTCTTTAAAATTTGCATATTTATTTATTTATTAAAATTTAATAATAATTTTTATTTATAAACCCCCCCCAAAATAATTTTTATTTATAAACCCCCAACCCCAACCCCTCCCCCTCCCCGCCAACCCCAAAAAAAAAAAAACCATTTACCAATAAGATAATATAAAATTGCTCAACACAACTCTTTAACACCTAAAAATTTATATTATCTTTCAATACTTAAATATCTGCCATCGTTTTAATCATCTCTGATCCTCTGATGCGAGATATAAATATAAAATATAGCGGTAAATTTTTAATCTTCTCAAGTGACATGTAAAAGATAATACTTATTAGATATGTCCATAATGCGATAGTGTAAACAAATCATGTTGATGTTTGAGCAAATCATTCATGTCTAAGATGATGTGCGAGACTGTGAAACGAAGGATAATTGAGTGATAATGATGAATATATTATTTTTTCAGAATGACAGTCGTGCCCACAACGATATATGGGATTGTGTAAACCTAAATCATTCTCCACAAGGTACTCTTAAGTTGGGGTGTAAAAATGTAATAAACCTTTTCTCTAAACCATGATGATAAATAAGTTACTAGCATAATTAAATTAATATATAAATTTGGTTGATATAAATTGATAAAAAGACAGTTTGAGTAGGCTTAATGGTTAAGAGTATGTGTTTCCTCCTAGGAGGTCATAGGTTCAAAAACCAGAGGGGGTAGAGTATGTATGTTTTCGTAGACTTAGCAGTGAAATCGCTGCGCGAGGGTAGAGTATGTATGCCTCCGTAGACTTAGCAATGAAATTGCTACACAAAGGTGGATCCCTTGTCCCACAAACAAGGAGGTCTCATACACTAATTTGGTGTCTGGCTTGATTGTGACCTTAAAATTGGATTATTATTATTATTATTATATTAATCGTATATATAGTTTTATTAATAAGTGTGATTAATATATAATGATAAAAACCAATAAAATAAATTTAATAATAATATTGATATCAGTGAATACATAATTTTAATAAAAATATTATAAATATATAATTAGTGTAATAATTATTGTAATTATAATTATAATTATAATAATGAAGATAATAACTAATATTATAAATTCTTGAGATTAATATTATAAATTTTTGGGATTAATATTAGAAATTTAATGGATTAATATTAGAAACTCTTGTAATTAATATTATAAATTCAAGGGATTAGAATGATTAATATTATAAACTTAAGAGATTGTTAATATTATAAACTCAATGGGCTAATATTATAAACCTGAGAGATTCTTAACATTATAAACCCAAAGGATTATTAATATTAATAAACTCAAGTGATTAATAAACCTGACAGATTAACATTATAAACCCAAGGGATTAATATTTTAAATCCAAAGGATTATTAATCTTAACAAAACAACAGATTAATATTATAAATCCAAGGGATTAATAAACCGAAGGGATTTATAGGCCAAATGAGCTATTAATATTATCAATACAAAGGATATAAATCAAGGAGAATAATATTTAACAGTAGCAATTAATAAACCAAAGGATTGATATTATAAACCCAATGAATTAATATTCATAAAACTTTGGGATTAATATTACAAACATAGGAGATTAATAAACCCAAGGGATTATTGTTATTATAAACCCAAGGAGTTAATATTATGAAATCATGGGATTGATAATCCCAATGGATTAATATTATAAAAACAAGGGATTAATAAGCCCAAGGGTTTAATATTATAAACGGAAGTTGTTAGTAAACCCAAAGGATTTATATTATAAACCTAAGGGATTAATATTATAAACCATAAAGATCAATATTATAAAACCAATGGATTAATAAATCCAGTGGATTCTTAATAGTATAAACCCAAGGGATTATTACCATTACAAACCCAAGAAATTAATATTAAACCCAAGGGATTAATAAGTGTTTTTTTTTAAATTTTAGTGGGACTACATCATCATCATATCTAATATATCACCCCGATTGGGGCAGGGAATTGAACTAGTGACTTCACATCAAGGAGTGCCTTAAGAAAACACATGATCATCGTGTATCCAAGACCCCATGGATAAGGGCTTAACAAATACTAAAAACCCAAGTGATTATTGATATTATAAACCTAAAGAATTAATATTACAAACCTAAGGATTAATAAAACTAATGGATTATTAATATTATAAACCGAAGAGATTACTAAACCCAAGGGATTAATATTATAAACTTAAATAATTAATAAATTCAAAGGGTTAATATTATAAAACCAAGGTATTAACAAACCTAACAGGTTAATATTATAAACCCAAGGGATTAATAAACCCAAAAAATTAATATTAAAAACCTAAAGATTAATATTATAAATTGAAGGGATTCTTAATATTATAAACCCAAAGGATTATTGATATTACAAATCCAATGGTTTAATATTATAAACTTGAAGGGATTATAAACCAAAGGGAATAATATATTAAACCTCAATTTTAGATGTTGCATTACCGCACCGCACTGAATAAATTACAATGTAATGAAACATTGCCACAATAATTATCAGATAGATTGTGGCATTGAGACCATATTTGTTGCAATGTGACATTCGATATATTTTTGTACCATTCCAATGGCACAATATTGAACCATAATATATAATATTTACGTTATAAATTCCCATATAATAAACCTTAATATTATTATTATAAACCTTAATATTATAAACCCTAATTTTAATCTATTAAACCCCAAGATTATAAACTCTAGGATTAATATCAAACCCTAAGATTAATATTATAATCTCAAGGGATTAATATTAAATCCTAGGATTAATATTAAATTTTATGATTGATATTTTAAACCTTGAGATTAATATATTGAGATTGAGTTTTCAAACAGTTTATTTTGAAAGGGTACATATTTCCATCATGGATTATTCCCTATTATTGTATTGCATATCTTTGTTGTGCTAATAGGAAACATAAACTTTTCAAATGTAGTTTGTATGAATTTATATTATTTTAGTTTGTCACAATATTTTGAGGCATGGTTTGTTGATGGTGGTTGTCTTTCTATGGTGGTGATATTCCCTAAGGTAGGTTTTACATTTTTATCATGCTTTTGTGGATTTTTTTTCCTTCCTTGATGACCATATTGATAAAATTTCTAGGAGTATATAGAACATGTGTTTGCGATTCTCATATTTTTGGAGATTTTATTCTGCAATTTTCTGAAATTTTAAATGAATTTAAACTTTTAGTAGTTAGAGCCTAAGAAATTTCCTTGACCTCATCTTGTAGTAGCTTGAGCCCTTTATTTTATTTAATCTTCATGTGATTATATATTATACAATATTTAAATTCATTTTTAAGGCTTATTTCTTGTACCTTTTCAATATTTTGTGTTATATTGCTTCTTAATAGGCTACTTTTGTTAGTGCTTCGGGATTGTATACAATTTTTTTCTACAATTGTTTTATGCCTTTTGGAAGCCGATATGTTACAATTTTGTGACATTTTTGTTAGATTATATGATTTATTTATTTTTTTCCCCTTTGAAGGCTAGTATTCTAGAATTTTTTGTTATTCATATTACCATCACAATGTGATCTAAGCCTTATTTTCTAGTTTATGGTTCGTTGCATTCTTATAAAAATATATATCGGTTTAGAGAGTATGAATGGTTGGGAAATTCACCTTTATTTATTTTTTATAAAATATGTTTTAGATTCTAGATTGATCTAGTTAATGTTAAATTTGATAGTTGTTGCTTAAACTTTATGTTCTTACATGATTGGTTTCCTTATAATTCACAGTGTCAGTGGATCTCAAGAATTCCTATGCTTCTAGGCTATATTTTGTTACTAAGGAAAAATGATATTGTTGTGAGAATATCTCTACTCGATGCCTATATCACTATCCCTAGGTATGGGACACCAATATCACGTGTTGACAATTTTTTATTTTAAATTTTTATACATTTTTATGTGGAGGAAAATAAATTCTCATAGAAACCATTTTTAAAGAAAAACTCTTGGGATTTAGGCTCGAGTTTTAGTTAGAAGAAGGAAAGAGAATGGTATAGGAGAGAATGTGATGGGTTCCATCACATTCTATATGAAACCTTCAAATACAACAACAAGGAAAAAAATGCATTTTCATAAATCTTCAGGGAATATATGTATATTCTCTTTATCTAAAAATGGGAGAAATCATAGCCATTATTTTCATTAATTAATATAAATTATAGACACAAAGCATTCAATAGAGAAAGAGATACTTAGTTTCATAGAAGGGAGAGATTGTGGAAAAATGATTGCTCTCCCAATGATAACAATAAAAAAGATATTACAGGACCAAGCTGAGGTCCAGAATGTGACTAGGGAAACTTCTGTCAACAACAACAATAAACAAATGAAAAATACCTCCAAAATAATTGAACGACAAAATATCGAAATGCACCATTTTCATTACCATTTAGATATAACCAGGCTAGTAAATGTTTGTTGGTTAGTAACTATTTGTTAAGTGATGTATATTAAAATACTTGCTAACATTAAATAAGGCACATTATCAATAGGTATTTTCATGATTGTTTCATGCACACAATTCCCCTATGCAAAAAAGTAGTGACATGCCAACAAATAGCTCTTGTTTATATACAATGCACACTTAAAAACACATTTCAATAAAATAAACATTAATGAATTTAACAATTTAATCAAATTCAAAGTCGTCAAAGTTTTGGCCATAAGAAACTTACAATTATTAACACCAACATTATTACAAACATTACTTTATTACTTTAGTTGTCCTCATTCTATGAGGAATTATAAATTTACAAGGTAATTTTTTTTTTTTTAATGGATTCAAAAAATAAAAGTTCTTACTAGCAATTGCACCAGAAGTTGCAAAGAAAACGCCGTAAGGAATAAATTCAAGAGGCATTGTGACATATTTAAATTCGAGAAACATTGTGAAATTGGTGGGTCCTACCTTTTCACAATTTGAGATTCATATTTTTCTTTGTGTGGAACATAACCATACCAATTTTCACCATACGAAAACTGGGAATCCTGATTTTGACCACTAGATAAGGTATCTCCTTCCCAAACATTGTGAAAAGAAATTCCAATTATAGCTAGACTGGCACCAGAGTTAGAAACTGGTGTTTTACATGCAAAATAGTTTGGCAGTGTTGGCTCTGACACAAGGATAACAATTCAAACATCCGTAAGAGATCCTCATCATTAGTAGAACCGTTAATTTGAATTGTGGCTTCAAGTGAAAATGTGAAGTTGGGTTACACTTGTTGCCCCTTTTTGAGAAAAAAACTTTAATTTTTTTGTATTTTTCAACTTTCTGCAAGCTAAAACAATTTTTCTGTTTAGAATTTCATTTTGCGATAAAACTAAAAGTTGTCAGAAATTTTATTAGCTTTCTATTACTTATTTTTTGGAAATTTTTTATAAACATTTGATATGTCAACTTAGCATTTCTTTGAGTGTGTATTTTTTAGCAATCAAAGGATTCATAAGAAGTCATGTTAATACACAATGTTGTATTCTTTGAAACTTTGTGTTTTTTAGAAACAAAATATGTTACTACAATATAGACAGAGTCTACTTCGGTTTCGTCATATTTACAAATCCAATGGACGCATATCATAATTAATAGATTTTTTTGAACTTGTCCAATATGAAAAAATGCATATTTTGAATATGTTTCACGACGCAAGAAATTTCTTAACATATAGGTTATAAACTAAAAATCTAAAAACTACCAATTAGAGACGACAGACCAATGTAATGCACCATAATTTTTTCAATTTTTTTCACAATGTATTTTGGAAGATACAAAATTATGATTTCACTGAATCATAATGACCTTCAGAAATTGTTTATACCCATTTTATTACAAAATTAATTAAAATTAGTAAATATATATGAAATTCCATAAAAATTGTATTTCCTAAAAGTAGATTCAATTCTGAAAATGCTTGTCTTGGTTCCAAAAGTTAATTCAAAATGTTTCATGGAGTTTAATCATTCCAAAGTTGTAGATATGTATTCATAGCTTGGGTCTGCATAATTGCTGATGCGTTAGTTCAGCCAAACTCTTAAAAAAAGTTCGGCCGAATTATTTTTTTGCACCGACGACCTGTCAAGTCTAATGACATAAAATTTCGACCGAAATTTTATGCAAAAGTTCAGCCAAACTTTCAACCAATTTTCAGTCGACCGAAAAATACCACGGAACCCCTGCAAAAAAACATTTCGCAACAATATAAATTGTCACGAAATCATTCATTATTTTCGCATATTTTTGCACATTTGGTTTGATTTTACGAAGGTCTTGGTCTAATTTTGCAAAGAATTGTTTTGGGTTTAAGGAATTTTCTTGGAGGTACATTCAAAGAACATTTTTGCAGAAGATTGTTTTGGGTTTAAGGACTTTTCTTGGAGGTATGCGATACATTTTTTGGATGTTTTTTGGGCTTCATTTTTTTTGAAAGTATGGATTTGGGCTTAATTTTCATTGTTTTTGAAGGTATGGAATTGGGCTTAATTTCGAAAGGACATTTTTTGGACATTTTTTGGAAGTATTTTTAAAGTGATATTTTTTGAAGTATTTTTTAAAGTGGCATTTTTTAAGAAGTTGGAATTAATTTTCAATGGGCGTTTTTTGGAGGCATTTTTGAAGTGACATTTTTTTAGAGTACGTGTTTTGGGTTGAAATAAATCTTTTATAATGATTTTTTAAAATGAGTTTTTGTCTAAATTTTTAAATGAAATTTTTTTGTAGGACTTGGAAGAAAATATTTTGAGCTTCGTTTCATTTTTATAAGACATTTGTTCTCGGATTTTTTAAAATAAGTGTTTTGGATTGGAGTATGTATTTTTTGCAAAATTTTTAAAATGAGGTTTTTTAAAATTAAATTTTTTGTGATGTTTTTTTTTAATTTAGTTTTTGTCTAAATTTTTTAAGGAAATTTTTTGAACTTCATACTCTATTATCATGGGAAATCGAAGCAATTCTATGAGAAAATATGATAAAAAAAGAGACCCTGAGGAACATAGAGAAGAGACGAGACAATCTCACAAAAAAAACATAGAAGAAATCTCAAATATTGAAGGGGAAAATCAACTTCAAGTCGAAGTTGAAGCAGGTATGTAAATGTAAATATTATGATTTTGATATATTTAAAATTTTCCTAGTGTAAAATCTGTAGCTTAATTTTTATTTGATGAAATAATTTGAAAAATATTTTTCAATGTAAACATAGAGAGATATTCCTCAAAAAATTGATGACGAGATACAAAATTTTGAAAGAGAAAGTGAAAGAGATATTGAACCTAGAGATGGTGAAAATGTTGAAAGAAATTGAAGTGAAAAAATTGAATCACAAGGTATATATATATATATATATATATATATATATATATATATATAGATAGATGTTGAACACATACACATATTATTGAAATTATACATATATTTATTAATTTAGTTATTTATTGAATATGTAAACTTATTATGTATTATTCATTCGAATATGTATAGATGAAATCAATGTCAATGATGAGATGTTGGAAAATGTTGACACTCACACATATGGAGATAAAAAAGCTAAACATTATATACAATATTGTGTTAAACACATTTTTAATACATACTTCGTAAATGAAAATGTGACAGTTCAAGCCCAAATGTTGAAAGGTCTCCTATCATTAAGGAAATTAAAAGAAGCTACGACTTTATTGGGTATTCGAAAGTCAACCAAAGATAAAAAATGAAGGAAAATGTGATACAAAATATAAATAGAGTTATAAATTCAATTAGAAGATCTAGACAGAAAAATGTTTCAGTTGTATATAGATAAATACATATGGTAGTGGTTTCATCATGTACTAAAGAGAATCACTTGGTAAAATCTATGGCATGAGCATTAGGAACCTCACGAAAAACTTTGCACAAACATCGAAAATTTTGGTTGCAAATAGATGTAAATGATGAACTCGCTTGTTGGAGAGCTATTTGTAGGCAACCATACAAAGATATACTTGGAGAAAATGTTAAAAAAATAATGTATGAATATTGGAAGAACAATTCGCATGTTTCGCCAACTGCAAAGCATGTGATGCGAAGAAGAATAACACGAAATCAGTATGAACAACATGAAAAACATTTCTTGGAAACCCCTTAGATAGAGTTTTTCAACAAGTTCAAAGAAGAGAATCGTGAAATTCATGTGTCAATCAGTGCTTTTGTTCAACAAAAACCATGGTATGTAAAACCTATCACCATACGTGACACTTGTTGTTGTCGTTATCATGTGGAATTTGAGTTATATTATGACACATTCCTTAATTTTGGTAGAACATTTTCGAAGGATTCACCTCCTCCTTCCACTATCCGTGATTTCATATCTCAAATTCTATGTGAAATACAAATTGATGATCTATTTTACGAAAAGAAATGTGTTGGTGGTAAAAAATGTGATGATTGTGGAAATTTGACTAAATTTCAAAAAAAATATCATATTGATATAAATGATCAATAATTGTCCAACATGTAAGTGAGATGGAAGAGATATGAATATATCTATACATCGATTCAAGGTGCAAATAGTGCTAAAAGAATTGAATTACGAGAAGAAGAAATTTTTGTGATAGACTTTTTCAGAAAGTTTGAGGCAGAAATTTATAAATACACGAAGCATTCACCTAGAGCTCGATGGAAAGACTTGAAATTCAAAAAATCTCGTGAATTTTTTCCACCGGGGACCATTTTGTCAGTAATTGATTTCGCAGAAAACTACACATTTGTTCCACAAAATGAAATTCAGAGTGAATACTATCATTCTGACCAAGTTTCCATGCTCCTCCATATTCTATATATACGTGCTGAACAAAATGTCGATCATATAGAAAGCAGCAGTGAAAATCGACATGTTATTAAAGAATATCACTTTAATATTAGTGATGATCGTACACATGATACATATTTTGTACAACACTGTTTTGAAAAGATTTATGACTCCTTGAAAAGTCGTGGAATAACATTCAATGAAAATTAGATATGGTCAGATGGATGCGTAGGTGAATTAAAATTTGCACAATCATTCTTTGGTTGTGTTGTCTTCATAAGAAAACCTGCATTAAACATTGTTGGAATTTCTTCAAGACTGGTCATGGAAAAGGAGAACATGACGGTGTAGGGGCATGCATAAAACGAGCACTTCGAAGATATCAAATGAATCCCTCTGCAAGCTGACTTGTGGACGCTAAAGAAGTTTTTCAACGGTGCACTGTTGCTCTAAGCCATGAGACTAACCAATCAAGCGAAGTGCAAAGGTACATTCATTTTAATTTTTATTGGATATCTAATTTTAAATAGTGTACATTTATCAGAATTTTATTATCTCTGATTGATTATCTTTGATTGTAGTTTGACATCATATTTACATTCTTCTTTGAATTTTCCATATAAAGTTTTTTTTGGCATACTGGGATTGAAGAAGTAGATAGATCAATTGGAAATGACATTGAAACAATAAAAGGGACTCGAAAATTGAATTCAATTAAAACAAAGTTGTCCAGAAATGTGTTTGCATTGGATAAAAGAAAATATTCTTGTTTTTTCCATGTTTGCATAGACAACACAGAATCCAATGACGTTTGTGAAAACAAAATATATGTAAAAGATTGGAAACATACAAAGCTAAATACAAAGGGAAAAATGTTCGTTGCAATGTTTGAAGAAATGCAATAAGAGGAGACTACAATATCATTTAATGGTGATCGAGTTTTTGATCTTGTTAGAGAAGGTAACATTTGAATTGCTTTCAAATGATAAAGATATAGAAATAAATTTAAATACATAAGTTTGTTAAGTTTTTTTTATTGTGGAGGAGATGTTTTTGCTGTAATTGTACCTGCTGACAATGATGAAAATGTGAAGTATTATTTGATGCGTTGCACTGAACGAAAAATGAAATTATTTGAAAACTATAATGATCATAGGTTTCCATATGAAGAGTATGAACCTGATTTCATAAGTTGTCAATATAGTCACTTGGTGTGTGAAGCACACATAAAGTTGATAGAGGTTCAATCAAAGAAAAAAATAAAAATTAATAAATGGAAAATGTCAAAATCCAATCATGAACAGATCATTGAAGATAGCATTCCATTGGAATATTTTTGAGTAAACTGTCCAAAAATTTCTTCTCTTTGGATTATGTTTTAGAACTTCCAGAACTCAACTAAAAATTGAGCTGCCTTGTTATGTTATATGTGCAAGTTTTTGCACACATGTACAAATTGTTTTGGTACATGCACATTAGGATCAACTGAAAGTAGCTTTTCTATACATGCATTGATGAAAAATGTTGCATGTATTGGATATATATATATATATATATATATATATATATATATATGTTCTATAATGCATGCATTGATGAAAAATGTTTCATGTACTAAATATATATATTCTAGAATGAAATTAACTGAAAGTAGTTTTTCTATGTGCATTGATGAAAAATGTTGCATGTACTGGATATATACACAAACTGAATGTGACTAGTTTTTCTCGTGGGCTTTTCTGGTAAAAAGTGTGGAATGTAAATAAATCATCCACGATATAGTTTTATATGAAGATTCCTTTCAAAAAAGAGACTCGAAGCACGTCTGTGACTTTTGGTGGGATTTGACCCACATCTCTATTCCCAATAGAAAATCTAGTACAAAATTTGTCTGTCCGATGGTTGGATATGTTTTAGGCAATTCACTGAAAGTAGCTTTTCTATGTGCATTGATGAAAAATGTTGCACGTATTGTATGTATATATATATATATATATATATATATATATATATGTTCTAGAATGCAATTAACTAAAAGTAGCTAAATTCTATAGCCATTGATGAAAAGTAGCTTAATTCTATTGACATTGATGAAAAATAATGGACATGTATATGCACATTATAGATTGCATTTTTAAAAATTTATGATTGTTTTCAACAAATCTAACAAGACCTAAAATCTTATGATTGTTTATATATATGTATTGTACTTCACAACATTACTTCACATGTCATGCCAATTGTAGTTCAATTATCCAATAAAAACATTTAACATTATATCACATGCCAAATGTAGTTCAAAAGAAAATCATTAATTTATAGATCACAACATTACTAGTAGTTCAACTATCCAAATGTACTTCACATAAAATATGTCCAAAATTTGTATATCTCACAAGTATCAAGTATTAAGTTATATATATGACTGCATCTAGATAATATATAAAAAATTAAATTTTGGACTAGAAAACTCAATCAAATCTAGAAATCATCCATCAAATATAGATGGATGTAGTGTCTTTCCCAGCAAAGTCTCAATCCGTGAGCTATCCTACGAAGCATGGGGAACCTATACACAATGCACGTACAAAAATTAAAATTCGATGTTTTAAAATTGAGTGAGAATATATAGAACTTCATGTAAAAATATATATGTATAAAAAAAAATCATGCAATACCTCATGAGGTTCCCTCTCCATTTGTTGCTCGTCAGCTACAACTTCCCCCATATATATTAAAAATTTTCAAATGAAAATGCATATATATATATATAAACTTATTTTCAATAATATTAGAAAAAAATAGACAACTTGTTCAAATTGTTGAAATGATGTGGATGTTCCTATCTCCATCGCTAGAGTCAGTGGGGAAAAGAAATCCTCTATAGAAACCTAAAATTAAAAAAATTAATTTAAGTTGGTATACATCTATATTAATATATCCCTTACGATGCAAGGAGATAGATAATCCTTCCAATCCAAGAACAACAAATACGAATGGGAAGTGGGTCATCTACACCAATCCCATGAGAAATGGAGAAATAAGAAACTTCATCATTGGCTCAATTGTTGGAAGGGAAGGACCAAAGCATTAAATCTACTAAATCACTACTCTCTAGCATTGTATAGTAGTTTCACCAATTGAATAAAATTTAAAAAGGGAAATCATATCATATTCAAAGAGACAGAAAGGTTAAATATTGCATAAGAATTTCATTAGTTGAATAAAATTCAAAAAGGAAAAATCTGAAATAGAATCTTATTCACAGGATAGAAAGGTTAAATTTCTTCTCCATATAATAACTCAAGGTAATCTTATTTTGACAAAGTCACTAATCCAAAGTGTAGATTTAGGTGATTACTTTAATGTCATCAATTTACGAATTTATAAATCAACAAGGCTACCTAGTTGAGTGCATTAATGACATTGACCCCAATTCAACAAACATATATCAACTTCTTATATTTCCAATAAAAAATAAAGGGATTTATATGGGAAAGAGAGGCATAACATATAGCCCATCAACTACTTTTTAGAGGTCAATAAAGGTATCTAGTGAAATGGAAAAGGTGATAAAAGGCTCAACCAATAGGAGTTTTCATCATGTGGGAAAATGTTTGGAACACTTGATTGTACTTGAAATTAATCTTAATATTGTTTTTGATCTCTTCATACTCTTGTTTGAGTGAAAAAATTTCCAATGGAAAGAACATAGCTTTTCAATCCAACTAACCATATCAATTGAGCTCTATTTGAAAAAAGAGTAAAGAAAAGCTAACATGCCAACAAAATAACATTCTTGGTTGTCATTTTTTATTGGAATAGCTAAATCATATTAAGGATTCTCCATCCAAAAATCATTTCAATGAAAAGAATACTAAAAATCCAAAATTTTCTAAAAAGAACTCTTAAATTATTCTTAAAAAGAATAAAGAGGAAATAATTCTTTTTAGAAACTTTTGGATTCTTATTATTCTCTTCATTGAAATTGTTTTTTGATGGAGAATCCTTAATATGATTTAGCTATTACAATAAAAAACGACAACCAAGAATTTTATTTTGTTGGCATGTTAGCTTTTCTTTACTCTTTTTTCAAATAGAGGTCAATTGATATGGTTAGTTGGATTGAAAAGCTATGTTCTTCCCATTGGAAATTTTTTCACTCAAACAAGGGTATGTAGAGATCAAAAGCAATCTTAAGATTACTTGAGTACAATCAAGTGATCCAAACATTTCCCCACATGATGAATACTCTTATTGGTTAAGCCTTCTCTGACCTTTTCCATTTCACTAGATACCTTCATTGACCTCTAAAAAGTAGTTGATGGGCTATATGTTCTATCTACCTTTCCTATATAAATCCCTTCAATTTTGATTGGAAATATAAGAAGTAGATATATATTTTTGTTGAATTTGGGTCAATCTCATTAATGCACTCAACTAGGAAGCCTTGTTGATTTATAAATTGGTAAATTGATGGCATTAGTAATCACCTAAATCTACACTTTGGATGAATGACTTTGTCAAAAGAAGATTGCCTTGAGTTATTATATGGAGAAGAAATTTAACCTTTCTATCCTGTGAATAAGATTCTATCCTGTGAATACAAGAGAGAAGCTTTATAAAAAAATATAAATTTATAATCAATTGAATAATACATTCATACATATAAATACACATACATATTCATTGATTAAATTGCGTGAACCATACCCAACTGGGTGAACCATGGGCATGCTCCATGGATGGAGTAGAGACCCTTCTCCTCTTATCTCCTAAAAAATACAAAAAAAGAAACTTATTAACAACTAATTTAACTCACAAAGTCAATAAAAAATCAATTCCATATGTACACAAATGTATGGAGATTTAAGATTATATTTAAATACCATGAACATCCCTCAATCCTTGATCCCCCCCTCTCATAGAGATACGGGATTTTTTTGATCTTTGTCGTTCATCCGCCATGATATATATATCTACGGTGGACATTTACAATTATTTTTTTAAATGACTAGAATTTAAAATAAATTCAAAGTAAATTTCAGAAAATTAATGTAATTTACTATACACAATTTTCAAAGCACTAATTTACGTGTGAAACTCAATTTAAGCAAAAAAAAATGATAAAAATGATAAGTTCACCAAATTGCACTTTACATGGTGGGAGCACACTTGGTATAAAATTAAAAAAACACATTGTCATTAAAAAAGAAGTGAAACTCCATTTAAAAAAAAAAATGTTCAAGTCCCCGCATTTTAATTTTATAAAAATGTGAAGTTCACCACTTGTTGCAAATGTGAAGTTCACCAAGTTACGCTTTACATGGTGTGGTGAGCACACTTGGTATATAATTGAAAAAAAAAATGGTCATTAAAAAAGACGCATTTATAAGTACAGAACACATACATATCCAAGATATGTTATAATGTCCATCAATAAATTTTGAAGGAGAGCGTCTCAACAATAATTCATCCTTGAGAGATGAATCTTGAACTTTTGAAGAAGAGCTTCTCAAAACTAATTCATCATTGAGATATGAATCTTGAATTTTTGAAGAAGAGCGTCTCAAAACAAATTCATATTTTAGAGATGAATCTATCATTGGCATTGCCCCGTATAATTCTAATTCATCTATTAATTCATATTTGATAGATAAATCCTGAATTGGCATTTCCCCATGCAATAGATCAACAAACATCTTATTCACATTTGTACAATGTCTTATACTAAAAAATTGAAATTGAATAACAATATTGTTTGTTATTCCATGCAGTTATTTTAGCCTCTCCTTCTTAACTTGGTACATGTCATTCATCTGGTTGCACACCAGTTCAGAGTTGGTGAAAACTATAATTCCATTTGATCCATACTCCATAGTTGTTCCCAAGCCTTCTATCAATCCAATATAATATTCCTCGTTGTTTGTTGTTCTTCCCGGTATATTCATTTTCCTTCGGATGACTTTGCTAGTCGCAATATTGGAAATCACATATATAATCACTGCTTTCCCTGGATTGGGATAGCAAGAAAATTTTATGCATAATTTCCATTTTTCAACCATATTTAATGGTAAATTCTTATCCCTGAAAAAAGAACACATGATCATGAGATAAATGACATGTGCATGGTTTATCTTAGAACTTATAGAAGTTAACACTCAACAGATAGACCAAAATCCTATGGAAGTTCAAAATTCTATGAGAGTTCAAGCCTCTATTTAGATTTGTTACAGAGATTGACTGTAGGGGCATTTACTAGATATTTCACCTTTGAGAAAAGATGAGATCTAGAGGCTACCTGGCCCTTTACAGAATCTTCCTTTAGAACTTGTAGAAGTTAAAACACAATAGAGAGACTAAAATCCTATGGAAGTTCAAAATTCTATGAGAGTTCAGCCACTTTAGGTTCAATTTTTAGGCCTTAAAGCTTGAGAGAAATGATATTTACATGCTTTGCAAAATTATTTTAAATGCACTTACAAAAAACATGCTTTAAAGTTAGTGGGAGAAAGACAACATGACATGTACATGCTTTAAAAACATTGGCTAACAATTTATGGGAGAAATGACACATGTACACAGTTTGACTTAAAGTGGTTGAGGTTTATGGATATTAAAATGAAGAAATTCTATTTAGATCTGTTACAGAGATTAACTATAGCGACATTTACTAGATACGTCACCTTTCATAAAATATGAGATCCAGAGGCTACCTGGCCCTTTACAAACTCTCCTTATCGAACTTGTAGAAGTTAACACTACCTGTCCCAATTATAACCTATGAAGGGTGTAGAGGACTCATGGAATCACTCAAACTAATTTACATAGAAATTTAAGGGTCTATAAGAATGCATGTGTTTTACATTCAATAATTTTCATTCTAAATTAAGAATCTATTTGAAACAATTACCTATATAAGGTTAAAACCTATGTTTTGTATCAAATCACTTTTGGTTTCAATGGGAAAATTTTATGGCTAATGTGTTTTTCTCGAAATGTGATACACCCCATTAAAATGGGAGATATATTGAAATTATTCATATGGTGTATTAAAATAGTTTCAAGTAGCTTAAAAATATATATGCATAAATTTAATGAGCGTAGTTTTGAGATTATAAAGTCCAAAATGGAATATTTGTTTGTGAACAAATATCAGTGGATCACTATGGATATATCTGCTTCATTAAAAGGGATTTTTCTAAAAGGATGTCCACTAAGTTGGGAAGAAGGGAAAGTATCACAATTATATGTTAATGCATGTGTTTTACATTGAATATTTTTCATTTTAAATTAAGAATCTATTTGAAACAATTACCTACATGAGTTTTACATTGAATATTTTTCATTTTATTAAAAATATATTCGAAACAATTAACTATATAAGGTTAAAACCTATGTTTTGTATTAAATCACTTTTGGTTTCAATGGAAAACTTTTATGGCTAATGTGTTTTTCTCGAAATGATTCCTATGGTGTAATAAAATAGTTTAAAGCAGTTTAAAGATATAGATGCATAAATTCAATGAGCATAGTTTTGAGATATATAAGTCCAAAATGGAATAGTTGTTGGTGAAAAAATATCAGTGGATCACTATGGATATATCTGCTTCATTAAAAGGGGGTTTTCTAGAAGGATGGACTAAGTTGGAAAGAAGGGAAAATATCGCACTTATATGTTAATTCATGTGTTTTGCGTTGAATATAAAAGGTTTTTTTCTCTCTCTCGTTGTATGAGACCATGGATATGAGAATGAAAACCTTCTATTTAGATCTATTCCGGAGATTGACTGTAGGGGCATTTACTAGATATGTCACCTTTCATAAAAGATGAGATCCAGAGGCTACCTGGCCCTTTACAGACTCTCCCTGTCGAACTTGTAGAAGTTAACACTACCTGTCCCAATTATACCCTATGAAGGGTGTAGAGGACTCGTGGAATCACTCAAACTACTTTACATAGACATTTAAGGGTGTACAAGAATGCATGTGTTTTACATTCAATATTTTTCATTTTAAATTAAGAATCTATTTGAAACAATTACCTATATAAGGCTAAAACCTATGTTTTGTATCAAATCACTTTTGGTTTCAATGGGAAACTTTTATGGCTAATGTTTTTTTCTCGAAATGTAATACACCCCATTAAAATGGGAGATATATTGAAATGATTCCTATGGTGTAATAAAATAGTTTCAAATAGTTTAAAAATATAGATGCATAAATTCAATGAGCGTAGTTTTGAGATTATAAAGTCCAAAATGGAATATTTGTTTGTGAAAAAATATCAGTGGATCGCTATGGATATATCTGCTTCATTAAAAGGGATTTTTCTAAAAGGATGTCCACTAATTTGGGAAGAAAGGAAAGTATCACAATTATATGTTAATGCATGTGTTTTACATTGAGTATTTTTCATTTTAAATTAAGAATCTATTTGAAACAATTACGTACATGTGTTTTACATTGAATATTTTTCATTTTATTAAAAATCTATTTGAAACAATTAACTATATAAGGTTAAAACCTATGCTTTGTATTAAATCACTTTTGGTTTCAATGGAAAACTTTTATGGCTAATGTCTTTTTCTCGAAATGATTCCTCTGGTGTAATAAAATAATTTAAAGTAGTTTAAAGATATAGATGCATAAATTCAATGAGCATGGTTTTGAGATATATAAGTCCAAAATGGAATAGTTGTTGGTGAAAAAATATCAGTGGATCACTATGGATATATCTGCTTCATTAAAAGGGGTTTTTCTAGAAGGATGGACTAAGTTGGAAAGAAGGGAAAATATCGCAATTATATGTTAATTCATGTGTTTTGCATTGAATATAAAAGGTTTTTTCTCTCTCTCATTGTTTGAGACCATGGATATGAGAATGAAAACCTTCTATTTAGATCTATTTCGGAGATTGACTGTCGGGGCATTTACTAGATATGTCACCTTTCATAAAAGATGAGATCCAGAGGCTACCTGGCCCTTTACAGACTCTGCCTATAGAACTTGTAGAAGCTAACACTACCTGTCCCAATTATACCCTATGAAGGGTGTAGAGGACCCGTGGAATCACTCAAACTACTTTACATAGACATAAGGGTGTATAAGAATGCATGTGTTTTACATTGAATATTTTTCATTTTAAATTAAGAATATATTTGAAATAATTACCTATATAAGGTTAAAACCTATGTTTTGTATCAAATCACTTTTGGTTTCAATTGGAAAATTTTATGGCTAATGTATTTTTTCTCGAAATGTGATACACCCCATTAAAATGGGAGACATATCGAAATGATTCCTATGGTCAAATAAAATAGTTTTCAGTAGTTTAAAGATATAAATGCATAAATTCAATGAGCATAGTTTTGAGATATATAATTCCAAAATGGAGTAGTCGAAATGATTCCTATGGTGAAATAAAATAGTTTCAAGTAGTTTAAAGATATAGATCTACATAAATTCAATGAGCATAGTTTTGAGATATATAAGTCCAAAATGGAATAGTTGTTGGTGAAAAAATATCAGTGGATTGAAATATGGATATATTTGCTTCATTAAAAGGGATATTTCTAGAAGGATGGACTAATTTGGAAATCATGGAAAATATCACAGTTATAAGTTAATGTGCATGTGTTTTACATGGAATATTTTTCATTTTATTAAGAATCTATTTTCAAAACAATTAACATAGTATAAGGTTAAAACCTATGTTTTGTATCAAATTACTCTTTGTTTCTAGATACTATGTGTTTTACATTGAATATTTTTCATTTTATTAAAAATCTATTTAAAACAATTAAACTATATAAGGTTAAAACCTATGTTTTGTATCAAATCACTTTTGGTTTCAATGGGAAACATTTATGGCTAATGTGTTTTTTTCGAAATGTGATACACCCCATTAAAATGGGAGATATATCGAAATGATTCCTATGGTGTAATAAAATAGTTTCAAGTAGTTTAAAATTATAGATGCATAAATTCAATGAGTATAGTTTTGAGATATAAAAGTCCAAATGGAAGAGTTGTTTGTGAACAAATATCAGTGGATCACTATGGATATATCTGCTTCATTAAAAGGGATTTTTCTAAAAGGATGTCCACTAAGTTGGAAAGAAGGGAAAATATCACAATTATATGTTAATGTGCATGTGTTTTACATTGAATATTTTTCATTTTACTAAAAATATATTTGAAACAATTAACTATATAAGGTTAAAACCTATGTTTTATATCAAAACACTTTTGGTTTCAATGGGAAACTTTTATGGCTAATGTGTTTTTCTCGAAATGATTCCTATGATGTAATAAAATAGTTTTAAGTAGTTTAAAGATATAGATGCATAAATTCAATGAGCATAGTTTTGAGAGATAAAAGTCCAAAATGGAATAGTTGCTAGTGAAAAAATATCAGTGGATCATTATGGATATATCTGCTTCATTAGAAGGGATTTTTCTATAAGGATGGACTAAGTTGTAAAGAAGATAAATTATCACAATTGTTTGAGTCTTGATCTTATAAAAGGTTTCCACAAAATCTATCCCTATTACTTTTCATGTGAACCACATTCCCAAACCCACCCATCTATGTAACTAAGAGCCAAGCCAAGTGTAAAAAGGGCTTATTTCATATTCTAATTTAACACATATGTGATTAATTATCATTAGAATTTATATGGTAGAAATACATATAAAGAGTAATCCTTAGTATAGATCTATTTTGACTTTAAGGAATAAAGGGAAGTTTTTTAGAAATTTTATCTTAGGAGGTATTGTTGACACCTAATCCTATGGGATGGGTGTGGATATGTAATTTTGTATAATAAATAATATTAGGAAATAAGGAAGGCCAAGAGTCATTGGGAGATGAATCCCAATAGCCTCACCTCCATGTATAAATGCATGTACATTCTTCAGCTAATACACATTTTGATTTGAGGAGATACCTCCTGGTTTGACATGGTATCAAAGCCAGTCCCACTATTGGCATTTTTTCCTGTGGTGTAACTCCCTCTTCTTTGCTCAGTTAGTTTTTTAATAATAATTTTTGCTGCTCCTACTTATTGCTATACTGTTATTCTGCATTTTTTTTAATTATTTCTGCACAGCTCTGACATTTGCAGCTCCTGAAGACTCTGCAATTTGCAGTCCCTGAAAATCTGCAATTTGCAGTTCCCGCAGATACCTGCCTCTCTGCAATTCTGCAGTCCTGCAAATATCTGATTCCAAATTCTCTTAATGGCCTTTTGGCCTCCCCCATTCTCCAACACATTTCTCATCCATACCTATCGCTTCCCATTACCTACTCTCCCTAAACTCCACCTTCCCTCTTTCTCCCTCACTTCCTCACGACTTGCGCTCCCTCACTGCTATCTCTCCCCATACACCAGCACTCCCTAACTGCTATCCCTCCCCTACTTTCATTACGCCCTCCTCTCTGCGCATAATCCTCACACACTCTCAGCACCCGTCCATTACAGTTACCAAGCACAACGCTTGTCCATTATTCACAGCTCTGTCAATACACATCGCCCTGTCCATTATTAAATATATACACAGCTCTGTCTATTTAATACGCCCCTCCATGCATATATAACACCAGTCCCGTCATAAAATACCACCCTCCACGCCCTCCACGCTGCTATATCATACGCTGTCTGCATTACAAAATACCAACCATATATATAAAAACACTCTTCGATACATATACCGCCCTCTGTCCAAACTATATATGTTGTGTTGTCTGTTTATACAACTCTGTCGAACGCTCCACCATATATTACATTGTCCACTTGTTATAATTCGATGCGTTCTCTATACAATACGCCATCCATATTACATTGACCGTGTTGTCATACAACCTCTATCCGTTGCACCATATATAATATTGTTGCACCATATATAATACCACGTTGTCAACATAGTCATACCGTTGCACCATATATATTACCGCGATGTCCAGTCCTCCCACCATACGTTGTTTTACGCCCTCCACTTTTAATACCGCTCCACCTTACCATCTTTTAAAACCGCCCCCTCCACTCGTATATAAATACCACTGTTCGCTGTGTAATATGTTCGCTCTGTCGCTAAATGTTATAATACGCCGTCCATACCTCATACATTGTCATATATAATACACCTCCACGCGTTTGTAATACCATAATACCGCCTCTAATCTTACAACATCTTTTTAATATCTTCCCTCTCATTTGTTTTTTTAATAATATTGCCCTCCCATGACATTCCATACCGCCCTCCCATTTCATAATACCGCCCTTCCATTGATACCGCCCTCCCATTTCGTAATACTGCCTCCCATACATTTTTTTTTCTCCAAAAAAAAAAAAAATACATATATTTTTTTTGGTGCAGAATTCAGTTTTTAGCAAAGAGTTTTTGTCCTTTTAAATTGAGTATGTTTTCCAGCAAAGATTTTTTTATTTTTTTTGTTTTCTCTCCTTCAAGAGAAATTTTCCAGCAAAGTTTTTTTTTCCTCCTTCAAAAGAAGATGACAGTCCCTTCATCTTCTAAAGAAGCTGCATACTTGGCACATAGAGAAAAGAGACATGCTTTAGATTCATCCAGAGAAAGAGATGGCAAAAGAAGAAGAGGAAGAAGAAACTTCAGAGAAAAGGGGGGCAGACAATTTGAAACACCTTGGGAAAAAATTGAGCAGCAAAGAAATCAAGACAAAGGTAAAACTAATGACAAAGACAAAGGTAAAGCACCTGAATCCGCTCATTATGTTCTAGCACATTGTAACAATGGAGTAACTGAAGAATTATTTGATGTTTAATTTACTTCATGGAGAGATGATTGGTTGCTAGATTCAGGAGCAACATGTCACATGACATTTAGAAAATATTTTTTTGAAGAATTCACTGACAAAGTTGATGGAGCAGTATATTTCACAGATAAATCCAAACTCAAGCCATCAGGGCTTGGCACAGTCAGGCTTAAGTTGCCTGGTCTTCTAGATCATATCCTACATGAGGTTCTATACCTCCCTGAGTTGAGGAGAAACTTGTTGTCCCTCGTCCAAATCTGCCAGCAAGGACACTCCATTCACTTGTTTGATGGCAAGGCAGAGGTCAGAAAAGCATCAGATCACTCACTTGTCATGGAGGGAATAAAAGAAGCGAGACTCTTGAAGCTGAAAGGTTCATCTGCTCATGCTCAAAACTTTGCATTCAGTTCACATCATGATGAAGGTACATTCCCATCAAGTCTTTTATGGCATGCTAGATTTGGACACTTAAACTATGACAACCTTCGTTTGTTGAAGAAAAATGGTGTTAATGGACTGCCTACAATTCCTATAAAACCTAAGGAATGTGATGCTTATATTCTAGGAAAGCATAGCAAACAACCATTTCATGATTCACACTCCAAAGCACATAGAAAACTTGAGCTTGTTCATTCAGATTTATGTGGCCCTATGCCTGTTGCTTCTGCAAATGGAAACAAATACATGATGACATTTATTGATAACTACACTAGAATGTGTTGGATTTACTTACTGAAGAATAAGTCTGATGCTTTTCAAACATTCAAGAATTTTCATGCATGGATTGAAAATGATGCACAAACACATATTGGCTCTCTACGTACTGATAATGGAAAAGAATACACTTCAAACAAATTTGAAAATTATCTTCGTCAACATGGAATCAAACATCAAACAACTATGCCATATAATCGACAACAAGACGGTGTAGCTGAAAGAATGAACAGAACTATTTTAAATATGGTTCGCTCCATGTTATTTTTCAAGAATGTGAAATTGATGTTTTGGGCTGATGTAGTTCTATGTGCTGCTTACATAAAGAATAGGTTTCCTTCAAGTTCAATTAGAAACAAAACTCCTTTTGAAATGTGGCATGGCCACATTCCTTCGGTAAAGCATTTCAGGGTCTTTGGGTCCACCTTTTATGCCTTGATACCCAAGGGTCAAAGGAACAAACTTGGTGCTAGAAGTCGAAAATGTATCTTCTTGGGGTACTCCAATACCTCCAAAGGATATCGTCTCTATGATGAAGCAAATAAGAATTTTGTGATAGCAAGAGATGTCATATTCCTTGAATCTTCTAAGAGTGACAAGGTTGTTGAGCGGAAACTTGATCGCCTGGATAGATTCACACATGAAAATTATTTCAAAGAATTTGATAATGTGATTCCACATCTTGAAGGGGGGATTCCGATATTGAATCAAACTGTGGAATCATGTCCTGAAGCACTCTCTCCCCCGCATGAAGAAACAACCACGAATGACACATTGAATGATGTGATTGACAAAATTGGGAGACTGAATCTTGAATCAATCCCAACTCAGTCAAATGACCATCCTGGGCCATCTCAGAAAGGTCCTCCCAAACGGCTAACAAAGACACTGGAGAATGTTCATCCTGATGAGGTTGGAAAAACAGGAACAAGAAGTTCCACTCAACAAAACAAAGGTGAAGTAGATAATTCTGATTCTCCTGTTGATATGGATATTGCTTATAACTGTGAATTGATTTTGTCTACAGATCATGAACCAACTTCCTTCAAAGAAGTCGCTTCTCATGATGAATGGAAAGAAGCGATGCAGAAGGAGTATGATGCCTTGATAAAGAATGGCACTTGGAAGATGGTTGATCCGCCTTTGGGAAGAAAACCAATTGGCTGTAAGTGGGTCTACAAGAACAAGTACAAAGCAGATGGATCACTTGACAAGCACAAGGCCAGGCTTGTGGCAAAAGGATTCGCACAAAAAGAAGGAGTCAATTATGAAGAAACTTTTTCTCGCACAGCAAAATGGACCACCATCCAGACTCTCTTTGCCTTAGCAGCTTAGAATGGATGGAAAGTCCATTAGATGAATGTAAAAACAACATTTTTGAATGGAGATCTAAAGGAGAAAGTTTATATGTCCCAGCTAGAAGGATTTGTGGTAAAGGGTCAAGAACACAAAGTTTTCAAACTTATAAAATCCTTGTATGGCCTCAAGCAAGCACCACGAGCCTGGTATGAGAAATTAACCGAGCATCTTCTGAAACTTGACTTCAAACATTTTGATCTTGATGATGCCACTTTGTTTGTTAAGAAAGTTGGAAAAACAGTTGTATATCTTGTGGTATATGTAGATGATATTTTGATAACAGGAAACAATGAGAGCTATATTGCATCCATGAAGAAAGAGTTGAAGAAAGGTTTTGAAATGACTGATTTGGGTCATGTTCATTACTATCTGGGTATTGAAGTAGTTCAACATCCTAAATTTATATTTCTTTCTCAAAAAAAGTACATTGGAGATCTCTTGAACAAATTTGGCATGGATGAATGTAATCCCTTAACCACTCCAATGGAACAAAACTTGAAGCTCACATCTATTGAAGGGAAGGAGTTTGAGGATGCAACTAAGTATAGACAACTTATAGGAAGTCTTATCTACCTGACCACCACCAGACCTGACATTTCATTTGTTGTTGGAATCCTCTCAAGGTTCATGCAAAATCCTTGTGAAGGACATTGGTCTGCTGCAAAAAGAGTGTTAAGGTACTTGAAGGGGATTCAAGACTTTGGACTCAAATATACACAGGTAGGCGACTTCAGCTTGATCGGATACTCTGATTCAAACTTTGATGGCGACAAAGAAACAGGGGTGTCTACTACAGGTTACACCATGAGTCTTGGATCAGGAGCTGTCTCATGGAGATCACGCAAACAGTCAGTTCCAGCAGATTCCACGACCGAGGCAGAATATGTGGCAGCAGCTGAAGCAACAAAGGAAATTGTGTGGCTCCGGAAGATCCTGGAAGATTTGCGGATGAAACAAATGTATTCCACTCCACTCATGATCGACAACACTTCTGCAATAAAGTTGGCCAAGAACCCAAAGTTCCATGATCGAACAAAGCACATCAATACAAAGTACCATCTAATTCGACATCATGTTCAGGCCAAAACCATCCATCTACATCATTGTTCCACTAATGAGCAAACTGCTGATATCTTCACCAAAGAACTTGGCAGAGAAAAGTTTGAAAAGTTCAGATCGATGCTTGGACTCACCAACATCCCTTCAGATTAAAGGGGGGAATGTTGACACCTAATCCTATGGGATGGGTGTGGATATGTAATTTTGTATAATAAATAATATTAGGAAATAAGGAAGGCCAAGAGTCATTGGGAGATGAATCCCAATAGCCTCACCTCCATGTATAAATGCATGTACATTCTTCAGCTAATACACATTCTGATTTGAGGAGTTACCTCCTGGTTTGGTAGGTATAACTAAACCGTCTATAAGCCACAAAATAAACCATGGCTCGTGAGCATGACATGCAAACACAAGTTACTCCCACATTTGAAACACCACCTCACATCATCATAAGGGCTCGAAACCACTAAGCAACCCATAATAAGTTCCCTAGAAGGGATGACTATCATATTTAATGATTGGGTTTATCTCCAAGGTCAAAAGGAAAATCAAAGTTAGGAAAGGGAATTAGAATAGAAATTAAGGTAAGACCATGAACTTTTACCCAATATTGAACGAAGGTGAGCAACCATAGATATCATGAAGGAAGTTCAAGAAATATTATGATAGGAAATATTAAATTAAAATCAAAGTTAGGAAGTTAGGAAAGAGAATTAGAATAGAAATTAAGGTAAGACCATGACCTTTTACCTAATATTGAAGGAAGGTGAGCAACTATAGATATCATGAAGGAAGTTCAAGAAATATTATGATAAGAAATATTAAATGAAAATCAAAGTTAGGAAGTTAGGAAAGGGAATTAGAATAGAAATTAAGGTAAGACCATGACCTTTTACCCAATATTGAACAAAGGTGAGCAACCATAGATATCATGAAGGAAGTTCAAGAAATATTAAATGAAAATCAAAGTTAGGAAAGGGAATTAGAATAGAAATTAAGGTAAGACCATGAACTTTTACCCAATATTGAATGAAGGTGAGCAGCCATAGATATCATGAAGGAAGTTCAAGAAATATTAAATATTTTTTGCAGAGGCTTAAATTCTGATATGATTTAAGAAATATTGTCTTTTTTGAAGGAAGTTTCATATGATAAGAAATATTTTTTTTTTTTTGCAGATGCTTAAATTCATGAAAAGATCATGAAAAGGTGAAATATTTATTCTCTGTAAAACAATCAGAGATCATGACAGCCACTCTGTCTTTTCCAGGGATGATCAACTCATGAAATTATGATATGATAAGAAATATCCCAAGATTGTTGACATAACAAATGAAGCTGTCCAAACAAGAATATATTCTCAAAAATCTGCTGCTGTCAAGACAACTAATTCTACTAAAACAACAATTTTAGACTCCAAAACCACTATTGTTGATCCAAAATCAGTTGATCCAAAAGTTTTTCTTGCTAAAACAAGTACTGAAAATAGTAAACCTGAGCAACCATAGATATCATGAAGGAATTTCAAGAAATATTATGATAAGAAATATTAAATCATTTTTGCAGAGGCTTAAATTCTGATATGATTTAAGAAATATTATCTTTTTTGAAGGAAGTTATGATATGATAAGAAATATTATCTTTTTTTGCAGATGCTTAAATTCATGAAAAGATCATGAAAAGGTGGAAAATTTATTCTGTGCAAAACAGTCAGAGATCATGACAGCCACTCTGTTTTTCCTAGGGATGATCAACACATGAAATTTTGATATGATAAGAAATATTATCTTTTTTGAAGGAAGTAGGCCAAATTGCAAAACAAAGATATATATTAATTAGTCCCATCCATAGTGAGTAGCCTTTAGAGAAAGATATATATATTAAATGGGTTTGCAGGGTCCTTTTGGTAATATGTCCTATGAACTTTTTGATTAAGTTGGAGAAGATGCTAAAGGTACGATCCAGTTCTATTAATGTTTTTATTTCACTTATCCTATCTACATTTTTACTGGCAGGTTACTTGTATTCCTGCCATAGCCTTGGCACCCTACAGGTTCTGGTAGATGGACGGTTTATTTTTGTTCTATGTTGTGCTTTTTAGAGGGGGAGGGTTGTTTCCCTAGGAGGATATGTCCACATAGGATTCGTTTATCACCACTTTTGTTTTCTACTATATTGGTGGCTTTATTTTATATGGAAGACAGAGTGAATAATTGAGAGTGATGAGCGATTAGTTTTGGTCACTGCTGTAAATATTTCCTCCGGATGGATCGAAGTTTTTTATAAAAAAGACACTGTTATTTTTTGTTTTTACACGCAGGCTATTAGGTAGTCTCTATTTTCACTTTTAAGATGCTAAGTTTTTTGTGAAGATTTGCAGTCATTTTTGTAAGACATATATCCTTCTATTGAACTGGACATTATATATGCAGTGTTTTTCTACTTGAAAAAAAGTTTATTTTGTGATTTTGTGATTCCAAAATCTCAAATTTGCGCATCCGACTATAGGCAGTAACTCTGAGTAGAAACTACCAAAATTCAATCAAACTTCGAAGCTAATATTTGGCACTTCAATCAAAATTGTGAGAAAATCCTTCTTTACAAACATGGCCATTAATTAGACAAGTTTTGGAAAGGAACATACGTATCTGGAAAGTGGCAGCAGAAATTGGTCGTTAATACAAACCCGAGCGATCCCTGAAGATGCTGAAGGCGTCATGGAAGACCCTACGAACAAAAAATATAAAATTAAAATCAAATTTAAAAAAACCAACAAAAAATAATTACAAAAAATAACAAAATTAACAAAACTTACCTCAACGTCGAGGCGCAAATCAATAATGTTCCACTCCTTGTCGCGACGCAACACCAAATCAACTAAAATCGCACGAGATAAATGTAAATCAACTAAAATCGCATGAGACAGATGTGAAAACCAAATCAACTAAAATAGCAGGAGATATATGTGAAAATTAAATCAACTAAAATCGCATGAGACAGATGTGAACAAGAAACCTAGAATAGTAAGTGGGCGATATATTTATAAAATAATAGTTCGGCCGAACTAAAAATCTGTTTGTCATTTCTGTCAGTACGCCGTCAATGTAAACGACAGAATGAGTTCGGCCGAACTAATTTCGAAATTTTGGCCGAACTATTGAGGAAAAAAGTTTTCCGCCCCGGATTCTCACAAAAGTGTTACCCATCTTCACATTTTTACCCATTACATGTTTTCCATTTCTATGTTTTAATTTAGGTTTTAAGTTTAAAATTTGTGTTCAATTTAGGATTTAAGTTTAAAATTTTAAGAATAAATCTACATTTATTTTAATTATTTAAGGATTTGATTATTAAAAATTAAGGAGGTGTACATATTTTATTCCATTTTGGATTTAAACCTATGATCTTTTAAGAGAAAACACATGCTCTTAACCATTAGACTCACTAAAAATAAAAATAAAATTAATATAAAATTGTTTTATTTAAAGTAAATATTGAAATATTTTATTCAATATGAGATTTATTTAACTTTTGTGCTAACTTCAAATTGAGTACAATTTTTACACATCTTCCTACCCACAATGAAGCTCTTTCAAAAATTTATTAAATTCATGACACACTGATACGAAAAATTATTGACAATTCTCTTAAATAAAATTTTAGGATTTCAGATCTTAATCTAATTCATATATAGCATATTATTTTATTATGTTTAATTTTATAAGTTAATTTCATGGAGAAGTGAGACTATAGGTTGAGTAAAAAATTCTTTTTTTTGGTTGTTGTTTTGACCTATGAAAATTTAATAGACAAAAATGAGACCAGAAAATATATATATATATATATATATATATATATATATATATATATTACAACTTATAACATTAATTACTTACGAAATAAATTATATATTATGTATAACATTAAATTAAATATCTTAAAATTAAATAAAATACATAACACCCTATATAATATTATTTAATTTATTACTAAGTGCATATTAATAAAGAGCTATTGGAACAATGCAGGAACAGAAACTCAACGCCGCTCTTCTTGGTCTCCCAACATGGTCATCTCATGGAGATTTAGGTTCACAATTGGGATATTGTCGGATCGACTGACGTTTATTATGTTGTTGAAACAAAACCAAACTTAAACCAAGTTTTGGAGTAAATCGAAATAAAATATTTAAATTCCCAGTGGATATTTTTTCCAGGAGCGAGTCAGATATTTAAATCTATTTTTCCAGGTATATATCGTTTTCCCAAGTTGATTCATAATCTAAAATTTAGATTTATATTTAAATATACATTATAAAAATTAAATATAAATTTAAATATAAATCAAACTTTTGCAGAATATTTTTCGTTTAATTTTAAATTTAAATTATATTAGAGGAAGTGAGTATCTAATTATAATTACAAACTATGATACAGCTAAATGCACTGGTCTCCACGGCTTACCTCTCACGTTGTTACTGTGATATTTTTGGTAGTAGTTAGTAACTGCAGGTGACCAATTAAACTAATTTTTTTTGCTTCCCAAGCCATTAGAATTGGGTTGTATTGCAATATTCAAACAAGTATTGATTTAAAGAGATTAGAATTGAGTTGTAGGGGAATATTAAAAAAAATATTGATTTAAATAGATGGAGGTTAGAATTGGGTTGTACGAAAATATTTAAACGAATATTCATTTAAATAGATTAGAATTGGATTGTAGGGGATTATTCAAAAAAATATTGATTATAGAATAAAAATAAAAATTTATAAATTGAAATCTTATCCATTCTAACAAGCTTTTTTTTATCACCGCATTTTCTTCCACTCACAATCTAAAGGACTAATACTCCAAAAATATAGACAACAACTACATCAACTTTGACTAATAATCGACCCAGCTTTCACTGATAATCACCCTATAATTGCATACTATGGCACCATAGAACCACTGCATACTCCAATGACAAATTCTTCAATTAACTGTAGTGTTTGTGGCTAAATCACATTATCGAATAAATGCTAAAGTGCTAATAAATTGCAAATTAGGTATGCCTATTTACATAAAATAACTAAGATCTTACCCATTCTAAAAGGTTTTTTGTTATCACTGCATTTTCTTCCACTCACAATCTAAAGGAATAATACTCCAAAACTATAAGCATCATCTAGATCAGCTTTCACTGATAATCACCCCTGCATTGCATACTCTGGCACCATATAACCGCTGCATACTCCAAGGACAAATTCTTCAATTAAGTGTAGTGCTTGTGGCTAAATCACATTATTACATAAATGCTTACGTGCTAATAAATTGCAAATTGGGTATGCCTATTTACATAAAATAACTGAGATTATGGATTTTAAAAATACTATCAAGGTGAGTAATCCTGTGTGATCGCAAATCCATGTTTAAAAAATCATTAAAAAGATATATTGCATGGTTTTCAAAAGTTTCATTGATAATCGCCCCCACATTGCATACTCTCGAACCATATAACTGATGCATACTCCAATGACAAATTCTTCAGTTGAGTGTAGTGTTTGTGGCTAAATCACATTATTGCATAAATGCTTACATGCTAATAAATTTCAAATTGGGTATGCCTATTTACATAACATAACTGAGATGGGGGGTTTTAAAAATACTATCAAGGTGAGTAATCTTGTGTGATCACAAAGCCATGTTTAAAAAAGCATTAAAAAGAGATATTGCATGCTTTTCATAAGTATCAATTCAAGCACGAGGCATGGCCTATTCAAAGGCGACGTCCATTTATTTAGTGATCGTGTTTCTACCTAGCAATAACCAAGATTGCTTTGCATGCAAGCGATGCATTTAAAATGAGTACAAGGGGACATCATGGTGTTCGGTAAATACTGAAAATTTTAAAAGGAACACCACCCATAATATAGTGAACCATTTTGCCTAAAATTCCAAAAATTTGACCAAAAAAATTCAGAATTGAAACAGTTAAACAGTGCCAAAAACTTCCCTACATTACTTGCATAGTATGTAATAAAAATTTGCATAAAGCATGTTGAATTTCTATAAATTATGAGTGATGTGAGCAAGAGACCCGAAAGCGGACTGTATTAGTGAAGAAGATGGTGGGGTCATTTGATAAACAAGCAAAAGAGTACTCAGAGGGCAAACCTGCTTATCCTGCTTCATCATTTTCCATGTTGGTATCTCTCACTGCATATCATCAACTTGATGTGGGTGCAGGCAATTTCCAAGCTTTTGTTTTTGTAACCTCTCTTACACATTTTTTTTTAAATTTCGTTTCACTTTATTGCTCTTTTTGTGCCAGAGAAGGCAAAGGATGGAGGTGCCATCAAGAACGGTTCAGTAAAAAGTACTCTCTTGCTCTTTTTGTGCCAGATAAGGCAAAGGATGGAGGTGGAGATGGTCGTTCCCCTCTTCTGCAAAACTTAGAGGGGGAATAAGTTGTTAAGCCATAAAAAATGGTTCAGTAAACAATTTTGATTAATTTTGAACATGTCCATTACACCTCTTAATTATTAGTTTTTTATTCACTAATAATATGATGGCTTAAAACTCTTCAATCATCTAACATTTCATCTACTAGTATAAAATAAGACAGAGTGGCAGCTAGGAGAGTTGTTTTCAAATAGTGATGCCTTGCAACGTAATTATTTATGACGAAAATATATTATTATAAAAAATATTAAATTGTTTTTTAATTATTAAGATGATGAAAATATATGTTTAATATTCAAAATAAAAACATTGAATGCTTCAAGTGAAGGATATAAACTTCAAAACCTAGTAACTTAGTGTTATGCTAAATTAAGTACAAAATTCCATGAAGATTGTATCAAAATTTCAACATAATATGGAGTGTAAAATGTACAAAATGGAGGCTAATGCACTTTCATAGTGGAAATATAAATTAAGTAATAGCAAGGATCATGCATATTCTAGGGGAAGGTGGTCATTGTCATTTGGGGTAACCCATGTTATCATAAGTTTTCCTCCTTCATGTATGAGTTATTTCTATTTAGATAATGCATTTAGACATCGTCTGCATTAATTGAACTAGAATTTTATAAGTTACTTTGGAAAATTTTGTATTTAATGGATTCTAGAGAAAAACACTCTTAATTACTTAAATGAAGATCGATTAGTAAATTCCTTATTACTTGAGTGTTTGTCAAAGCATTAATCAATTCATTAACAAGGCTAAGTGGTTCACTTTAATCAATTTATGTGATAGGGTCTTCATAATACACATATATATTCTCATAATTTGGTAGCTTAAGATGAACTTCATACATGAATATGAGGTGGGATTCAAACATATCGATCTTATCATTTAATACATTATACTAATTAACACCACCATTATTGGATCTGAATTAGCTTCTCACTAACCTGATGGTTGAATTGCATCATCAAATCTCAAAAGGAGCATATAACAATGAATATGAACAACTAAATTTAAAAAAACTTCCTTTTGAAATAACTCTATTATCATATCAAAGGAAGGAGAACTTCATAAACAAATTGGGATGTATGCATGCATATTTTACGTATTTAATAGATGAATGAGGAGAGGACGAAATATCTATATTTTTTCTGGTATGTTTAAGTTTCTTAGAAAGTAGTTTAACATGATCATGAAGAATTAATTATTGTTATATGAAGTTTAAATTTTAGGGACACATGCAAGAGTTTGGACATTTCTTGAACTAAAATTGAATGCTTTTGAGTAAAAAGAGCTATCAGATATAGATGATGTAATGGATTCATTATTTTACCTTGATTTGATATGCATCAAAATTATATGATTCGTCATTGATCTCATAAATTCCACTTCCACTTCTCAAATAAAGTTGAAATCGTTTTTAATGATGCTTTTAATTTAATTAGTTGTTTTTTCCCCGCCTTAACACTTAGTTATTGCTTTTGTTTCCATATTTTTATTTTTCATTATTTTGAATTGACTAAATATGTATTTTCTCAAAATTATTTTGATGCTCATCCACTTGAAAACCATGACTTAGATGACATTGAGAACCTCGAAGAGGAGCAAGCATCAAAGAAACATAAAGTAAGATTCTAATAAAAATGGAAGACAATATTTCTCTGTAAAATATTGTAATGGGGCTGAAAAGATAAAATGTTCTTTGTGTGTTAAATATAAAAGGGAAAATACATTTGCTAAATATGGAAGAACCACCCTTGGTGGTTTAAATGCCCATGATAACTTAAAGGATGTTAAATTGTCTTTACAACTTTTGGAGGGAGAAACCAAAAGAAGTAATCTTCTCATTACAAAGCATGTAGGGCTAATAGTACATGCCGAGAAGGAGAGAATGAAATCAATAATTGAAAATATGTATTTTCCTTCCATACATGACCTACCATTACAAGCGTATAAGTCAATTTCTGACTTGAATAGTTATAAATGCACTCCAAACATTCCTTTAATAGATTAATACTCATAAGATACAAATACAACATCTAGAAAAGAGTTTCTACAAGCTTCCAAAGATATATATTGGTAAAGGTTAAATGATGATATTTGTCATATTCCATTCTACTCAATTTCACTTTATTAAAGCACATAGGTATGGAGCAACATATGATTATTTATATTATGTATTTAACAAATAAAGGAAGACTCTAATGTGTTGCAAGATTCATATTCTTACTTCAAAATAAGGATGGAGCATCTCAGTCTATGTATGATGCAATAACAACTATTTTAGTAGATATGGATTTATTTTTGATGAAATTAGTTGGATTTTGATCTCATGGGGCTTCTACCATGAGGGGTGTGCTTGAAGGTTTATCAAATCGACTTTGGCATGGTAGATGCGAAGTTAGAGGGAACTTAAAGGCTCTAAATTTTAAGGAGTACCATTACAAAGCCTTTGAATAGGTGAGTTAGCTCTTAATTAGACTCATTATTATTCATTTGGACTTGTATCATGGTTTCATCATTTGGATAATAAGTTGTATTAGTTCAATATTTTTTGTGATTCTCATTAATGGTTCCACCTCTCCCTCCTTTAAGAATGAAAGGAGTATTAGGTAGGGTTTTACTCTCTCTTCGCTTTTGTTTATTATTGATGTAGAAAGGAATCTTTATGATTTGGAAATTAAAAAGGTAAGAATGTAGGAATTCCTTATATTATCACTCATCTCTTTGTTAATCACATCCTAATATTTTGTGATGATAAAAGGATGGTTGAGAATTTCCATGAGATCATTAAATATCTTATGTGTAGTAAATGGTATGAATATAATTATTTTCAATTCAATGATCTCTTTCTGGGGCCTCTCAGAATATGAAAAAAACAATGCTCCCAATTTTTTCATTACCAAGTTTTGGAATTAGATAATGAAATGAAATATATAGATTTTAATTTGAAAGAAATCTAGTATCAAATGGAAATTGACTTGGACAATACCTAATATTGAGAATAATTTAAATAATTTTCACAATTTTAGGCTTTCTAGAGGAAGATGACTAGTTCTTGTCAAAGTGGTTGTGAAAGGCATACATGTCTACTAGTTGTCCTTCACTTGGATACTAAAAGGTGTAATTCAACAAATTAAACAATTTTTATTTAGTTTTATTTGGTTTGGAGATGTAGGAAACAAATGGATTGTGTTAGATTCCCTGAAAAGCAACTAGTTGTTTCAAAATATCAAGGTGGATGAGATCTGAAGATCTCTAGAACACAACAATAATATGAAAATTAGTTTCTTGAAATTTTCCTCTTATAAGAAACTTTTTGGTATGGAGAATTCAAAGAGGAGACAACATTTATATTGGCCTAGATCATTGGATTGAAAGCCATGATGCATACTAACTCCCAACTATAAAATAATAGATTGAGATAATATAATTTATAATATATTGAGGAAAATGGCAACAAAAAATAGAGAAATGGGTACGCAACATTAATGGATTTCTTGGGATGAGATTGATCCTACGAAGGAGGATGAAAAAACATGGAAAAATTATGCTCAAAACGTAAGGATTTGCTTCATAAGTCAAAAATATGAGTAAGACCATATAATTGGGTCCTTGAATTCGATATGTTCCTATGAACCAATAATAGGATATGAAACCATTTTTGTCTGTAGTGTGAAAATCCACAGATTCGGTGGTTAAGAATCCTTTGGAAGCTCATATGCCAATCCAAATAAAATAAATTTGCATAACTTGTGTTGAAAAATAAGTCACTAACCTAATATATCCTATAGAAATGAATTTGTAAGGCCTTGGTTAGTGTTGTATTTATAAAGTTGACTTAGAAACTAATTCTCATCTTATAATGTCTTTTGCTCTTATTATTAAAGTTTTGAAAAAGGATAACCAATTGACTAGATTGAAAAATGCTTGGAGAGGAAACTCCATTGAATAATTCCTAATAAATTGGTGTATGAAGCAAATAATAAAGAGAGAAATATAAATCTCTTTAGTTTGGAGAGTATGTCTAACCTAAAATTCCAAAATTTTTAAGGATAAGGATACTCTACTATTGAAATGTGTTATTGAAATAATGAACATTCTTTCAACCTTACCCTAGTATAAGGAAGTAAGATCCATAAAAAAAAACCCTAAAGAAGTAACAAAAAATAAATATGATAGGATTTATTTAATGGTGCCTCTCATGGAAACCCTCCAAACGAGGGACTTGGGGACTACTACATCCTTCCTCGACCCACCATATCTCTTTTAAGGCTAGTTTGGGTAGTGAAACTAATAGGTTATGCAAACTAATGAAACCAAAAGAGTCCTAATTCTTGCCTAAGAAAATGGAATTAAGCAAGTTCGAATCTTTGTAGATTCTTTGCTTGTAATTCTATATATAAAGGAAAATGGAGTTGTTTAAATTCACATCTTGGGAGATTTTTTTGTTGTAAGATAATGTATAAAAGGAAAATTTAACATGTAAAACTTTATTCTGAAAACTTTATTTGATGACATTTTGGGTTCAAAATCATCCATCTCATACATTTATTTTATGCATGCTTACAAGAATAAGAAGAATGAAGTAGGATGATTTTTTAAAGGAGTTTCAATGGAGAAAGGACTTTGAAAGATTGTTGACAACTCTCATGCACACTTTTTGGAATAACATCGTGATTTGTGGTTATAAAAAATTTACTCAGTCTTAAAATTTTGAATTTGTGTCTTCTTGTATGAGGAAATGAATTTTATTTCTTGTATAAAGCGAGCTATATGTATTTTCGAAAAATTTAAGGAGGGTTGTATATGATGTTTACTAATGGAGACAAAAGATTAGGGTGATCTATTTTTGGAGAGAAAATTTTGTTATGTTCAATAGGGTATAGCCTTTAGATTAATGCTAAAGGATTGTAAAGGAAAATTGGAATCCTAACAAACACCTATCATTGTAATTTGTTTGTATAATAGAATTGCTAAATTTTTGTATCTGATGTTTAAGGCAAAAGATTACGGTGATCTATTTTTGGAGAGAAAATTTTGTTATGTTCAATCGGAGATAGTTTTTAGATTAATGCTAGAGACTTGTAAAGGAAAATTGGAATCCTAACAAACACCTATCATTGTAGTTTTTTACAACAATATGTTATGTAGCATAGATACATCGTAAACTAGGATCTATTAGTTTTAAGGTCACGACCAAGCCACACAACAAATTGGTGTATGAGACCCCCTTATTTATGGGACAAGGGACCCACCTCTGTGCAACGATTTTACTGCCAATTCTACAAAGGCATACATACTTTACCCCCCTCTGGTTTTGTCTATGAAGGCATACATACTCTACCTCCCTCTGGTTTTGAACTTTTGATCTTGTAGGAGGAAACACATGCTCTTAACCATTAGGACCACTCAAGCTGTATATTAAATATATTAGATTTTATTTGGTTTAACATCCACTTTCCCTTTACACAACTGCAGCTGCAGAATAGACTTACAAACCTAAATATTGTCCATAAGAAAGTAAGTACAAAAAGGGGACTTGGGACTTAGTAGGAAGGAGAGATAATTTAGTGATTTTTTTTCCAAATAGAACATGATTGGAGATGGTTAGTTACACTAAATAATCTATTGAGATGGATAGTACAATAATATAATAATATAATGAAATGAAATGTATCTTTGATGGGATAATGGTGAAAGAGATGGATGGTGCAATAATATAATGAAATAAAATCCATGTTTGATGGGATGAGATAATGGTGATAGAGAAATCAAATAAAATGTGATTATGAGTGGAGATTAAATTATAAGTAGAGTTTTTACTTGATTGGGAGTGGAGATTTAAGGTATAGGCACATTGGTGTAGTGGAAGTTTTAATATTATTAATACAACTTTACTTTATTACATTTTATGTATCTTTATTTTTGTTTTTCATATTAGATATTATGTACATTCATAATGTGTTTTTAATATAATTATATATAAAAATAATAATATAATTAAATTATGTATGTTTATATTGTGTTTTTTAATATAATTATATATAAAAAAATAATTCAATTAAATTTAAATTTTATATATTATATTTGATTTTTAAATTTTTATATTATAATAAATTATTAATATATATATATATATAATTCATAACTTGTTATTTTTCTAGCATTTTATATTTATCTTTCATGAAGAAAAATTAATGCGTTCTAATATATTTAATTCACTTTTTGATACATTCGATTAATAAAGAAGTTTGGATATTTATTAAAAATCTTTATTAGTTTAACTTAAATTTCAAAATATAATAAGGAAGATAAAAATAAATTAAATTTTGAAAAAATATGCAACTCTATTTATTTATTTTTGCTTTTGGACATTATATATATATATATATATATATATATATATATATAAGTGAGGGGGTAACTTTTCTATTTCTGTTAAAAAAAGCAGCACGTTGCTAAAAGCAATTGGGCAATGGTTTTAAATAAGTAAGTTCATGCTATTTAATTTGTACAATTTAGGTGCCTAAAGATTTAGGGATGTTGAATCTATCTATATATTGAAAAATGCAATTTAAATAACAAAAAATCACATTCTTTCTTGAAAAAAAAAAAAATATATATATATATATATATATATATATATATATATATATATATATATAAGTTTAGGAGTACTTTTCTATTTTCTATTAATAAAAAAAGCAGCACGTTGCTAAAAACAATTGGGTAAATATTTTTAAATAAGTAAGTTCATGCTATTTAATTTGTAGAATTTGAGTGCCCTAAAAGATTTTGCAGGATGTTGAATCTATCTATATATTGAAAAATGCAATTTAAATAACAAAAAATCACATTCTTTCTTGAAATTATTTTACTAAATTATGGTGAAAAAAATTATTTCATCTACAAATTAAATTATACCTATATATTTTATAATTACAATTAAAAAAAAAGCATATCCAAAACTTTATAGATTTCGGAATCTATAAACACTAATGAGCCCAAATGAATGTGACACTGAATATTATTAATTTTAGTTGTGATTTATTATTTCTAAAATTTAAATGATCTTAGAATATTACCCAACCATCGGAATAAACTTTAGATGATCTTAGAATGTTACCCAACCATGGAAACTTTGTTTTCATAACGAAAATTCCACATCCATTAATCACAAACAATGATTACATCCAATAAAATCGGGTATACAGAAATTGAGTTTCACTATCGACGAGGAACTCGACAAAATGTGGAATGCATGGAATCCACGCGCAGGGGGCACAATGGGCCCACCGAGTTTTCATAAAGTCAAGAGTTACACATCATTGCAGAGCGAGAGAGAGATATTCGTAACGTAGCAAGTATTGCGGCATTTGTTAGAAGGAGGAGAAACAAAAATAAAATATAAAATTATATTTAATTCCTTATTCGGTATTTTGTGCCAATCCTTTGCTTACCTGCTCTAATCTCACTCAGTGTTGGCACAAGCAATGGATATTCTAAACACCATATAAACACATGAGGAAACACCATTAGTAGCATTATTGTCCTTCTACTCATTCAAACACTCATCCAACAGATAAACGACATAATTCACTTGGATGAAATCTCTTGGCTTCTTGTTGGAGTAATCACCACACCTCTATGGATTCCATAATTTCCACCTTGGGGATCCTAGTTACCAGTTTGGAAGTTTATCAACACTTGCGAGTTTTGGTGTAACGAGAAACCTCTACATGGTATCAGAGCTACAAGGGTTTGGAGAAGTTGCATGAACAACTTTTTTGCAGGTTTTAAGAGCATAGAATTGGAAATTGTTCGAAGATTTGATTTGCAAATCCAAATATTAGAGAATTTTCAACAATGGAGTTCTCATCTTCAACGGTTCTGACTCCATACAATTACCATGAATGGAAGCCAATGATTTTGCTTCATATTATTAATGGAAGCCAATGATAGTCATGGGAATTGAGATAAAACCAATCTCAGAAGATGAGAAGTCAGATTGGCTTAACAGATTTGACATGGCTTATGGAAGATTGTGTCTATCTGTGCCTCGTGATATTCTTTATGAGATCATAAATATTGAATCACCACATGAAATCTCCACTACATTGAAATGATTATATGGTGATGAAAATGATCTAGAAGAACACCATTTGGAGGCAAAGAGATTGACTTATTATACAAGTCATGAAAGTGGTGAAGACTCCAAAAATGTGGAGAAATATTCTCAAGATAGTGTTGAACAAGAAGATTTTGCTTTTTCTATTGTTAATGGACCTGTTGCAGATGAGAATTTTATCTTATCCAATAATGAAGACATTGCACATGAGGAAATATATTCCTCTGCTAATGATGAAGACACTACTTTCAAAATCATAGAAGAGGACTTTGATTCCTCTACTATTGACACAGATTTGACGCAATCTCAATTTAATGATGCCCCACATTCACCCTTAGTCGCAGAGCAATGCATGCCCATGCATGTATCTAAGGAGGCATTTATAGCACCGTGTATGCACATGTATGCAACCACAAAGGCATCTCGAAGGCCACACATGCACATGCATGTAGCCCTAGAGACAACAATTCTCATGCATGCATATAGGGTACATGAATTTGATCGTCAAATGCATGACAAAGTTGCAGGGAATCCATATTGGCATGCAACCATGTATAAGGAAATTCAGTCCTTGATCCAAACATGGGAGTTGATACCTATACTTCCAAAAATGAATCTTACTCCTCTAGATCCAAGATGGGATCATCCATCTTCAGTATTTTCCAAGTCCAAGCAGACTGTTGATATCTTCACCAAGAATTTCACTGAACAGAAGTTTTGATTTCAGTGAGATCATCTCGAGGTGAAGGACAGGACTGCCTAAAATTTGGCTTTTCTCTACTTTTCAATTATATTTTGAGGGGGGGTTTTTCTTCCCACTAGGTTTTCCCTCTTTCCTCTTTTCATGCATTGTATATGGGTACCTAAAATGGCCATGTTGTTGGGACTCATTCATTTTGCATCATAGTCACCTAAGTTATGCACCTAAGTTATGCTTAAGGGGGGGTGTTGGTGTACATGCATCTAGATTAAATTTAGTTAAACTCTAGAGATGAGCTTGGACCCAGGTTCGATTCCCCCGAGCTGCGTTTGAGGAGTGTATTGATTCCCTGAGCTGCGTTTGAGGGGGGGTGTTGGATTAATCACCACACCTTTATGGAATCCATAATTTCCACCCTCGGGATCCTAGTTACCGATTTGAAAGTTTACCAACACTTGTGGGTTTTGGTGTAACGACAAACCTCTACACTTCTCCAGGAGAAGTTATACCGTATAAAGAGATTCTTAGATTATATTAATGCTCTATTTCGAGATCAACAGAGGGAGGTCTCGATTTCTTTGAATGATCGGTTGTTAAAGATGCAAGATGCTGCTGAAAATGGAAAACAGTTGATCCAACACTCACGACGCCCTTGGTCGCAGCAGTGTATTGATTGCCTCCTTTGCAAGCCGAGAGTGGAAAACGACTTGTTCGGCTTTCTTTGATGACCTTCATGCAGACCTTTTAGTGTTGAAGAATGCTTACTAGGTTGTGCAAGCAGCACCACAACAGGCAGACATACTATTTCAAGACCAACCAGACACTGGATTGGTAGGATTGAAAATTAGAGATGTCGAGATAAAGATTTTGGGTTGGCTCACAGAAGCTTCCCATGCTCACCTTCATACAATAGGTGTATACAGCATGGGTGGTGTTGGGAAAACAGCGTTGCTCAAAAAATTCTACGACACCATCAAGGTTAGTCACATTTTTGATCATGTGATTTGGGTTACAGTTGCTCGATTTCCAATTCAGCAGATACAAAATGATATTGTTTCTACACTTCATTTAGATCTCGCAAACTATTCTGCTGATATGCAGAAGATGAAATTGTCTGCCTATCTCAAGACAAAGAGATTTCTTCTAATTTTAGATGACATCTGGAGTGGACTCAATTTGAAAGATCTAGGGGTAGAATTTTGCATTGAAAAATATAGCAAACTGGTATTCTCTACTCGAAATAGAGATCTGATTCCAGAAATGGACGCAGAAATGTCCATAGAAATATGCCCTCTACCAACAGAGGAGGCGTGGGACCTGTTTTGCAAAGTAGCCTTCATAGATGGCCATGTTCCAGAGGACATCGAGCAAATTGCCAGAGAAGTCACCAGCTAATGTAAAGGTTTTCCATTGGTGATAAATGTAATAGCCTCAACAATGAAGAGAAACATAGCTATAAATGACTAGAAGTGTGCTTTAAGCCAAATGCAAAAGATGGACCCAAATTTTGCAATTTGTCATCTGAGAATTAAACAAGATTTGTATCAGTGATTTAGATGGAGTTACGATTCTTTGAGCTTTGCTAATTTGAAAATATACTTTCTTTATTGTGCCATGTTCGAGGAATATGCCCGAATTCCTGTAGAAGATTTGGTTCAAATGTACATCTAAGAAGGTCTGGTTAAGGCCAATGATAGGGATTACAACTATTTACTAGACACTGGGTGCAGGTATGTAAATTTGCTTCTTGATCGTTTCTTGGTGAATGAAGAGGTTGATGAAATCGATGAAGTTATTCTACACTATATTTATGTTCACGATGTTCTCCGCGATATGGGTATTTATATCGGAGAGGAAGAGGAAAATTATGCATTTAGGGCAGGTCACAGGCTTCAACGCTTCCCCGACATGGAGGCCTGTGCTCATAGCAAATGGATATCACTTCGCAACAACAATATTACATCTTTTCCGACCAATGAATTTAGATGTCCAAAATTAGTTTATCTATTGTTAGGAGAAAAATTATATTTGAGGGAAATTCTGGAAGGCTTTTTCCTTAGTTTCGCCAATTTGAAGGTAGTAGACCTATCTCTATTACCATTAAAATCATTTCCAACATCATTGTGGCAATTGATACACCTTGAATTTCTTGACTTAAGGAAGACTCATATTCAGAGCATTCCTGACGACATAGGCAATCTTGTTGACCTTCAATTCTTGTGTATTTGTAATTGCACGTCTTTACTATTTTTTCCCAGTGAAATAAGAAAACTTTCAAATCTGGAGCACCTAATTGTAGAGACTCTAATATCGCTTGGCACCGCTTCCACATGACATCAAAGTACTTTTAAAGTGCAATATTGTAGAGACTCCGTCGTTCGGGAATCAGATAGTGCACAATGATGAACTGCCTTACGACAATGGAAAAAAAATCATGTAATCTCTGTATTGGAGGTCTGAACTTTGCATGCATGTATAATTTGTTCATGTAATCTGGGCATGGGAAAAAATAATGATTTTATCAAATTGTTCTGCTATCTCATTTGGATCTCATGAGAAAGATTGGATCTTCACTATGTTTGTTGTGACAAGAATGGACATGATTAAATGACGTGTAGGATACCATGGAAGAAGATCAAAGAAAAGTAAGTCAATCTCCTGAAAATGCACATTTTGTTCTTTCACATTACAATACTAACAAAAATGAAGATTGGTTAAAAAGTTAATATACTTCTTCAAAAGAGATGCATGGTTGCTTAACACTAGTGTTTTATTATAAGAGGAAAAACTGTAGGGGTTAATCTTTTTGGTGGCTTAATTTTGCATGTTTTTTTGGCTAATCTTTTCCATGGCCTAATTTTGCATGATGATTGTCAATTTCCATGTTGAGGGCTGATTTTTTTGGCTAGTCTAATTTTGCATGCTTTTTTCAAAGAAATGATTATGAATTTTCATGTATATCTAAAATGATTTTCCAAAACTATGTACTATACAATTATTTTACTCTAAAGATTGCTAATTTTTTTAGAAAGTAATTAAGATCCTTAAAATTTTGAAATTTTCTTTTAGAAACTAATTAAAATCCTTAAAATTTTGAAATTTTCATAAAAAAATTATCAAAGAGTGGACGGCTAGCATTTTAAGAATTAGTAAGTTTCTCAAATGTTTCTACACTTTATGATATATATGGAAGATTTAATTTTTCATTGCATGACATGACTTTTTAAATAGAATGCTTTAAATAATTGAAAGAAAATATAGGGGTGGAGTAGACTTTGTAGATAGATCTAGCCACAAACCTATAAAAATAGACACTATCAAGCTTATATTGACTAGGTTCCCATATTTTCTTTGCATGATGTTGTTTATTCCCTTGAGTTGTGGAGGAACTTGTATTTTGTGAATATTCAACAACAAGGCGAGGCTATTCACATGTTTTATGGAAAATTTGTTGTAAGGGGGACCATCTTCTTAGGACATGGTGATCATGACAAGATGACAGGATGGGATATTATTAAAATTGAAAGAAATACTTGCATGTCATGCAGATAACTTTGCATACCTCTCTCACCATGATGAAGATACATTTTTATCTACTGTTTCATGGCATGATATATTTAGGTACATAAGTTATTATAATTTTCATATGTCGAAGCCAAATATTATTTTTTGTTTTGCCTAAAATTCGAACGAATTTGAAGTAATGTGGTACATGTATCTTTGGTAAAAATAGCACATAACATTTTCATAATTCCACTTTTAAAGCATGTATAAAACTAGAGTTGATACAATTTGATTTTTGTGGCCCCGTGGCTATTACATATAATTTTGATAATGAATATATCATGAATTTTATAGATGATTACACCAGGTTTTGTTGGATTTATTTGTTAAGGAAAAATCCTCAAACATTTGAAACACTTAAAAATTTTCATGTATCGATTTAAAATGAAATTTTTGTCTATGGATTGAAAATGAAGCACAATCTCATATTGGTGTTCTTCATATTGATAATGAAGGGGAAATATGCATTTGATGAGTTTGAAAGTTGTTTTGTTAAACATGGGATTTAAGATTCAAACCATTACTCCATGAAATATTTAGAGGAATGGCGTAGTGGAAAGAATCAATAAGACACTCTTGAATGTTGTATGTTAAATTCTATTTTCCAAGAATGTGAACTTGATGTTTTGGTATGACATAATTTTCTATGCAATGTTTTCAAGAAAAAAAATATATATCTCGAGATTTTGGGAAGAAGACTCCATGTGAAATGTATTATAGCAACATTCCTTTGGTGATACACAAAAAAAATACTGGTTCCACTTATTATGACTTAATTCCTAAAGAGAAAAAAAAGTAGAAAAAAACCAAATTTAAGGGGAATTTGTTGTAAAAAATAGGTCTCAAAATGAAAAATGTACTAATAAATCAACTTTAAGAGAACCAATTGGATTCAATATGATGATGTCATATATAAGGGAGAATATTTTTGGAGGGAAAATAAGAAAATTACTTTCTTTAATCATAGTTTTGAGTTATCTCCTTGTGGGTTTACTAATTTTAAGTGTGTACACTCGTTGGATGGGGAATCTGATTTCAAATCCAATAGGTAACCACTCTACATAGTTTTGAGTCGATCCACACTAAGAAAAATTAAAAAGACCATGAAACATGTTTTATCAAGCATTTTGATTTTTTCTTGATGTGGATATAGACTCGAAAGTATGCATAGTGGGCACTTGTTGGATGCGAAATATAATTCTGTATCCAATGAGTATATACACTTGAAATTTATGTAAAACCACAAGGATATAAGTCAAAAATGTAATAAAAAAATGTAGTTTTCTTTCTTTTGTTTTAAATTTTCATAACTCGTATTTTATTATTTCCCTTAAGATACTCATTTTAGACATCAAAATTTCCCAATTGAGAATTATAAAGTAGAAATAGAAATACACATTATTATCTTCTTTTTATCAATTTTTTTTATTATCATGATTGTGGAGTTTAATTAACCCCTTTTCATTAGTGAACCTAACGAATCTACCACTAATGCATAGGTTCCCATGTATTGGTGTTGACGTGTCAATTGATAAGTCCCATCAATAGGTATATTTTTTGAGTCCCATTGTGTTATTCTTCAACCCTTAAAACTCTCATATTCTCACATTAATTTTCATTTTTAGCCATATATGATTTGTAGGAGGACTAAAGGGTGCTTGTCATATTTCATGGCCTAATGTGATTAATATACATGAAACGGAAGATTTTTGAAGATATTTACTATATAGGGGCTTGTTGGAGTCATCTAGAGAGAATATAGTAGGCTTGTCCACCACATTAACTCTCCAACTTGTCTTAAGTCCAAATATTCCTCACCAACAACTTGAATTCACTAGAAGTCGAGGAACTCAAGTGCATGTAAATATCCAAGGGAATCAGATCCACTAATTTCGAAATTTTGGATGGAATCAATCCTCCTTTCAAGGAAGATGACCCACAACTACCTTTTGTATAAATAAAAAATCCTAAAGGCTCATTAGGGTTTGAAATTTGTTGGAGATAAGAGTAGCTATTGAGAGCCTACTGCTTAGTACTGTTAATTTCATCTTTCATGTGATGTATGTGACTCTTTTTTTTTTCAATGAAAAGCTTACTATTGGCCTACATATGAGTTAACTTTGAAGGGTTGAAACCATTCGGTTTGGGCCCAACCCAAAGGCTTTAGTCCCTCTCATGTATTCTTTCCTTGTTCTTGTTCAAGTCATTGTATTTCTTTCGTTGTTTATGTAGGAATTATATTATAAAAAACATAGTTACAGGCTTGAACATCACCTCCTTATGGGAAGTTTCGCTGGAGGATCTACACCAACAATCCAAAAACATGTGTTTATGATTTCTTGGAAATTGTTAAGTTTTCGATTGTAACTCTTCTGCATGCGTGGTTTTTGCAACTTAGAAGTTAGTAGCATTGATTTGGAAATTAGAGTATGCATATGTTGAAGGGTAGAGAAGATCTTAACGAAATAAAATTCAACTCATTCTTTCCACTTTGATTCATTTTGTTGCAATATTGATCATTTAATGCATGCAATTGATTGGTCTGCAGGGATTGTTGTTGACTTGCAAGGGTTGGCACACTCATCCACATCAACTTAAGCCATTCCAGATTTATTGTGAACACCTCATACTACCCTCAACCTCTACTACCGAGATCACCCTTTCAGGGCCAATGAAGGACACCATGGGCATTTAAAATTTTGTGCAATATTGGCTTTTGAGGGGTACTAGGCTTGGAAAAATGCATCCCACATCCCTCATTCACCTTCATCCACTTTCATTCACATTTAAGACACCCTCCTTTCCCTCTGAAAGCTCTCAGACCCACTCCTATAGCAAAACATGGCCTCCTGTAGCAAAACGAGGCTTAGGCTTCCTGTAGCACTGTTGAAATCTAACCATATTTCTCTAGACCTTGAATCTTGGGTTATTAAGTTGAATAATGTTACCAAGGCTTTGATTTCATGATTACGTAAACTCCAAGACGACTCCAACCATATCTTTTCCTCACTGCAAACACAAAACAATAAGTAGAATTAGTGCTAGTATTTTTGAATTCCATAGTTGTGTTGAAGATTGAATTCCTCCTTTCCAAGAAAGTTGTAATTAGATAAATGATTAATGCAAGTAGAAGATTGATTTTATTAGTGTTCAAGTAGAGTATCATGCTTTAATTCTGCAACTAAAGTAGTCAATTACTTTCATGCAATTAAAATTAGTCTTTATTGTGAGCCCTAGTATTGCACCAAGAGTGTTGCAACTCCCAAGAGTTGATCAACTTAAATGATCAACCCGGGGTTTGTGCAAACTTAGAGGTGACATTTCTATATGCACAATAGGTTATGTTATACTCATGTCACCCTTAGTCATTGCATAAAGTAAAGGTGTTCAGAGACCATTCCTACCATTCCTCCAACTTACCTATAGTGAAAAATTCTTGTGAAAGAATAATTGAACCTGATTCTAACTATGAAATTTAAAATTCCATTCATTCAAATGTAGATGCTAATTAACATTCAATAAAAGAGAAAGGGCTAGTCTACTTGCAGAAGTAAAACTACTCTATTTTGTGAATTTAATCAATAATTAATATACTTGCATGTATCCTTGATCTACTTTACATTTTCTTGAAAATCAAGAATCTAACTTTTAGCATGCTTGTGAAAAAAAACTAGTTATAAATTTTTTTGTAGTGAGGAAAAGAGGAGGTTGAAGTGGTCTAAGAGATTCTCTTAATCATAAAATCACAAGTTGGGGGTCAATATTGATCATAAATAAGCTAAGGTTGAAGTGTGGGGTGAAACAGACTAATGAAAACAATGTTATGGGCCTACTACAAGAGTTTCTATAGGAGGCCATGATTTTCTATAGGAGGGTTTCTGAGAGCCTTTTGAGAGTAAAAACGGTGCCTTGAGGGCAGGAGAATATGGATGAAGGTATGAGGAAGTGAATGAAGGTTTGGGAAGCCCCCTAGCCAAGCCTAGGACCTCTTAGAGGTCTATTTTACACCAAAGTGGATGCCCACAGTGCCTTAATATAATGACTATGGAAATAGATTTTTCGAGCAGTGTGATGTGTAAAGGGAGAAGATGGAAAGGTCTAGGTGAAGATATAAATATGTGACCACCCCTACATATCAACACAACTGTGCATCTAGGCAAATACATACATAAAATGCCCAATAACACAATGAGATAAACTATCATGGAAAAGATGAGTTGAATTTAACTAAAATTTGTTTTACTCCACAACACTGCTATGATCATTAAAATAAATCCTAAGTTGTTGAGAATAAACATGAAAAGGGATAACTAACATCTATCAATTTCCAAGAGATCATAATTTCCTTTTTTTGGTCTGAGATTGTAAATCTTTAAAATCATTCTTCACACAAGAGTGGTGATAGTGAAACCTGCAATCAGAAGTTTTTATAGCTTAACACCTACTAAAATAGGAAAAAGACATGGAATGCTTTGAAATAAGAATACGACAAAATTATAGAAGAGGGACTAAATCCTCTAGGTTGGGCCCAAACCCAGGGGTTTTAGCCCTCTAAAACTAGCTCAAATGTAGAGCAATGGAAAGCTTCTCATTATCAAAAAATAGTAGTCTCATACATCACATGAAAGCTAAAAATAACAATGTCAATCACTAGGCTCAGTAGCTACTCTTTGCTGAAAAAAAAAAACTCAAATCCTAATGAGCCTTTCAGTTGGTTTATTTGTACAAAAAGGTAATTAATAGTAGCTTCCATGAAAATAGGACTGATTATATCCTTGATCCTGATAATTGTGGATCGAGTCCTCCTTGAGCCTCACCTGTACTTGGATTTACTTGGTTGTGAGTGAACTAGAGCTTGTGAGTGACGATTTTGTGATCTCAAGCCAATTTACAGAGTTAAGGAGCTGGACAAGCCCCAAATTCTCTCGTGGTTGTATCCATCAAGCCCTTGCATAGTGAATTCCTAAGAAATGTTTCTCTTTCCAACAATTTAATCACATTAGGCCACATAGTATGACAAAAATATTTTACTCTTCTTACTAAGCATATTATAACAAAAAATGTGAATTAATGTGAGAAAAGGATAGTTTTAAGGATGGAGGATAGCATAATGAACTTCAAGATATACCTATTTATGGTACCCATCATCACCCATCTACTAAGGGAGTTGCTCATCCTCTAAGAAACTTAGTCATCCATATGAAGTTCAATCATGGTCTTGGTGGCCTCTTTGATATCTCAAGGCACCTCAGATGGTGTGCCTTTTGGTGGATAAAATCTTGCATCTTTCTTTATCTCTGTCCATACCTTTTGTTCCTCATATTGGTTTCTTCATTCTTGTAATACCAATAGCAAGGGTGGATTAAGTTTGAACCCTATCAATTTGATCATCAATATCCACATAATTCTTTTGTACAATGGGGTTCATTCCAAGGCATTCGTTAGCCTTTTAGGAGAGTGATACTCTCTGATTCGTAGATTGTGGGGTAAGTTATGCCACCTTCTCTTAAAATCTTGTATAATTTCTGTTCTTAACATTATAAAAGTGTCCTCAAAATTTAGAATGGATTTTTCTTGGGTTTTTATGTACTTAGTTTCTGAATCAGAGTCAGAGGATATGAGGTTGTGATTGTTGATGACAACCTTCGGGCTTACTAGCTCTGCTATGATATACAAGAGCCCTTTCCTTATTTTCTCATCACCCTTTTCACTTCTTCAGTCCTTTCCTCCTCATGAGTCAACCAAGATGTGAATGGCATCAGTTGCATGTCTCGCAATATTGAAGCGGGGTTCCAGAAATTCAGATATGTTAGAATGAAATTGTGCATATTAAACTCAACTAGTGTTTCCCTACCTTCCATAATTACCTATTTACAAAACTCAATAAATTTTCTGTAGCCCTGAAAAGGAAAAAACCCATACCGCGATAGTGTATTTATTTTTAATTGCAACAATTATTCCGTGAGGAAAAGAGCCTAGGATATGGATGGATATCTGCAGTGTACGACTTCCATAGATAGACTTCCCATATTGGCATGTTGTGTGTCTTTTTCTTGGAGTTTCTCTCTTAACCTTGTTTTTTCTTCCTATAGTTTCTCCCTCATAATTGACTCTCTTAGTCTCAATTAACTCAAATCCTTACTCATTTCAGTGAATTTCTCCTCCATGAGGCCCACATATTCTACCTTTCTGGATTTGGAAATTTGCATCTATTTGTTTGTTCTACCTCTCTTTATGTCCAACTTATAGAGGTGTGGGACTACACACTTTTCAGGTATAATCCTCCCTCCCTCAACTAATTTGTAGTATGATTCTAAGATGGGTTGTGTATTAGGTTCTTGAAGCTCTTGGAGGTATTATGCATCTACTTTTAAGGTGGTTTCTCCTTCCTGTAGCTCCTCTTTTTTCTCTTGTAGCATCCATTGTTTCTCCTACAACAACCCTTGTTTCTCTTGTAACTACTATTTTTCTACTTTCTCAATGGAAGTTTGTGTCTTTCATCTCTTGAAGTTGACTTCCCTAATGGTGGGCCTTCTCACAGGTATCACCGGTGGCTTGGTTTTTTCCTTAGGAGATGTAAACTCCTCAATATTTCCTTCACTAGGTCCCATTTATTCCTTTTTACTTGCTCCTTCACTAGGTCCCATTTCTTCCTTCACTAGGTCCCACAACTATTAATGATTGGATGTTTTATTTAGGCCAAATGCAAAGGTGGACCCAAATTTTCCAATTTCTCATCAAAGAATTGAAAAATATTTGTATCAACGATTGAGATGGAGTTATGATGCTTTATGCTTTGCTGATTTGAAAAACTACTTTCCTTAGTATGCCATGTTCTAGGAGGATGCACAAATTCCTGTAGAGGTTTTGGTGAAAATGTGGATCTCAGAAAGCCTAGTCAAGACTAATTATGATGAGGATTATGATTATTTACTAGAAACTGGTGCAGGTATGTAATGTTGCTTCTTGATCATTATTTGGTGAATGAAGAGGTTGATGAAATCAATGAAGTTAATGTGAGCTATATCTATGTTCATGATGTTATCCACAATATGTGGATTACATATTTTCTAAATAATGAATTTAGAATTAGTTTCTCTATTGGCAGGAGAAAATATATATTTGAGAGAAATTCCAGAAGTTTTTTTTCTTGGTCTCACCAATTTGAAGGTATTAAACCTATCTCTATTACTCTTAAGATCATTTCCCACATCATTGTGGAAATTGATACACTTTGATTTTCTTGACTTAGGGAATACTTAGATTTATAGTATTCGTGAAGACATAGGTAATTTTTTTCACCTTCAATTCTTATGTATTTGTAATTGTGCGTCTTTGATCTCATTGCCTCGTGAAATAGCAAAACTTTATGTATTTGTACTTGTGCGATCAAGTGCGTCTTTGATCGCATTGCCTCGTGAAATAGCAAAACTCAAAAATATAAAGCATTTAGATATTAAGTGTTGTCACTGCTTAGTGTCAGTTCCACATGACATCATATTACTTTTAAAGTGAAAAATTATAGAGACTTCATTGTCCAGGAATCAGATTGTGGACAACGAGGAACTCCCTTAAGACGATGCCAGAAAACTCATGTAATCCCTCTCTCGGAGATGTGAAATTTGCATGCATATATAATTTGTCCATATAATATGTGCATAGAAAGATTAATTATTTTATCAATTTGTTCTTTTTATTATATAATTTATCATTTTTTTTTCTAAAATTTATTTTTATTTCAATATAAAAATAATTTTCTATAATAAAAAATGTTACAATTATATGTTATAATATTATTTAATAAGAGAGTGCGAGAAAATGGAGAGTTCAGGAGTTAGGTTTTTTTCCTTAGGGTTTCAAGCCCACATCGCAGCCGCCTCTCGCAGGTCCGCGTCGAACAGGTGGATCTACCATTGTATGGCGGCCATGACTGTCATGGGGCTGTCGAATTTGGAAGTAGCAAGGCTTGTATCGTGGTGCGAGGTCATTCTGGATATACAATTGGAGGAAACCCAACCCTCGTTGGCCCTTAGAACCTCAGCAGGGGAGAACATAGGTGGCAAAAACGATATAGGAAAAATGTAGATGAAGCTACACAAAACCCCTCGACACGTCAAGAATGGACTGCATTACGCTGTGGTTTTGGATTAGTTGCGGCACTCAAGAGATGGCGGCGGATGGGTCGACCTGACCCATGTCATTTCCTGCAACTGCGGGCTGCGTGTGCAGTTCAAGAGGTTGGGGCTTTCATCAGCTGCGTTGAGTCATAAGGATGTGCTAAGTGGGCTCTTCGCGCCCTCGTTCTGACTTACCTCACGCACCGGTCGGTACTGTGCAGATTACCACAACACTTGCATATCAAATGGAACCCCAAAGTACTGGCACTACTGCACCAGGAAGACACGGACAGGACGTCGATCCGGTACAAGCCTCAATATCAATCGATCTTTCCTTCCCGGGCCTCCCGGTATTGGTGGTGATGGTTGGAGGAATCGACCGACCCTCGCGAGGGAACCACAAGACCAGACATATCACAAATGCGCAGAGACATGACAACCAAAGTGTACCGAATAGCAATCTACAGGTATTACCAAGCTATTTTCAATTTTTTATTAGTACCCCGAAAGGGAAACACATAATACTTTGGATATCCGACAAGGAGAAGGTCCTCGCTCTGAAACAGAGCATTTGTTATAATATTGGATATCCTATACATTTGCAATCTCTTATTAGTGGCAGAATTTTTTTAAGAGATCACAAGTTAATCAAGGAGTACCACATTTGCTCAGGCTCCACTATAATACTCAACCTGAGGCTGAGAGGAGGAGCCGCCATGGAACAGGGTAGATCCAAAGGCCTAGGGGGAGCCAGGGGTAGCATCAACTCAAAACAGGAACAAACCAAAGGATTTTCTTCATACAAGAACATCCTGAAAGGGAAAACCAAAGAAAATGCCTCTATAGAACTATCAGTAGTACCCAAAGCCCATACATAGTAGAGAAACTGAACCAAATACCAGAACTTGCCATAGATGTACTTGCGATAGATGATCATCGAGCTACATATGAAGCAAAAGCCATCATATGTTGCTTCAACTGTTTTTGGCCCAAACCAATGGAGCTCTTAAACTCTATTTTCACTACTTGGACCATGGATTGCGAAATCCATCTCTGCTCCAAAGAATTCTTTATCATCAAATTTTCAACATCGGAATTCAGAGACACTATACTCCATGAGAGAGCGTGGTTCTGGGGTTTAACGTGACTCTTCATTATACCATGGTTTTCGGATTTTGATGATAATAATATGTTTGTTTTGAAAATTCTGATGTGGTCCAGTTACAGAACCTCCCTATGCATTTTTGGAATGAATGTGTGCTAATAGCCATTAGAAATATCATTGGGAAATATATCAAAACATATACTCAACGCTTGGAGGAGCAGATATTTACTTTCGCATGAATCTATGTGGAAGTTGATCTTAGTAAATTTTTACTGGAACTCATTTAGTTAATACAAAAACAACAGAACTGGACACAACATTGGATTACGAAAACACTGCATTCAAATGCAGAATCTGCAGGCACACCACACATCTTCAAAATACATGCCCAGACACAAAAAGAGAAAACCGAAAAAAGAAGAAAAATGGAAATGCACCAAAAGGATGGCAATATCCCCCATGTGATCCAGAGGAGGATGTAGAAGAAGAAGTGGAAGATCTCACTCCAAAAGAGAACAAACAACTAGCGACAGAACCAGTAGCACAAAGGACTGAATCACATGATCCATTTGACTTACAAAAGGCTCTGAATATGCTTGCAAAAGAGCAAATGGATATGGACAACGGAGGTATTAAGAGACCTCATTTATCAGATACTTCAGACTTAGACAAGGATAATGGGACACATATAGAAGATAGAAGAAAATCAATTTGTTGTGTTTCCTCCACCCCATCACAAGGTGAATGGCGCAAGGTAGAAAATAAGAAAGGGAAAAAAACTTGATTTTTCTCTCCAAATGTATTTTTATGAACTTTTTGCATGCTTTTGGAATAACCGGTTGTTGGTTAATTTAATTTTTATTAATAAAATTACTACCTCGAAAAAAAATTATTTAATAATAATTTGTTTTTAATGTACATTTTTAATATCATGATATGCAAATGTCATGTTTTATAAAATAATTTTAATAATATTGTGCTTAGTATTTAAAAATGGAGACATCAACTCCTTATAATGAGAATGTTTATCTTTAATGTATGAGAATGTTTATCTTTAATGTACATATGTTGATATAAAATATTTAAATTATATATTTATAAAATATATATTTCAATGATATATTTAAAAATGGTTAAAAGTATTTTTTTTACATAAATGTATATCTCTATCTATATAATATTTAAACAATGTATTAATTTGAATAAAGTTAATTATGAATATCTATTTAAAATTTAGAAACTTAAATTTTAGTACAACGTTTAAACCATAAAAGATTATTTGAATCTTTGTGCCATCATAATTTTTATTAGAGACTTTTGTTTAATATTTTAATGGTATATTTATTGTTAAGGGGTGTATTTTATTAGTCTTTAAAATGCAAACTCTAAAATGTTTGGTTATATTTTTTGTAAAAATATAAAAAAATTTAGGGTAACTTTCAAGGTAACATAATTTTATCATATAAAATTTGATTGAATCATTTCAAAAGAAAAAATAGAAATTAATGAATTTTTCTTTTGAAATACGATGGAAAATTAGCCCATTTGTAAAATTTAGCCCCTAAAATTTTCCCTTGCCTTCTCTACTACCATAGTTTAAATTTGTATAAGCTACTATGCATCTTTAAAAACCCACTAAGTCATATATGATAGATCTCCAAAAGGGGGTGATTTTTCTACAGGGTGGAAAATAATGATTGAATAGGAGCTTCCTTTGGCATAAGCTTATTTCCATCTTCATTCATTTCAATGACATCTTCTACTATCATAGGTATTGGACACATACTTCTCTTTTTTCCTTTCCCTTGCCTTTCACCTTCCAAAATTTTCTTTTAGTGATCTTGGGATAAAGCTCCAGATGAATCCTCTAATGTTTGAATTCCCAATGTCTCCTCGACATGCAATATTAGAAAAATTTCTGGTATCTTACTTTTTCTAGAGTGCCAACAAACATTGGTATTGTGACTTATTTACAAAACAAAGCCAAATGAAGTATGCCTTGACATACCTCTTAAATATATGCTTGTGCTTGTCAACTTTGTCACCAAATAGTGGGTGCAAAGTTAGATGGTGGAGATAGCTCTTGGATTCCCTCTTTCAATATTTTACAAGAAAGTTGAAATCGTTTCTTTCCACCCCATTTTTCACTACCTTTTTTATTCAATTCAAATGGCTTATTATTTGATCATTTATGCTTTGGAAAAGGTTATTTGGTGATCATTGCTTGTGTCAAACTCTATTTTTCATTTATTGTCCATTGAAATTGAGGCCATTATGCTTAATCCTATGTTCAACTACAATGAAGTTTATAATACCTTGAATTCTATTTCCTATCCCTTGACCATTATATCCCATTTTTTTAATGAGTTTGGAACCAATTCCTTTGGCTTTCTTTTCAAAATCACCATAAGGCTCTTAAGAAACAAATTGAGAAAATTTCATGGAGGGTAAGATTACCATGTTCACGTCAATTATGATGTTGAATTTTATTACTAATGGGATGTTTTTGTACTTCCTTGGTCTCTTAAGCATTGACCTACAACTTGGCCAATATTTCAAGTTCCTTTTCTATGTATGATACCATCTCCTTTAGGTGTTGATTCTTCTATTGGATATGGATAATGAAACCTCTTAACTCTTCCAACCTCTCTCTTTTTAGTTCCTTACCTATCTAGAGTCTATTTCTCATCAAGGTAATATAACTATTTCAAGGCCATGTATTCAACCACTCTAATACTGATATAATCCATAAATGAAAATATATAATCGACATGTCTCAGTAATAAGGATCTTACTATGAAAATGAAAATTCTGTCAATGCAATATGAGATAGATTAGAACAAAATATTATATTCTATCCTATAATTGTTATTATCCATCAATCCTAAGAGATTTTTATTATAGTTCTAGTTACATGACTTAACTTGAAGGGTTTGCAATGCCGAATAAATTCCCATCAAGGAGAAATTATATTACCTTTATATTGTTCCAATTAAGTAACCCAATCACCAACAATGAAATTCTTCAACATAGAGTTTCATTAATAGAATACTTATTATGCACAATTTTATTATGTCTACAAATAGATATGGATGGAAGCTAATTTTTCCTTCAGTCCTATGTGCTTACACAACACTTAACCAATTGTAAATCTACCCATTGAAGATATGCATGCATCGATTCTATTAATAAGAAATAAATTCACTCATTCCAATAATATGCATCGATTCTTTAATTCCGATAATAAATGAGTTGTACATGATTTTCATTTCTACATTCCTTAGGGTGAATTAAAAAAAGAACAATGCCTCTTTCAATGAACATAGATACTCTATTTATGGTAGGAATTCATGATTAACTCTTGGATTTAAATAACATAAACTATTTCAATATTTATTTAATCAATTATATAACTACTATTTCTCTCTTGGAATCATCATTCCATTGGCCATTATAAAGTGTACATTTGTTTTTTCATAGGTGAAGATCAAACACACAGGTTTGGAGCATGCAAGCCAATAGTACAAAATATTTCAATATTTATTTAATCAATTATATAACTACTATTACTCTCTTTTAGTCATCATTTCAGTGGTCATTATAAAGTTTAAATTTTATTTTTCATAGGCAGAAATCAATGGAAATCAAACACATAGGGTTGGAGCATGCATGCAATGATTGTGGTAACGATCCCATGAAGGGGAAATTACCAATGTCCTTGTAAATACACCCATTAATGATATCATCCAACAATGTTGTAGGTATATTAGCAAGGAAAACAACGTAATTCCAACCTCAATTATTTTATGCCAATGAACTTAATAGGAAAGACACTGAAATTGAAAATTTAGCAATTTAAAATTGAAGAAATTAACAAGTGAATCATTTTTCCAAAATTCAGAACACCACCAATGCTTTTAAATACTGTCTCAAATAAATTAATTCAAACATTATATTAGGTGTGAAAAACTAAATATAATTCCATATTCAAAATAAGAATCCATAAAATATTATACCCACAACCATTAAGTTCATTCAACACCAAGACACAAATTTTACATTGGAAACTCAACTCATAAAAGCAACATTTAATAGAGAATTTTATTTTAATTAAAAAAATGCTATAAATATTAGATTTACATTCTTAATCATAAATTCAATTCATTTTTATTCACTACAAAAATTGTCCCATCTCATTGGCTCAAATATAACCTTTGATTTTCAAACAAGCTTCTTCTTAGTCCTTTATTTTTTATTAAAACCTCTCTTATTCCCAAGTTTCTTTTGCTTTCATCCCTCTCTTTGTTTTCTTTTGTTTCTAACAATGCACTTTAATAAAGCTACTTTAGAAGGCTAACGTGAAGGCTAACTACCAATATAAGTCTTTTCATGTTCTTATGGCTTTTGGACTTTAAATTAAATTTTATAAAATTGGATTCCGTACAAATGTTAAAATACAAGGGACTATTCAACCCAATTTTCACAATAGATACAACTTCACAATAAAATTTAAACTACTTTATGACAAATGCAATATATAGTCCCACATAGAATTTATAGTTGTAAATTATTACTCCCTGCCGGCTGCGGCATGGCAGGGACTATAGTAATAGTTATTAGTCTCTGTATTAGTCCCTGCACAAAAACCAAGTCAACAAATTAGCTTATATTATAAAGTTTGTTATTTATATTTTAAAAACACTTTTTCATTTTCCAATAAACTTCACGTAATTAACGTAATTAATTGTTTTAACCAATAATAAACTTGAAAGTCTTATTTGGCCTCATATCGAAGCAAGAACTATGAAAACTTAGCTTTCCATAGTGTAATGTTCTTTTATACCATTTTTTTTCCTAACCGCTAAACTAATGCTGGCATTAATCTTACAGTATGAAATGCTAGGCTCAGGCCAAAGGTATTACTTACTAAGATGATGTCCATGCCAGTGTCGATGAGTTGTCACTTACTTCCAAAGGTTGAAGGCTATGCTAAACATCTATACAGAGTGTTGAAGGCTCTGCGAACATCTGTACAGAGCTGAAGGCTTCATGTCCTTACAGCGATCAGGCTTACTCCATTCTGTTGGCGGTGTGCCCCTTTAAGGGGCAACCTGGTCTAAATTTGAAGTAGAAATATTCCATTCAATTGCAAAGCTAAGCTGTAACCTCGTCTAATTCCTTGTTTGAAGCTCAAGCCCAGTACCTGTTTGAAGCGTCGCTACAAACTGATTCTCGTCGCTGCTAACTGATTCTAATTTCCTGTTCATGCTCATGTAATCTACGGCCAACAGATGGGTTAGTGACGCTATTTAAAGCTATATTACTGATTGCATGTTGTTTCTTCAGAGTTGGATGATCTAAAACATTTTCTGATTTACTTGTTTTACTTCTGCTAGAAAAGATTAATTATCCTGCCGAAAATCGTAACCAGGTAAATTCCCACTAAAAAATGCCCTGTTTTTGCTGATGCAAAATTTTAGGAAATCCAGGTTTAAAGAAGTTTAGAGGATGCAGAGATGAAATTTAAACCAAGGCCATAACAGATTAATTCTTTTGCTGAATGTCCGAAACCTATTTGGATGAGTTCTGTAAGTAGCTCGGTTTAATAGGTGCAATTTAATTTTGGATTGATTTTTTGTTTTCAATTTTCAGTTTTCAGGCTTGTAACTCAAAAATAGTAGTAATTTAAAGAAATATAAATAAAATTTTTGACAGGTTTGGCCGCCTGTAAACCTGCTGAAAGTTGAAATCAAATTTTGCTTTGCCATTTTATTTTTCAGTGGTTTGCAACTGGAAAACACAGTAATACTCTAATGAATAAATCAAATCTTCATCTTTACAATATAAAAACTTCAGTAGCATGTAGAACTAGGAAAATTTAAAATATGTATTTCTATCGTGCCTCTCACACGTCTTAATCTTTTTCTTTTTATGCTTGTGATTTTCAGCATTGTTAACGGTACCAAAAACCCCCACAACTTGTGCAGTTTGATTGTTGCAGGATAATTCCTACCAGTGCGAGCAGTTGGTGCCATTGCATGATTTCAAACACCCTAAAGTGGCATCCATAATTCCGGCCTTGAAGCGCAGCAACACCGTGAGGTCTCCTTTTGTACATTGCGGCGATCCTGTAGTAATGGACGAGCCACTGCAATTCAGAGATAGAGTTGCCAATATGATGCATACAAAAGAACTTATGTACAGAGGAGGAAACTTATGTACTTGGGTTGAAATTAAAATACAAAAAATTATCAAGACTGACAAGCCATCAGAAAATTTTACCAAATCCATAACAATAATATAAATTCCAGAAAAACCCTAAGGACCGAATTCAGGGAAAACTATTTTCCAAGCTAGAATGTCCAAAGAATGACCCTGAAGATAGAGGAAAGGGCGTTAATTTGAGGAACAGGTATTTTTTCAATAAAACCCATTGAAGGTAGAATTGTTTCTTTACAGTTAAAGGGCAGTTATACAGAAATAAGAGTATGCAGATCGACTGAATCCATTCAGTAATGAAAGGAGAATATAGAGGAATACCTGAGTAGGGGTGCAGAGATACCAAGACAGGTATAAGGAATGCAAATGCAACAGTTGAAAATATTGCAAATTTTTTATCCAGTACTCAAACAATCTACGCTTCTCCATGCACCCCTCCTAAAAACCTCCACAATCTCTCCTATGCTGCTAACCTGGAAGGATTAAGGTGCAATGAACTCCACAATCTCTCCTATGATGTTAACCTGGAATGCTGCTAACCTGGAGGGATTAAGGTGCACCGAATTGGATAATAATCCTACAGGATTTATAGTGTGTCATCAAGCTTTTGAAGATTGTTTGAAAGTTGCAGAGCCACTGTCAGAACAAGCGGGAAGCGAATGAGATTGAGATTTCCAGACTAAGTGGGGAAGTTGTAGATGTAAACACACAAAAACAAGTGTCGCTTAAATGTTCGATCGAATGTCAGATGGAAGTCAGGGTGGGTCACAGCTGTCAGATTTCATTCTCTCGGAAATCTTCAAACGCATGCCCATGTTATAATTTTAGAAATTCTCTGTGCCATGGATTTATTTGGGCATAATTTTTCATGTCATTGTTTTCATTTTTTATTTATTTCTAATATCATCAAAATTTTCACATTTTTACAACAATAACCTGTAGAGGAGTCTAGCCAAGTCCAATTTTCCATGGTATGGAATTGACTTTGGTAACGGATTGCCCACAAGAAGATACACTAATGACCGAACCATTTGTGATATAGATGGTATTTCTTACTTCCCCCATCCACAATTCAACTTGTGAATACTTATTTGTTATATATTGGGAATTTTCGAGGTATTCATTTGATTGGGCGTTGTTACTAATATTGCAGCTGAGAAAACAGGTTTGCCAATCCCAGCGCCGATCCTGTCTCCATCCACTGACGAGAACACTGTGTTGAAGCAAGGTGCCAACTATGCTTCTGGTGGAGGAGGCATTCTTAACGAAACGGGATCTCTTTTTGTAATAACTATTCCATCGACCCACTTCTCTGGTTTTTTTTTGGGTTAATTTCATTATTCTATGTTAACTTTCTACCCATGTAGATTCAACAATTGTGTCCACGGAGGCAAATAGAGATGTTCCAAGGAACCAAGATGATCATTGCCAATAAAATCGGGCAAGAAAAAGCGGAGAAATTCTTTAATGAATCCATCTATTTAATGTCCATTAGAAGCAACGACTAGATCAACAATTATTTGCTCCTAGTGCAGGCTGATTCCTGGCAATTTGCTCCCGATGATTTCATAAATTATCTTATTTCCACATTGCGCCAACAACTCACCGTGAGTTTTCCCCAACCATAAATTTGAGAATATCATCATCAGGGCTGGACCTATTGTTAATAATATTTTATATGTGATATTGTTAATAATCTTTTATATGTGAAATTTGGCAGACGCTACATAAATTAGGCGTACGCAGGTTGCTCTTCACAGGAATGGGACCTCTGGGTTGCATTCCACTACAGCGGGTACCGATAACAGATGGAGGTTGCCAGCAGAATCTTCCATAGAATGTGACTAGGGGTAGTAGTTTAAGGGGTATCCTAATAGGGCAATGATTCGCGGTCAAACCCAGTGTAATGCTTTCCTGTTGCTGTAAAATCACGCTCTTCGGCAGAGACTAGTTGCTCTGCAACCAATCTTGTTATATTTAATTCCTCTTTAGACACAAACTTTGTATACATAGAGGTTTTACATCTATTTTTGAAAGCATGTATAGAAAATAGAGTACTAACTCTAATGTGAAATGGTTTATCTTAGCATCTAATAATGTGTTTTGCTATAAATTTCTCTTTCTTTTTAGAATTATTTACTATTATATTATATGTGTTAATTTTTCTTATCTTTATCTTTCATTCAATTAGGAATTTAAGAAGCACTTTACGTAAATTTTAATAATTTGTTTGTTGCCTTCTTTGTAGAGTTGTTTTCCTTCTCTAATATAATTGGAAAAAACACTAAAATTTTATTGCGACATAGTCTAAAATGAACTTTACATTACCTTTTAATACATGAATTTTCCTAATAATTTATTCCAACATAGAATAAAACATTGCTTCTCATGATATAATTTTGTTTTTTTAAATATTCATAGTAGACTCCATGTAGTTTCATCATTGGATCTAAATATCACAATGAATTGTTTGTAAAGATTATTTTTCTATTGGGATTGATGTATCTCTTTCGAGTTAATATGTGAGGCAGAAATAAGTAATTAGTTGCATTCGAATGATTTTTGTTTTTTCATTCAAAATTATTTGAAAGTAGGCAATACTCTAATCCCTTCTTATCATAGATTTTTTTATAGAAAAATGTTACCATTGATTTTTTTGTAGAAACATTCTTACAACAGACAATCAGAGAGAACTAGTTCTCATGTTCCATCGCACATGCTCGGTTGTTTGTATTTTCAACTAAACTTTAAATCTGATAATTGACATTCAACAAACATATTTTAATATTGTTGTAACGTGATAGATTTTGAGGTGCTATTTTGCAATAGTATTATTTTCTTGACAATTCTTGACAAAAGATCGGTAGATTCTTATGTCAAGAACATCAAAATTCCTCTCTCAAAATGATTAGCACTCTTTATATTTTTAAGTGATTTTGTTTATAAATGCATCATCTAATTTCAATTTTTTTGTATTCAATGGTAAAGAAAATTATTAGTATTGGTTATATTTTTGAAGCAATTATATAAAATTATTATTATTACTTAAATATTTTTTGAAGTAATTTTGCTTATGATTGCATCATCTTATTTCAATTTTTTTTAATGGTTAAGCAAGAATGAACATACTCTTATGTTCAATCACTTTAAAAACAATAAAATACAATAAAAAAAGCATAAAAATAAAATCAATTTTGAAAAAATCCTACAACACTATGCGTTATAGTTTTAAAAACAAAATATAATTTTGTTCGAGAGAAAAATAATGAAGATAAAGGAGATACGAAATGAAATAGCCGTGAAACTGCTCATGCCATATTTTGTCTAGTTCCTCACGAAGGGGGAGTGTGAAACGCGATTTTATTGGGTGTTATCATTGTATGTGATTAGTGGATGTGGAATTTTCGTCATGAAAATAAACTTTCAATGGTTTTGTGATATTTTGAGAGCATCTCAATTTAAAAATAATAAAACACAACTAAAATTAATATTCAGTGTCAACTTCATCTTGGCCAGACGTTTTGGCCAGACGTTATACAGGTATTTTTATATTTCAAAATCTGAATAGCTTTGGAGGATGTTTTTTCTTTCTTCTTCTTTTTTCTTTATTACGTCGTAAGGCATTATTATTGGAAAACAACTTTGCTGATGTGCATCGTGTCATAATGTGAAACCGTTAGATTATATGTTAGACGATTGAAACATATGCAGTCGTTCGATAAAAAAGCAATGGTAGTTGCAAATATTTAATTAGTGGAAAATTTTTAGCGCTTCTTTTTATTCAGAATCGCTAGGCCATTCACGAATTCATTGCGCTTGCAGAGGTTACATACTCGATTATGGCATTTTTTCCTTTTTACTTTCATGCCCTGTGAATTTGGGCACTGGTTGAAGTATTGCCCTTTGGGCAGTGTCAAACTCAAGTGCAGTGCGGCTCAAAAGTGAGGACCGAGAGATACTTTGCCCTTGCGGTGGTGGAGTATGCCTGATTCTTACCTCGCATACTGAGAAACGACGTTCTAGCCTGTTCGATATCACTGTTGAACCTATCAGTTGTCCATTACCTTCCCCTGCCTTGCCTGTAATCAGTAATCAACGAATAGTCTCGGTAGAATAAATTTCATGCACTGTCTTCATTCTTACGAGGTTGAGAAGTTTTAACTGTAAGTTTTTCTTTATTTTCCATGAAATCAAGCAATCTCTTTGCCCTTCAATTTTGTTGTTCTTTTCTTGACATTTCATGTTTAACTATAAAATTTGTCTAAGGAAATAGGTTCCTATTGGCATTTTCTTTTGTTTTCATGATTGGAGTTGGGTTCTTTGGGATTTGAACTGGGAAATTTGGGGTCTTTAGCATTGAACTGTGAAATTTAATTAGAAACTGAAGAAATTTGCTGCCTGAATGCTGCTGACTGCTAAGGACTTCCACTGACTGAAGTGCCATATCTCTTCTGCTACGTCTGTTCCAGTGAAGAACTGAAAAAATTTGCTGCCTCTGAGTGTTGCTAACTACTGTTAGGTATGGCTTTCATAACCTATTGATGTAATCTGATGGGTCAATACATAAGTTTCCGGCTGTTCATTCATTTTCAAGACTGTCCTGCTACTCTGTTTATACTGTTTGGCTAAGAAATCACAAAAACATGACCGTTGTCTAGAGAAAATCCTTTATGAATCATTAGACTAAAAGAGATTTGCAGGTACATTGCAAAGGAATTTCTAAATTCTTAACTGTTCTTTCCAGCGTTTCATTTAAAATGCGTCAGGCTAAGTAGATAGATTGATTATGAACAGAGAATTTATATTAAGAATCGCCGTCGCATACTGAAAAACGGGATTGATTGTTGCAGCTTTCATAACATGTTTTCCATTTCATGGATTCTTTATCAGCTTAATTAGCTTGCGTGTGCTCTTTATCCCATCACAGCCAGGCAATTCAAACTTGATTAAACGAAAACCAAATAAATTAAAACATGAAATAAAATCTCACCCATTCTAATAAAGTTTGTATTTCTTGGGAAAAATTTGTATCGTTGTTTTTTCTTCCAGTCACAATCTCAAGAACCAGAACTCCAAAACTATATATGTCAGTTTTCACGGATAGTTGCCCTCGCATTGCATATTTTGGAGCCATGTAACCGCTGTATATTTCAAAACAAACAAACATTTTGTGACAAATTTTAAACACAAGACGGAATTGTCATGTCATAATGCATATTGTAGATTGATATTAAAACATGACAATTTCATAGATATTTATCAGAAGTCTCCTTAACATGAAATCATGCATACATAAAATGTATGACAAATCTATTTTATTTTAAAATTTACCATGTTTGTGAATAAACCATAGATTAGTGAAATATTAACTATTGCATTTAATAAATCGAATTAGAGAAGGGTAGAGGGAGATATTCTTACTATGTCCCTGCAACTCCGGTTTCGATTTGAGTCTTGTCTTCAGGAAAGAGTATGGCTAACCCAAAATCTGCTATCTTTGGATTCAATCCTTCATCAAGTAAAATGTTGCTTGCTTTAATGTCTCTATGAATTATTAGCAGTTGTGAATCCTCATGGAGATAAAGAAGACCGCGAGCTATTCCCATTATGATGTTATATCGCTTTTCCCAATCAAGATATCTCTTTTTATCTGGATCTGTGGTTCAAAATATGCAATTTTCTCTAATTTTGATGAATAAATTTGAAAATGAGAGAAGATTTCCAGAGAAAATTATGAATAAGATTTATAATCGGTCTAATATTTTTTGTAAATGCTTCACTCATCATCGCTGACATTTTAGTTAAATCTACCTAAAACTATAAATTATAAATCTTATTTACAGTTTTCTCCTGAAATATTTTCAGGATAAACAACTTTGGAAATCTTCATTCTCTCAAATATGAAAATTTTCTGTAATTATTCTATTAAAAATATTTCTTTTAATTTTTTTTAAATAATTACTCTCATTAAAAATTTGATATTGTGAAAAAAATCCAAAATCACATACCGAACAGAAAAGTGTCAAGGCTCTTGTTGGGCAAATATTCATAAACCAGTAATCTTTCTGTCCCCTCTGCACAACACCCAATCAGCTTTACCAGATTTCGGTGTTGAATACTGGCCACAAGTTTGACTTCGTTCATAAACTCTTGTTTGCCCTGTCCAGATTTTACAGATAACTTCTTCACTGCTATTTCGCTTCCGTCACTTGTTATTCCCTGAAAAACCAACCAACCACATCAACAAAAACCGGTGGAAAAACCAGTTTTGGCTTGTTATTTTACTTGAAATATCAGGTTCAACACAATTTTATCATAGTTGTGTTGAATTGTGTATTATTTATGCATTCAAAAATTTATTAAAAATAAAATAAAATTGTACTATCAAATATTTGTCAAAAACTAAATGTAAAAAATAAATACATATTATAAATCCAGGGCCAAAGCCTCCCTCTCCAAGCTTCTTGTTTTCATCAAAATTATTTGTTTCTTTTATGAGTGCTTTTAAGGTGAAGACAATTTTCTCCTGTAGCAGTCTGGTAGTCCTTGGGTTGCATTCCTGTACTTCTGTATGCAAAAATAAAAAAATAAAAGAAAAATGAATTTAGTAGTGTTAGATGTATTGTACTAAATAAAATGTTGGGCTTGGAGTATGTCTTAAAACTTTTTTTGCTTGTCTAAAAGTTCGTTGTCTAAAAGTTCGTGTCTTTTTCTGATGTAAAGAAACAAGTTAACATGTCAAGATCCAGAGACAGAGTGAAAGACTGTCCCCTTAACGACGACCAACAGTGAAAAACTTTCCCCTTAAAAACCACCAACTAGGTATGGGTATTTTCAAGTGGTATAGATTTCCCTCAATAGCTATGATTACTATTAGCCAACCTGTATTAGTTTGATAATTAACTTCTAATAAAATTATTTACTGTTTAAAAAATAAAATAAAATCCAAAACTAGAAATTCTACGTTTATTTTGCATACGGCTTAATAGCCTCTCTGAAATGGCAGATTTGAGTTTGTTCCTCATGGAAAACACACATACAATTAACGCTATAATCACGCCTCCAGTAATACCCAATATTATGGGTAATGTTTTTGCAGAGGAATCTTCTGTCAAATTTGGAAAAAGGAAAAAAAGGATTTAGAACACCAAATAGTATACTATTATAGAATTTTTAGAACACGCTTTATATATATATATATATATATATACCAAATGACCCAAACAGTACAGATATTTTGCAGCATACCACAGGAGGTTCTCTTGAACTCAGGATCCTTTAATTTGACATAGAGTATCTTTTCTCTATTTTCTTGATGACATATAATTTTACAGAGTATCTTTTCTTTATTTTCTTGATGACTTATAATGAACTGTAGAACTTGATGTAAGAAATTTTCGACATATTATAGTTTTGTTTTTTGGGTCTCAAATGTAAATGAGAAAAGTAGAAGAATACAAAAAGAATGCTCAGATAAATCATAAGAAGACTGATGAATATATGAGAAAGCTCAGTAAATGTACTCTGTTTCAAGAAAGCATTTTTTTCTCATAGAAAAAACAAACAGACATACAAAGCGAAATGAGATTATATAGAAATTACTTGATGTTCCATTCGCTGGAGGACTTTCGGGAGCTACTGTGGGAGGGTTTTCCCCAGGAGGGCTAGTACTATTTTCTCCTGAAGCGTTAAAAAAGGGATATATTTCATATCGAACTATGCAGCTTCCAAACAGTGCTTGAGCTCCTTGCTTCATAGAACAACATTGAGGGATTTGATTTCTTGCTGCTTCCAAACAAGATCTGCAGTCCTTAGTGGTTAAATCTCTCAAGCACTGAACTAGATGAAGTTTGTAATGAGGTCCTTACTTTACCAGCAAAAGGAAAAAACATGATCCTTGCTCCTAGAATGTTTTTTTTGAAAAACTTACGAATCATCAACATGTTATCACCTGAGGAATTTGTACTATTTTGATTTAGTTTTGCATTGTCCATAAATTCACCATCTGTCATCTTCTGGTTCAACCAGTAAATGGATCGGTGGCATGGGACTGCCAAATTATGGCAAGTGTCAATCACCTCTTAATGGAGAGTAGAATTCTTAATATGTTTGTAAATTCTTTTCTGTTTGTGTAGGTCCCAATCCACATTTTCCCCTACTGCTATTGTTGTTGGATGTTAATAAAATACAACCAAGACTGTCAAATGGTCTTCTGTAGGTTAGAAAGAGTGATATTGTATCCGGTGGCAGTTGAAAAACAGAACATCACTGTCATGTTTTTTTACAGAAACACCTTAAGGATAAACAGACCATAGCTTCACAAGATAATAATAATAATATTAATTGGTGTTGCTTTTAATAAATTCTAAATATAAAAAATTGGATCTCTGAAAATCTACCACAACGAGGACCTAGTACCATAAATACAACTATAAATATGGATTGGATACCAGTCTAGCAAGGTGGCAGGGAAAAAAAATCAAGAGTGCATTCGTACTCTCTGGGTTGGATACCAATACTGCAAGGTACTAGAGAATGCAAAGGCTTTAAATGTAGAATACTGAATCTCTGAAAATCTGCGAAAGGAAGGACTTAATAATGCTATCATTACAATTATAAATATGGTTTGTATACCAAAATTCCAGGTTACTAGGAAAATGGAAGGGTATATTGGTATTTACAGAATTGGATATCAAGATTGTAGGGTAAAGGCAACAAATAACCAGCAAGTAATGTCACAATCAGTAAGGACCAGGTTTGTGTCTCTTTTGTAGGTGAAAAATAAAATACGTTGTATAAGGCTTCCATTGTAAACTTGCCTATTCAGCCTTGAATACACTTATTGGCTAAATGCATCCTTAAGTGATAATATGCTTCATCAAAATAACCTTTTAATCTCTAAGGGATTTTCATACAGAGGACATATGTTTGCTACATGTATGCTCGAATTTACATTCTGAGTTCTTCTCTGAAGTCTCATTTCTGCCATTCCAACAACTAGAAGATTTCACTGTACATTAATACAATTTCTTTCCTTCTTTCCCCTAAAGCATTTTGAGCAATGATTTATCATGCCTGCTATGAGTTATCGGGTGAACTGGCTTAGGATTCATAAAATTCAAATTCAGAAGTCACAGCTACAAGTACTGATGACAATGGATAGAATGTGGTTTGGGTCATTGTTCAAAGCAAAACAGGCCCATTGAGAAGAGTGTAATTCAAAATCAAACATATTTGGTGATATTATTTTGTGTTGATTTTATGCTGTGAAGTTAAGCAGTATGTGTAATACTAAACATTTAGACTACTAGCAATACCCCTTTGTGCATTTCGACATTTTTGTTAAGCAGAGACTATACTATCATGAATTCAATGTGTGCCAAAAAAGAATTATTAAAAATGTTCATGAAGCCCTTTGGCTTACCTGGGCTAGTCTTTAAGGGGCATTTACAGTGGTCATAAATTCGATCTAAAAAGCTCTCTCTCAATTCATTACCTATTCCACTATATTTTGTGGTAATGCCTTCGATGGTCATAAATCAGTCTGTAACTTCCATGTGCACAACCACAGTGGGTTAACCATTGAGTGACTGTGCAGCTAATGGTGAAACCTGGGAAGCCCTGAAAACCGTCAATAATTTTCACTGTCCAATGCTTTCTGACAATTCTATAAACTGCCCTGGATATTGAATACTTATAACATTTTGTTTTCCCCTCTTGTTATCTTTGGCTGTGATAATATCAATGTGTAATGTATGAGTTTTGCACCATTTGCAAATAGAACATCTTCTTGACAAATTTTAGTGCACTTTAGTTTGTACATCATCCAATCAGAGATGCCCCTTTGTTCCCACCAATCCTAACATTTCAGACATGCCAGCTCCCTTCTTCCAGATTTCTATTTCACATTAAATGTTGCGTCTCAGATTTATTGCTGAGACCTAACTCTTCATACCCTCTAGTATTAAAGGTTGCTGGATAAATGCCATTGTATTTGACAGATCACTGGTGCTGTAATCATTTTTGGAGTTCACTGTGACAATGGGCAGAGATTATATTGAATTTCTTGCTTCATCTGAGAACATGTTCAATCAAACCTGAGCACAGAAATGGTAAAGACTAGGTACAGATAGGATGTGGAAGACATGCAGGAAGCTTAAATTTATTTGACATGGGAAGTGTTTTGCATGTCAGAGAAAAAAAACAATCTAAGACAGCCATTAAGATAAAGGGCAAGTTAGGCTTACTCCAAAAAAAATATACCTGTGCCTGACAACTTTTTAGAAAACAGAGTTTGTGGTTCTTGACAAGTAGACTTTAGTTCCCTCCATTTCCAGTTAGAGTTGTCCAGTTTAAGATACTCATCAAGTTAATTAGAGTTGATCTCTTTCTACCATCTTCCTTACGGCGTTTCCTTTACAACATTAGGTGCAATTGCTAGTTTATTTATTTTTCATATTTATATATTTCAAAATCTAAATAGCTTTGGAAGATGTTCCATCTATTTTTTTTTTTTCTTTATATATTTATTTTTCGAAAGTTTTATATATTTATTTTTCGAAAGTTTTATATATATAGTTTGAAGGTGTTTTTTTTTTCTCTTAAATTATATATATATATAATACGTTTCACGGCTATTTCATTTCGCATCTCCTTTATCTTCATTATTTTTATCTCGAACAAAATTAAAGCTTAATTAACTAATTAACTACTGGAATATAAAGTTTAAAATTTAGTAATTTAGTATTTAATAATATTTAGAAAATGGAGGCGAGTATATTTGCATTGATGATTATAAAAATCATACCATTATAAAAATCGTATTTAGGTACGTTGTTATTGGCTTTTATGATTTCAGGAGTGATATCTTTATGGTTAGAGTATGTGCATTGTTTATGTTCAACGTATATTTTTTTAGTTAGTTGGATTAACATTTTTGCTTTTCATCAGATTTTTTGTTTATGTTCAACGTATATTTTTTTCAGTTAGTTGGATTAACATTTTTCTTTTTCATCAGATTTTTTTTTAATAATATTTTTAAAATTTTCTTCGATGAAGTCACGTGTTAATTTAATATTTAATTTTTTTATTCAGTTTAAGATTTATAAATGATTTTAAGAATCATTATGTCAACTTGAGTCCATTTTTTGTTTTATTATGGTATCGATATGGTACTGGATCTCATTTCGTGTTGATTTTTAGTTAGATTAGTGTGTTAGTTAATTACATAATTGAGGATGATTATTATAATTTATGACATTTTTTTTCTTGAATATTTATTGGGAGTAAGTATCCAAATTTTTTTAAAATATGAATGTTAATTGGTTTAATTTATTTCATTCTATTAGTTTATGATAAATTTATTTTTATATTAATTATAGATATTTCCTTTTCAATTTTGAATATTTTTTCTATTTATTTAGTAGTTATAATGTATATGAGGTCAAATGGCATAAGGGGTTTGGTTAATGACCCTAGATCTACTAGAATGGAGAAACCGAAACTTATATGTGCCTGCTCTTTCTTATTTCCACCTCTGCATAATATGTAGCTCTTCTATACAATTCTGCATGCTCATTCTTTTGATGACATGATTTATATAGAAGGTCGTGGGCCTGGATTGTCTATGCATGAGAATTGTGAGTATCATAGTTAAAAGTTAACTCCTCATGCCAGATAAGTTGAAGATTTGATATCCTTCAATTTTTATACACATCTCACACCAAAATTATTTCTTTCTCCTTTTTAACATCATTACCACCCCATGCACTATCTTCTAAAAGACGATATCTTTTATTATCAATTGAACTAACAAATTCTTAGGTAAAGTGTGGGGAATAGCTAACAACCCATATACATTTATGTTGCAACTAGATTTCAATAAATACCAATTGCCAATTTACTTTAAAACGTCAATGGTCTCTAATGAGGAATGTGGTTGAGCACTTCTTACCATAGATCCTACTATATAAGGGGGCCAGGACAAAGTCACATATGCTAGAATTTTCTTCTTTATTTCTAGTTTCCCATAAGCCTTGCAGTAGCCATGCATGGATACAAATGTGTGCTACCAACTCAACCTAAAAGAAAACGAATTTGTTCACATGCACACATACTCCAAAAGGTAGGGTGTCATATAAAATTTGGGTCTGAAATTGTTTTAGTTTATTGGTTTCTTGATTGCACCAAGCAAGGTTGTTGGATATGATGTCTGGCAAGTTAAACAAAATTCCATGTTTGACGACCTCATAATTTGTTAGGATTCAACTCAATCATATACATTGGGTATCTGATCTTCCATACAAGTGGTTAATGTGCACCACTAGGTTTCATAATTCCCCTTGTTGATTTGTAGCCAAGTAAACCTTGCATGTGGCTATTTTGAAAGGCATAGGCACTATCCACCATTTTATCACAATGTTGTGGACATCGTGTATTTTCTCAAATATTGCACCACCCTACTCTCGTAGTTGTTGTGAGGGTTAGGAACTTTTCCATTCTCTGACATAAGCTATGTTAAATCACCCAATCATGAGATGTATTTTTTTACTTTAATGCGTGACTGGAAGTATTTGCATTCTCAATTAGACTTTGCAACATGTGTCCACATGGAAATAATTCTTCATTGGGAATCACCTTGTGAAGACATGAGATCTTGGGCATCATCTTACACATGATATAGGAAGGAATATGTAGGCTTAGAGGAAATGTTGGGCCACAATGTAATATCAATATATTTATGTTTAGTAGTGGTGTTTTCTTCCCTCTTGCTATAATTTTACAAGGAAAAATCCATGAGACAGGCTTTGTGTCTTTAATTTATATGTAAGATCATTGTTAATGAATAAGTTGTAAAATTAAATATTAAGCAAATTTTATCACTTTGCATCCACTACAACACAACCTCAAATGGCTACGCTAAAAGCACAACTTAATTTTCATTTTGGGTTGTTTCCATTAAACTATTAATTTTAAAAAATCTTTAATAAAATTATAGTATTTAACATATAAACTCATATCTTTGACATATTAAATATAGAGAAAATCTCAATGGGTTAATATTATAAACTCAATGCATTGATAAACCCAAGAGATTCTTAATATTATAAACCCAAGTGATTAATAAACCCGACGGATTAACATTATAAACCCAAGGGATTAATATTATAAACTCAAGGGATTATTAATCCTAATAAACCCAACGAATTAATATTATAAATCCACGGGATTAATAAACCGAAGAGATTATTAATATTATAAACCAAATAGGTTTTAATATTATAAATCCAAGGATATAAACCTAGGGGAATAATATTACACCGAAGGAGTTAATAAACCAAGGGATTGATATTGTAGACCCAATAAATTAATATTATTAAACCATTGGGATTAATATTATAAAATTAGGAGATTAATAAACCCAAGGGATTATTGTTATTATAAACCCAAATAAGTAATATTATAAAATCATGGGATTGATAATCACAATGGATTAATATTATAAAAAAAAGGGATTAATAAACCCAAGGGTTTAATATTATAAGCCCAATAGATTAGTAAACCCAAATTATTGATATTAAAAACCCAAGGGATGAATATTATAAACCATAAATATTAATATTATAAAACCAAGTGATTAATAAATCCATTGGATTCTTAATATTATAAACCCAATGCATTATTATTATTACAAACCCAAGGGATTAATAAATATTTTTTTTGAAAGTTTGAGTGGGACTACATCATCATCATATCCAATATATCAGCCTGATTAGGGCAGGGAATTGAACTAGTGACTTCACATCACGGAATGCCTTAACTAAGCACCCGATCATTATGTATCCAAGACCCCGTGGACAAGGGATTAATAAATATTAAAAACCCAAGCGATTATTGATATTTTGAACCTAAAGAATTCATATTATAAACCTAAGGGATTAATAAAACCAAGGAATTATTAATATTTTAAACTGAAGAGAATAATAAACCCAAGGGATTAATATTATAAACCTAATGAATTAATATTATAAAATAAAAGAGTTAATAAACCCAAGGGGTTAATATTATAAACCAAAAGGATTATTGATATTATAAATCCAATGGTTAGATATTATAAACTCGAAGGGATTATAAACCAAAGGGAATACTATATTAAACCTCAATTTTAGATGTCGCAGTGCCGAATTGAATAAATTACAATGTAACGAAACATTGCCACAATGATTATCAAATAGATTGTGGCATTGAGAGAAAATTTGTCACAATGTGACATTAGATATATTTTTGTATCATTCCAATGTCACAATATTAAACCCTAATATATAATCCTTAACATTATAAAGTCTCATATAATAAACCTTAATATTTTTATTATAAACCCTAAGTTTAATGTAATAAACCCCATAATTATAAACCCTACGATTATATTACAAACCCCGTGATTAATATTTTTAAACCTAGCCATCCACTATCCACCTTTATGGTCAACCATGACCATCCACTATAGTTCACTATAGGTCACTTATAGATATACCATGATTCCTGATGCAACTATGGTTCACCCCAAAGATTATAAACCCAATGGATTATTATTACAAGCCATTGGATTAATATCAAACCTTAAGATTAATACTATAATCTCAATGGATTATAAACATAAGGGATTAATATTAAATCTTAGGATTAATATTAAACCGTACGATTGATATTATAAACCTTGAGATTAATATATTGAGATTAAGTTTTCATATAGTTTATTCTGTTATAGTACATATTTCCATCAAGGATTATTTGGTATTGTTGTATTGCATATCTTTGTTGTGCTAATAGGAAACTTAAAATTTTCAAAGGTAGTTTGTATGAGTTTCTATTATCTTAGTTTGTCACAATATTTTGAGGCATGGTTTGTTGATGGTAGTTGTCTTTCTATGGTGGTGGTATTCCCTAAGGTAGTTTTTACATTTTTATCATGCTTCATGGATTTTTTCCCTTACTTGATGACTATATTGATAGAATTTCTAGAAGTATGTAGAATCTGTGTTTACGATTCTCATATTTTTGGAGATTTTATCCTACAAATTTATGATATTTTGAATGAATTTAAGCTTTTAGCAGTTAGATCCTAAGATGTTTCCTTGACCACATCTTGTAGTAGATCCAATCCTTTATTTTCTTTAATATTCATGTGATTACATATTATACAATATTTAAATTCATTTTTAAGGCTTTTCAATATTTAAATTGATGTACCTTTTCAATATTTTGTGTTAGACATAATCAATCATATTGCTTCTTAATTGGCTACTTTTGTCTGTGGTTGGGGATTGTATAAAAATTTTCTACTACACTAGTTTTATTCCTTTTGGAAGCTGATATGTTACTATTTGTGACATTTTTGTTAGATAATATGCTTCTTCTTTCTTCTTTTCCTTTCAGGGCTAGTATTCTACAAATTTTTGTTATTCATATTACCATCACAATGTGATGTAAGCTCGATTTTCTATTTTACAGTTATTTTCATTCTTATACAGATATATATTGGTTTAGAGAGTATGAATGGTTGGGATTCACCTTTATTTAATTTTTAGAAAATATGCTCTAGAGTCTAGATTGATTTAGTCAATGTTAGATTTGATATTTGTTGCTTAACCTTTATCTTCTTACTTGAGTTGTTTCCTTATAATTCCCAGTGTTAGTAAATCTCAAGCATTCCCATGCTCATAGGCTATATTTTGTTACTAAGGAAGAATGACATTGTTGTGAGACTATCTCCACTCAATTCCTATATCACTATCCCTAGGTATGGGGCACCAATATCACCCGTTGACAATTTTTATTTTAAATTTGTATACATTTTTATGTGGAGTAAAGTAAATTATCATAGAAACCATTTTTAAACAAAAAATATTGGGATTTAGGCTTGAATTTAAGTTAGGAGAAGGAAAGAGAATGGTACAGGAGAGAATGTGATGGGTTCCCTCACATTCTAGATGAAACCTTCAAATACAATAATAGGGACAAAAATACACTGCCATAAATCTTCAGGGAATATATGCATATTCTCCTTATCTAAAAAAGGGAGAAATCATGGCAATTATTGTCATGAATTATTGTAAATTATAGATACAAAGCTTTCAATAGTGAAAGAGATACTTAATTTCATAGGAGGGAGAGATTGCAAAAATATGATTTCTCTTCGAGCGATAACAATCAAAAAGAGATTCTGGGGCCAAGATGAGGGCCAAAATGTGACTAGGGAAACTTCTCTCAACAAAAAAAATAAAAAAATGAAATACCTCCAAAATATTTGAACGACAGAATATCGAAATGCATCATTTAAATTACCATTAAGAAATAACGAGGCTAGTAAATGTTTGTTGGTTAGTAACTATTTGTTAAGTGATAGATATTAAAATACTTTGTAGAATTAGATAAGACACATTCGGTGTAGAGTTTCCACTGATATGCGGAGTTCTAAGCTAGGTAAGGTGGATTTGATACTCACAAGCTTTTACATAAATTCCATTCTTCGCTTTCTATCCTCCACTGTATATTTCCTAACCTTACTCGCTTTGTTTCTCTTGTGGAACAACTATAGGTTCTTCTACTTCCTGGCATGGTTCCAGTACTACTTTATTCTGCCTTGATTCCTTTTGTGGACTTCATCGACCAAGGTGACCTTATCACTATTTTTCGCAGGTACATGACTATTATAGAAAGGGAATTTTAACTCTCCGGTATAGAGTCTTGGCTCATTTAGCTTCTTGGCCCTTGCGAATTTGGGTTTTTCCTGTAAAAGAATTTTAAGCTGTCTATACTACTAGTCTTGTTATTTTCTTAAGGGCTCACCCCACAGGACAATTTATCATGCATGTTGCGCATTTGATGTATAAAATTTATTGTTCAAGGCCTAGCCTTGTTGGCTGATAGGCTTGCAATGGTCTCGGCTATTTATGTTTTTTTTTCTCTGCTGCGGTCAAACCCTCGACCAAGATAAGAGTAATAACCCTTAATGAAACATAGTTTTTTTTTCTTTTTTCTATATACAGTCTTGCGATGTTTGGTTAATATGTTGTTAGAATATTGTTTAATGACATATTTCAGTCTCTTCTTGAGGAAATGTTACCTCTTTGAGAATTTACTATTCACCATGTTTCAATTGCTATGCCTTAGTGTTAAAATGGATTTGTTTTCCTTCTTCTATGCATATTCTTTAGTTTGTACCACAAAATATTAATCTTGTCGATTATCTTACTCGTAATAGGGTATTTCTGCAATTCTAGTAGTGGATATATATATATATATATATATATATATATATATAAACGCAGAGTTTTCTTATGTAGACATTACATCCTTATTATTTTTAATTTTAAAATAATCTTCCAGGAAATCACATGAGAAATTTTAGAACCAACATGTTTCGAACTACTGACTGTAGTTCATCATAAGGTCATCAGTATAATGAATACTGGCTAATTCGACTATCATATTTATATCATGCAGAGAAGAGCAACGGTCAAAACCTCAGGAAAAATTATAGATATTAAAAATGGTCAAAAATAAAAAAATAAAAAATAAAAATCCCATAAAATAAATAATAAAATAAGACCCTGTCAAATAAAATAAATAAAATAATCAAACTTAAAACTAAAGAAATACATTTAAGTATAAGTTTTCTCTAATATTTCACGTGGAGCAGTTTGTCAAGATTGGGGTTTCAACCCTCTTGTTTACTTTGGTGATTTTATCTGTTTTACTTTAGGGTGTCCGGACCATCCATTTGTTGAGTTATTTTCTAACACTCAGCCTGTCCGTGTATATCATAGAATACAAATATTAACGACCTATTTGGGTCCAGGCTCTCGACCATGGACCCAAAACTAACAGTTTCTCTGGTACTTGCTTTACAGTGTAATTTTTTTCTATTTTTTTATATTTAAGGAAATAAATATTTATCTTTTTAAACAATCAAGAACTTCAAGAAATGTAATGTTCACATAGTCAGCAATAATAAAAATTCTACTGTAACCTGCTCTATTCTTCAGGAAAAAAATTAATAATCATTTTTACTTACACTACTTCTTTGTGTAAAATTCTGCACTACATAATTTAAGAACATTTCCCCTTTTAAAAATAATTCTCTCCAAACAACATATCTAGTTATGTCTACCTCAGTAATCTATTTACTTATCTGGTCTCAAAATCTGTTGATAATGCCTTCCCTACCATGAGAGAGGAGATGATCTCCTCTTCTCCCCTCGTGCTCCACACTTGAGATGGGTAGGTTGATAGAAAATTCCAGAAGAGACCTCGAGACCCCAGGTCCATTACTCTTCTCTATTCTAGGATTCAGGAATGTTAAGTGTTTCCACTGGTCACCACTAGCTCAAGAATGATCACTCTCTTCCTTCCTCTCCTCAGTCATAGAAGAGAACCCTCTTTTCCTCACTGGGATGTACTTTTATCCGCAGAGAAAAGGTAACTGTGTTTAACTGTTTTTTGTTCAACCACTATGAGTTCTTGGAATACTTTTATCATCATTCTTTTAAATTTTTATGGAACCACTATTCCATAATTAAAATTGATTTCAACAAAACATAATTAATTTATGTTCATCAAATAATCTTTTTTTCAAAAGAAATAAATGTTTTAGTCTCTTTTAAAAATAAATAACATAACAACTAGTTAGCAATTAAGCTAGCTATCACAACTTGCCCCTCTGGAGGTAAACACCGTCCTCGATGTTTCATTTCAGCTTAGCAAACAATTCTAGATAAGCCTTTCAAACAGATCCTTCATCTTCCTAGGTAGCCTCATCCGAGCTGAGGTGCTTCCACTTCACTTTAACCTAGGCGATGGCTCGCCTTCGGAGCATGATTTCTCTCTGATCGAGTATGGGTTGAGGTTCGACCAAAAATTTTCCGTCCCGTTCGACCTGCATTCAACAATACCATGAATTAAAATCTCATAAAACTTAGTATTTTAAGATAGGATTTTTAATCTTACCCTACCTGAATTCTTTGCCAGTGGATCACATGCTTTGGGTCATGCACATATCGATTTAGTAAGGACACATGAAACACATTGTGCACCCAAATATGGCTGGGTAAAGCCACTCGATAAGCCATAGGTACCACTCTTTCCAATATCTAGAAAGGTACAAAGAACCTAAGAGCCAATTTGGCACAGGAGGTCCACCTTAGTGTGCTTTTCTTAGGTTTAATCCTTACATACACGTGATCGCCCACTTCAAATTATCTGTAGGTTCTCTTTTTATCTGCATATACCTTTTTTTGATCTTAAACTGAATTCAGATTTTATCTAATCTTTCTTACCTTTGATTCCATCTCAGCCAACATTTCTAGTCCAATCATCAACTTGGTTTTAGGGTTGCTCCAATTGATGGGACTACGACACTGTCGCCCATAAAAAGCCTTAAAGGGGCTCGTCTTAAGAGACTCTTGGTAACCATTATTGCATGCAAATTCTACCGAGTGTAGATACCTTTCCCATTTTTTTTCCTGCTGCATCATGTACATATGCAGCATATCTTCCAAGATTTGTTTCACCCGCTCAGTCTGTCCATCCGTATGGGGATGATAAGCGGTGCTTAAATTTATTTGGGTTCCTAAAATTGTAATTAGGGCCTTCCAGAATTCCGAAGTAAACTTCACATCTCTGTCTGATATAACAATATTTGGAATGCCATTTAGTCTAAACATTTCTCTCATGAAGATATCTTCTATTTGCACGATTTTGTAAGTAGACTATACGGGTATGAAATTCACTGCTTTACTCAATCTATCAACCACCACCATAATGGAGTTATTGTGCCTTTTGATCTTGGTAAACAAGTAATGAAATCTAGGGATATAACTTCCCATTTCCATTCTGACACTGGTATAGGATGCAACAATCCAGCTGGGTGTTGGTGTTCCACCTTATCCTGTTGAGATTCGAGACATTTTTTTAAGCACTCAACAATATTTCTTTGCATACCATTCTAGAAATAGACTTTTCTAATTGCTGTCAACATTTTCTGGTATCTTGGGTGTCTTGAGTAATTACTGCGGTGATATTGATCCATGATCAGCTCTTTTAAACTCATTTTGTTTGGGATATACAACTTTCCTTTGAAGGTTAACAATTGATCTTTGTTAATTCCATAATCAGAAGGTTTTTTTTGTATTCTAGCTTCCTCCACTTGCTGCCATAAAAACTGGTATTCAGGATCCTTCTCAGCTTCATATTTTATCTGATCTAAAAATTTACACTCGATTTGATTATAGCATAGTTCATAAACACAATGCAGTTTCCCTCTTAAGGCATCCGCCACATGATTTTCTTTTCCTTTTACATGCTATATATAAAAATCAAATTCGCTTAAGAAAGTGTTCCACCTTGCCTGGCGGGCATTTAAATCATCTCGCTTAAAGTAGCTGGTTAGACTACTATGTTCGATTTTTAACACAAATATTTTTCCTAACAAGTAGTGCCTCGATACCGGGAGTGCATGCACTAGTACTGCCAGCTCTAAATCATAAGTTGAATATCGCTATTCATGCTCCTTTAGTTTTCTTGATTCATAGGCAACCACTCTTCCTTCTTGCGATAAAATTGCCCCAACACCTTCCTTACTAGCATCGGTACAGACCTCAAATTCCTTATTGGGATAAACTACTCTCAACACCGTGGTAGTGGTCAGCAAATGTTTCAACTTCTCGAAACTATTCTAACACTCAGTAGTCCATTTAAATATTCTTCGCTTTCTTTGTAAAGATGTAATTGGAAAAGAAATATTTGAGAATACTTCAATGAACTGTCGATAGTATCTAGCTAACCCCATAAAGGATCAGATATCTACCACATTTTGGGGTACTCGCCATTCCATAATAGTTTTGATTTTTTCTAGATCGAACATTATTCCCTTAGTAGAAATAACATGACCTAGATACTGGATATGTTCTTTGAAGAAGTCACATTTTCTGAAATTGGTATACAACTAATGTCTTCGTAACATCTCCAACACTATCCTAAAGTGATCCTTATGCTCTTCCATGCTTTTGAATAAAATAAAATGTCATCAATGAATATCAGAAAAAATATGACCAAAAAGGAGTGAAATATGCCATGCATCAGCCTCATGAATGTTTCTAGTGCATTAGTTAAACCAAATGGTAAAACCACAAACTCATAATTCCCATATCTGGTATGAAAATCAGTCTTGTACATATCCTTGTCTTTAATTTGGATCTGGTGATATCTAGATCTTAAGTCTATCTTCAAGAATACAGTTGCATCCTTCACCTGATCAAACAGGTCATCAATCCATGGCAACGGATACTTATTTTTTATTGTCAATTTATTGAGCTGTCTATAGTCCATGCACATTCACATGGTTCCATCCTTTTTCTTTACGAACAACATTGGTGCTCCCCAAGGAGACACACTCGGTCGAATGTACCCTTTTTACAACAACTCTTACAATTTAATTTTCAATTCAGTTAGCTTTGGTACACTCATTTGATATGGGGCCCTTGAAATTGGTGATGCTCTTGGCATCAACTCAATAGTGAAATCAATGTCTCTTCTTAGAGGTAAGCCTGGTACATCTTATGGAAACACGTCCATGAAATCTTGTACTACTGGTATGCTTTCCAACATAGGGGTATTTTCCTTAGAATTAGAAAAACCCAACTAAATGGCATAAATATTAAATCCCTTTCTAATAAACTTACTCATTTGAGAGGCTGTGATCGGATGCAACTATAAGGGTTTCTTGATTCCCTGTAATTCTTGGCGCGTTCCATCTTGCATTATGTAGTATATGATCTTCTCTTTACAATCTATGAGTGTCCAGTGTCTCTCTAACCAATCCATGCCCAATAATACATCATAGGATCCAAAAGGTAGTATATTCAGATCCACATTTAGTTGTTGGTTTCCAATTTCTAGTGTACAGTTTGGAATTTTGGCACAAACTTTTCTTTTTGCCCCAGTGGCTAGTTGTACCAGCCAAGGATTTTTGAATTTCAGACTTTGTAACTTACAAATTTCTACTATTTTTGGGTTTACATAACTTAAACTGGCACCTCAGTCAACCAAAATAGAAATAGGTTGCAAAAGTAACTTACCTTCCCGCTCTATCATCGTTGGTTGATAATTCGCCTGCTGATCCTCCAAGCTTGCATTAATTCTGGGTATGTTCTGGGCTACATCACCCATGGTAGAGGCTTCTTGTATATTGGCTACTATGTCATTTCTTCCCCTCTATGGGGAGTTCTTATAATAGTGAGCCTCACCACACCCCCAACACTGTAGAGGTGGTTTCTGGTTTTTTCCTTGTTCAGGTTTGTTGGAAGCCTATGTGAGCTTCTCTTCCATAGGCCAATGGGTTCTTTGATGGTTTATCTTAAAGTGTTTTCTCACTAAATTCCTTGCAAAATTCTTAAATTTATTATTCCTAGTATTTTTGAAATTTGAACTGCTTTTCTGCCCTTTTCTTGGCTGCCAATTTTTGCCCAGTTATCCTTTAGCCTTGGACTGCTGGTAACACATTATCTATTTTCGAATTTCCTCATCCATGGTCCTTGGATTCACGAACTCAATTCATTCTTTCATGTGGGCCGGCTACTCAAGATTCGTTGAACCTTAGCCTTTTCATCCCTTAAATAAGGAACGTATCTTAATAGGGAAGTGAACTTGGTTATGTACTCATCCGTTGTCATTTGACCCAACCTAAAATTGTGGAATTCTTTAGACTCTTCATCATAGAAACGTTTTGTTAGATACCTGTCCTTCAAGTATTTCTAAAATGCATCCCATGTCACATTCTGATCTTCAATGCTGCAGACATTCTTGACTTCCTCCCACCATAAGGTGGCATTTTCCCTCAACTGATAGGTGGCCAACCTAGCTTTAAGATTGCTACTATACTCATAAAATTGAAATTATTTCTTCATATTAATCAACCAAGCTTCATCCACATCCTTCGCTTCTCCATCAAACATAGGTGGTTTTATCTTTCAGAACTCACCTTGTAGTTCCAGTTTTTGTTTCTTAATTTCTTGTTGTTCTAACACATTACCAGACTCAGCCTCATTATAGTTTCTATTTTTGTTACTCCGGTGTGAATGGATTCTTTCCAATCTGTCATTGGTTTGGGCCTTAGCTTTCCATTCATTTTCTTCCTGTGTATCTCTATCAGGACTGCATTGTAACACTCCATGATTCTTTTTATCAGAAAGGATTTTGAGTATTCTTTCCTACTCTTGCATCAGGCGCTCATTGTTAGTCCTAACCCAGATCATTTATTCCTATAACTTCTGCATGGTTCTTAGCAGAATAATAGTTTGGTGTTGTTGTTCTTCCGACAATCTAATGGTTTACTGATGCTGGTCCACACTCAGTTGAATCCACATTTCCGGATTCATTTCCAGTTGAGATTGGGGTGTAGGTTCCCTTGGGTTTTGGGGTGTTTGTTGTGTCGATCCCCTCCTCATTTGTCTTTCTCTATCTTATTTCTTTTTAGTGCATCATTTACACACACAACAACAATTTATCACATTAGGTGACCCATTGGGTCCCAGCATATGAACATTGCTCTCATACCACTTGTAACATACATTACAGTAAAATAATTTTTTTTTTATACATATACCATTATTACCATTGACCTATACCAACCTTAACCTTTCATTTTTATATAAATATTATGAACTTACCAACACATATATGTTGACACTATATCATTTGGGTTCTCATTATAAATATTAATTTATTCGTGGACGTCGACGTGGTTTGTCCTGCTAGAGCATGTCAATGGTTTAACTCTTCTGCATAGTCACTTCACGATACTATTCGCCTTTATGGTTCTGTTGGTGATAATTATTGTGATCTGAAATCATATCACCTGTGGTTAAAGTCTGGAAGGATAGATCGGATCTCAACATACCTTTTACCCTTATGCTTGATTTTTATTTCGCTATTGATTGCATTGTGATGCTAATTAAGGGTTAACTAATGGTTTCAATTTTGTACCATCATGAGTTGTACTTCTCATTTACCACTTGCCTATCCTCACACCGTCAGATCTAGGGTTTATGAATCGACGGTGGAGTCTTCTTCGGTACCCATTTAGGGTATTGACCCTGAGGAAACCCTAACTATTTTTTCATTTTTGAGGTTTTTCTCTACCGGTACTACCCTCTACAACTTCGTTGTGTCTACCTCATCAATCCTCGGGCCGCTCTACCAATGACAGTGTTCCTTTCCATGGTGCATTTGATACAGGTAATCTTTGTCGCTTAACTAGCTTGGGTCTGGCCCTTCTTATGATGGTATGATTCATTAATTTGTTTCCTTTATAGTTTCCTGACTATAATTTTTCATCGAAGGGAGATATCAGTGGAGATAATCCACCTACCATGCTGCAGGTTGTATGGGAAGTTCAGTGGTTTTAGGTGATGAAATTTCTCAGGTATCGGAAGCTTCCTTCCCAACAACACATCCTCCAGTGCTCTGGTTTCTCCTACCTTCCTTGACAGGTATCTTTCTCCCCAAGCGTCACTGTGCGTCTTATTTGTTATTTATTTTGTCACCGAGTAGTTGAGTTATTTTATTAACTTGTTTCGAATGAACATTTGGTGAAGATTTTCCATTGATATGCGGAGTTCTAATCCAGGTAAGGTGGGTTCGATACTCACAAGATTTTACATAAATTCCATGCTTTGCTTTCTATCCTCCACTGTATATTTCCTAACCTTACTCGCTTTGTTTCTCTTTTGGAACATGTATAGGTTCTTCTACTTCCTGGTGTGGTTCTAGTATTGCTTTATTCCGCCTTGCTTCATTTTGTGGACTTCGTCAAACATGGTAACATTATCGCTATTTTTCACAAGTGCATTACTGTTATTGAAAGGGATTTTTAACTCTCTGGAACAGAGTCTTGGCTCATTTAGCTTCTCGGCCCTTGTGAATTTGGGTTTTTCCTGTAAAGTATTTTTAAGCCATCTATACTACTAGTCATGTTATTTTGTTAGGGGTTTGCCCCAGAGGACAATTTATCATGCATGTCGTACATTTACTATACAAACTTTATTGTTTAAATCCTAGCCTTGTTGGATGATAGGCATGCATTGGTCTCGACTATTTATGTTTTGTTTTTCTCTGCTGCAGTCAAACCCTTGACCCAGCTAAGTGTAATAACCCTTAATGAAATAAAGTTTTGTTTTCTTTATATAGTCTTACGATGTTTGGTTTATATGCTGATGGAATATTGTTTAATGACATATTTCAGTCTCTTCTTGAGGACATTTTACTTCTTTTATAATTTACTATTCACTGTATTTCAATTTCTCCACCTTAGCATTAAAATGGATTTGTTTTCCTTCTTCTGTGCATATTCTTTAATTTTTACTACAAAATCATAATCTCATTGATTATCTTACCCGTAACAGGGTATTTATGCAATTCTAGTAGTGGATATATATATATATATATATATATATATATATATATGAACGCAGAGTTTTCTTATGTAGACATTAGATCCTTATTATTTGTTCTATGGAATATACAGTAAAAGTTTTCTATGATATTTCACATGGAGCAGTTTTTCAAGATTGGGGTTTCAACCCTCTTGTTTACTTTGGTGATTTTATATGTTTTACTCCAGGGTGTTCGAACCATCCATTTGCTGAGTTGTTTTCTAACACTCAACATGTCCGTGTATATCATAGAATACAAATATTAACAACCTGTTTGGGTCTAGGGTCTCGACCATGGACCCAAAACTAACAGTTTCCGTAGTACTTGCTTTACAGTGTAGTTGTTTTCTATTTTGTTATATTTAAGGAAATAAATATTTATCTTTCTTAAACAATCAAGAACTTCAAGAAACGTAACATTCACACAGTCAAAAATAATAATATTTCTACTGTAGATTACTCTATTCTTCAGGAAAAAATTTAATAATAATCTGTATTTACAATACTTCTCTGTGTAAAATTCTACACTGCATAATTTAAGAACATTTTCCCTTTTAAAAAAAATTCTGTCCAAACAACATATCTAGTTCTGTCTACCTCAGTAGTCTATTTACTTATCTGGTCTCAAAATCTACTGATGATGTCCTCCCTACCATGAGACAGGCGATGACATCCTCTTCTCCCCCCGTGCTCCACAGCTAAGATGGGTAGGTTGACAGAAAATTCCAGAAGAGACCTCGGGACCCCAAGTCCAGTACTCTTCTCTATTCTAGGATTCTGGAACGCTGTGTTTCAACTGGTCACCACCAACTCAAGAATCACAACTCTCTTCCTTCCTCTCCTCATTCATAGAACAAAACCCCTTTTCCTCATTGGGATGTACTTTTATCCCTAGAGGAAAGGTAATTGTCTTTAACTGTTTTATGTTCAACCACTCTCAGTTCTTGGAATAATTTTATCATCAGTCTTTTAACTTTTTATGGAACCGCTATTCCATAATTAAATTTTATTTCAACAAAACATAATTAATTTATGTTCTTCAAATAATCCTTTTCTCAAAAGAAATAAATGTTATAGTCTCTTTTAAAAATATATAACATAAAAACTAGTTAGCAATTAAGCCAGCTGTCACATTATTAATATTTTTTAATTATTAAGATTATGAAAGTATATGTTTGATATTCAAAATAAAAATGTTGAATACGTTAAGTGGAGGATATAAACTTCAAAACCTAGTAACTTAGTGTTATGCTAATTAAGTACAAAAACTCCATTAAGATTATATCAAAATTTCCACATAATATGGAGTATAAATTGTACAAAATGGAGGCTAATGCACTTGAATAGATGGCAATAGAGATTAATTAATAGCGAGGATCATGCATATTCTAGGTCAAGGTGGTCATTTCCATTTGGGGTAACCCGTGTTATCATTAGATTTCCTCCTTCATGTACGAGGTAGTTCTAATTATATAATGCATTTAGACATGTTCTACTTTAATTGAACTAGAATTTTATAAGTTACTTTGGAAAATGTTGTATTTAATGGATTCTAGAGAAAAAATCTCTTAATTAGTTAAATGCAGATCGATTAGTAAACCCCTTATGACTTGAGTGTTTGTCAAAGAATTAATCAATTCATTAACAAGGCTAAGTGGTTCACTTTAATCAACTTATGTGATACGGTCTTCATAATACATACATACATTCTCATAATTTGGTAGCTTAGGATGAACGTCATACATGGATATGAGTTGGGATTCAAACATATCGATCATATCATTGAATACATTATACTAAGTAACACCACCATTATTGGATCTGAATTAGCTTCTCACTAACCTGATGGTTGAATTGCATCATCAAATCCCAAAAGGAGCATATACCAATGAGCTTGCGAAATACACATTCACTAATGAGATGATTCTATATATGATTCCTTACTATTATTGCTTCACCCTTTGTTTTAGCTTTCTATTTCTTGATTTTTTATTTTATTTCAATTTTGGTCATGCCCACGACTAAGAGTTAAGAGAGCATTTTCTTTAATTTCACCTTGAACAATTCTATAAAGGTGACCCTTCATGTCCATATCGTGTAACAACCCTGGTGAAAATTCCATTTAATAAAAGTTAATAAAGTAAAAAACAATAACCACAATTGATGGGACATTATGATTCCAAGTTGAATGTTGCCAAAAAAACATCCTAGTGGGTTTTCATTCCGGTTATTATGGCTAAATGAAATTGGCAAAGGAAATGGAAAATGTTTTGGAAAGGCATGAGGCATTATTGGAATTTTATTTATGAAAATAAAGGAAATTAGGAGAAAGAGGGAGAAGAAAGGTCATGGGTTTCATGCCATGAGGAAAATGAATGAAATAGAGGCCTCGTTGATAAAAAGTCTTTTGAGGATCAATTGACAAGATTTTTTTGGCTAAAAATTTTTGTCAGTTTAATTTTGGAGCTCTCGCATTATTCTCACTCTCTCTCTCTCTCTCTCTCTCTCTCTCACACACACACACACACACTCTTGGACATAGAGTTTTCTTTGAGCACTTTGGAATTGGAGAAAGAAAGGAAGAGTAGGATCAAGCAGCTACAGTAGGATTCTTTGCAGGTATTGACTTGCATATGTGATTTCCTTACTAGATTTGGCATGCATGGTATTATATGTGGTGCGTTTCTATCTTGGCATGGGTTTTTCCAAGTGTGACAATGTTTTCAGCCTAGCCTTGCCATTTTCTTATAGCTTTTATGAGATGGGTTTCTCATACTTCGTTTGAGCTGGATTGTTGGATGGATTCTAATTTGAGTGGAGTGGATATCCTAAATGAAAACAAATGGCCTAGTGGTCTCTGAACCAGACTATGGATCACGGTAAATCCATTGGCCTAGTAACCCTTGAGCCAAAATGTGGGTTGCAATAAAGCCAGATTGTGTGCTTTGGTGGGCCTATGAATCCTTGTCAGTGAATAGTGGGATATATGGTAAATGAAAGAGGTTGATTTCTCTTTTTAGGGCCTAGTAGTCCCAGGATGGGATGTACGATAAATCCTTGAGAGTATGTCTTAGTTTAGGGTTTAGTGATCCCTGATTTAGACTGTGGATTACGTTAAAGCCTGCGAGAGTAGGAACCACTCAAATTCCTTATGGTGTAGGTGGAGAAACTAGTATAATTCATGATTGTTTGTTCTTTTGGTTACTTATGAGACCTACATTCATGCTAGGAATATGGTATGGGGTTGATTGGTTGAGGAGAGATTTGGCTCAGCTAATCTATGGTTGGGTGGAATGTGGTAGTCCCATCCCCAGTTGGTTTCTATATTCATTAATGAGAAATTCATTCCTTTGGTATTTGAAGTATAATTGCACTTTTTATTATGTGTATTCTATTGTTGTTGTACCCATGGCATCTATTTTGTTATTATGTTGGTTATAAGAATGTATTTTATCAGTGATGATGTATGGCCCTATCCATGTTTTTACTTGTAAATGGATGCAAAATGTATCTATGGTAAAATAGATTGTATGGAAGCTAATGATGTATGGGGGCAATAATTCTTAGCCATTCTCAAATAAGTATGAGACCCCTTTGCTCTATTATGTTGTTTACACCTGTATATTCAATGTTTGTGACATGTTTGAAAAAATGTTTGTCATGGCTAGGAGGGGTTCATATGTGATCTTAATGATGTGATTGCTTCATTATCATTGTCTTGTTGTTATTTATCATCTCTGAAATTTTCATGATGTTTTGGGCAAAGCACTAGGTTCTAGGCCTAGAAAGGTGGTTGAAATCCTAGAGATGCAAACATAGAACTTATTTCTTTGGGCCCTAGCCACTGGCTTGCAATGTTATTCCTGGGGATATAGCCTCCTGGCTGTTGGCATGTAGTGTTATGCATGCGACTATGGCTAAAAGAGGTCAAAATATTAGTGTGACCTAGGGTTAAGAGGCATGAAAGGTTGGGTTACCTCATGGGGGTGTTGTTGTTGTTGTACAAGGTATATATGTTGTGTTTCCATTGGTTCCACTTCCTTAAGGTCACCTAGGAGGCTGAATTTCATTATAGTATACTCTCGTCACATATTTACCTCAGTTGACCAGTTAATTTGAAAGATGTGGGAAGAGGATGTTACAGAGTGGTATTAGAGCACGATTCAACTCTTGAGTTGGATGGGTGGTGTGTTGATCATGCGCTTATGTTTTTTGAATGCGTGTGTAATATGCTTGTGGTCTATGTGTAATTTTTGCATACACATGGTGTTGTTCATGGTTACAGTGATGTCGCCATAGGAAAGTTGTTGGTAACATTGGAACATGTGTCGTCATGTGCGTATGACTGGTTATGTGTTGTTCATGCTTATGTATTGATCGTGTATGCTTTCTTCATGATGCTACATGTTGTACATGCATTTCTTGTTTATGCTTAGTTACATGTTTTTTTCCATGCATGCTTGGGTACATGGCATTACATGCCGTACATGCATTGTTTTCTCATGTTTGTTTACATGTTGTTCACACTTATGTATTGTCCATGTAAGTTGGCATGGTTAATGTTGGCATGCATCATGAGTTCATTATATGGAATTAGGTCATCATGATTTTATTGGTATGTTATTATTCTAATGTGTTGGTTGAGATAGAGAAGGAGATGCACATTATCAAGTGAGGTTGCAACAATGTATAACTTTCAGTAAAGTGAAGATCGCCATACATGTATTGTATGTTTTCCATGCAGGTATGTTGGTTAATAATTATTATGAGCATTAGGGTTATTGTTGTTATGGTTATAGGTAAGATATATGTTAGTTAATTAGTGTGATCATATGTATCTGCATTAGTTAGTCATGAAGGATAGTAACTTGTTGTTATATGCATTGTGGTCATACACATGATGATTATGTTATATGATTAACTTGTTGTTGTTATATGTTAGTTAACTTGATGATTAGGGTTATTTCATTTAAGATATTTGTTTTTATATGTACATTGACCTATGTAAATGATTACCGCTATGAAATTCACGTATGAGTTAATATATTGTGAAATTATGTGCATATGTGATTGTTATGCATGAATGAAAAATTGCTTATGAGTTATGATGTGAACGTGTTGACTAGTTACTGTTTTGTATATCATGAAATTATTAATTTCTGATTTGATGTGTTGTGAATTCATATTGTGCTAATCTATATTGATTGTGCAGACAAGATAGTCTCCCCTGAGTTACATTGAGGTATGAGCTTGCTTAGGTTGTCTAGTTGGTGCTTGACTGTTTGATTATGTCGTCTATTTGGTGTTTGAGTGTGGGTGTCTAATATGTCATGTATTTATTTTTGAATGTTTTATTAATCCCATGATATGAATATGTGTCTATAATATTGCATGAAGAAATTATTTGGTCTTAAGATGGTGGTACTAATTCAATATGCATTGAGATAAATGATGTGTACTTGAGTATAAGTAGGTGATAGTTGTAGTATTGCAATTTCGACTACTAGTTGATTATGACATGACTGTTAGTCTTGGTAAATCTTGATTTCAGATTGATAGATATTATTGTCTTGATATTTGGAACATGTGGTTGGCATGTGTGAGCTATTGTAGGGAAACATGCTTGGCATTAGCATGATAAGGTAATATTTGAATTGTTTTCATAACTAACAGTGGGGTGATATGATAACATATGATAAGACTCAATTGTAGCAAGGTAAATTGTAAAAGAAAGGAATTGAGAAAGAATTCCTTAGGCTGTGTTTGGAAACCCTAATTCCAAATGAATGAGTGCTCTACATGGAAAAAATAAGTCTTCTTAACCTTGATTTTTTCTGACAGTATGTGGATATATGCTATATTCATGAACATGTATTTGATATATGCAAATAACCAACACAATAAAAATTGAAATATCATGGATACAACAGAAATAGAATCCACATATAAACTAGTACATTTATACATAAAATACCAAAGGAATGAGCTCTTCATTAATGACTATAAAAACCAACCGGAGATGGGGCTTCCATTTTCCACCTGACCATATATTGGCTGAGCCAAATCTCTCTTCAGCTTATAAGCCCTGTTGTCACTCAGAAAAGTGAAACATCATTTTACATAGTCTTAGAAGTTCATTTTTCAAAGGTATGGTCATAGAGTTCATTAGGAAAATTTAAATTTTTTCATATTAGCCTATCCTAAGGTCTAAACCCACCCCCATTCAAGTCATATCATATCCCATCAGTCATCATTTGCTGACATATTTCATTTCCCAATATTTTGAATTCAAAAAGGTCACTTTAGCAAGTTTTTATTGTTTTCGTAGCGAATTACAGAGTAAAAAGGCAATTTTTGATATGAAACTACCTAATAGTTTTGTAGCGAAGCTACCAGAAATTGAACTAACTACGCCACGAAAAGGGGTATTTTTGTCTGTCTTTTCAAATCTATTACAAGGTGTCAGTCCATGATTAGAAGTGTTAGGGTGGACGTCATTCAAGTCAATTAGGGTTAAATCAAGGTACAATAGTAATGATTGAGGTCATTATTACTGTTTTTAGCATGTATGAATCACGATTAAGCCATGGGCTTGTTGATCAGTGGTTGTCATTGATGTCAACCCAAGCAGCACGAAGAGCTACCCAAATATTTCATGGGATTTTTGACCTACCAAATTACTATATTCGGGGTCAAGTATGCTTTTGATGGTTTCTTCTTATCGAGATGTTCTCATTGATATATGGCAGGCCGCGCATTTCTTCATGGTTTGAGAGATATTCATGTTTGAAGTTTGTAGCCCCAGTTAGTGGGCTAAAACCCAATGGGGTTGTGGCATGGGTCATTGAAAATTCATAATTAATATTTTTTAAGCTTCTAAAATCCCTCCCATGTTCACTTGTTGAAGCCCCTCTCAACCTAAGAATTTATATAAATTGTGATCCTCATATCCTCCTTATGCAAGGGATTTCGCCATCTGAAATAGGTCATCGTGGAATTTTCACTCTAACTTTTGTTCTACAAAGGTTCAAAAGATAAAAATTTTATGAGGCGAAGAAGAAACCCTGATAAAGCTCCTGTGAAAGTGTCAGATCGAGGTGTGCAATATTTTTAGAGATATGATTTGTGGAAGTCAGTGTTTTTGCAAGCTCCTAAAATTCATTTCAAAGAAGTGACCTTGGGAAAATTGTCATAACTCTCTCTCTGAGTATCAGATTGAAATTTCGTAAAAATTGGCAGATAGTGCACGGACTGTAATCTTCTCTCTATCAATTTTAGAGCCGAATGAAGAAAAATTACACGTGGCATGTCGTACAAGTTCGCTCTACGGAAATAGTCCATAATTAGGGCATTGTGAGAGATTGGGCATAACTCTCTCTTGAAGAATCCAAATTGGGTCAGACCTATGGAATTAGAAAGAATAATTAGAGATGAATATTAGAAGACCAAAAATCACATATTGGAGATTTGAAATAACAGAGATACACTAGATTCAATATCGATCTCCTAGAAGGCAAGAAAAAGCTAGATCATGTGTTTTCAAGGGCTGCAAAGGACCAAAATTTCTAGGGCAGCAAAGGAAAGAAAGGTGTAGCAGAGGGTAGCATGAAAAGAGAAGCAACCAAGTTGCAGAATAGCAGCAAGAAGTTCATCACTTGAAGTCTTCAAGTGGGCAACACTGCATACAATCATTGTAAAGGTATCATTGTACTAAGCCATTGTAAATACATTATTGTAAAATATTGTACTAGTGTCTATTTGCCAAGAGTTGAAGAGGTAGTGTAGGGAGGTCTAGGATCATCATTAGGTGGTTGTGTCATAGTTGGGGTTATGGTCTAGTGTTTCTTCTTCTTCTACATCATTCTATATCATTGTAAAGTGGACCATTTTCCCTAGTACGGGAGTCCATTCTTGTTTTATTCTTCTATAGGGTGGTAGGGTGGTGCTAGGGTGAGTTGTAACTCATTGGGTGTTGGGGCATCCGTTCAATTGACTACTGAAGAATCTTGGGCATTGGAGTGTCCATCTAGTGGGAGCTGGAGAAGAATGATTTTCTAGATTCTAGGAAGTTGGAGCTTTATTTTCAATTGGAGTTGAATATTAAATAATTATTACAAAAGCATTAGGTGGTTTTTGTCCCGGAGTGGGTTTCTACCTTAAAAAACTGTGTGCATTTGTGTTCCTTTTTCTTACTATGATAATTGTACAAACATTGATAATAATTGACTATTAACTAATTCTCTAATTGAAAGGAATACTGATTCATCCCCCCTCTCAGTATTTCCAGAAATTGGTATTGGAGCTTGGTTCCTTCAATAACAGTTTAATAACTAGAAGGAGGTCATGGATCATACCAAGAATGGTGTACCTTTGTTCAATGAAAATAATTATGCACTCTGGAAAGGAAGAATGGAGGTCTATCTCTTGGCGCAACGTTACAAAGTATGGGACACTGTTCAAAATGGATTTACATCAACCACAGATGAACAAGGTAAGAATAATTTGGTAAATGATGCAAAAGAAAAGAATATTATTATCAGTGGACTTATTGAATTTTCTTATCATAAGGTGTTGGGTTGTAAAACCACCAAAAATGTATGGGACAAGCTTGAGAATATATATGGAAGTGACTCAAATTTCAAAGAAGAAAAGCTTCAAATCTATAGAGCAAAATTTTAGCAACTCAGAATGAAAGAAGATTGCAACATTACTGCATACTTCCAATACGTTGATGAAATAACAAATACTCTGGAAGGATTGGGAGAGCTAGTTGACGAGAAGACTATTATACGAAATATTCTTAGAATGCTACCAAGGAGATTCAACCCAAAGGTATCGGTCTTAGAATACAGTGAAAATATGGAAAAACTCACCAAAGAGGAATTACATGGAGTTCTCATAGCATATGAAATGAGACTTGATGAAGAAGAGGGTACTTCGCATCTTGAAACTGCGTTCATTGCATCTAAGAAAACTAATAAGGACAAACAACCTTCAATTGAAAAGACATGCACCTACAAGTGTGAAGAAAAGGGAGATGATGAAGAAGGTCTTTCAGATGAAGAATATGCTTACTTTACGAGAAAAATAAAAATTGGTAAGGAAAAATTCAAAGGTAAACTTCCATTGATATGTTTCGGCTGTGGTGAGTTTGGGAATTTCGCAGCAAAATTTCTGAACAGAAGTGATGGAAACTCAAAAGGAAAGAAAGGCTTTAAGAAATTCAACAAGCAAGGATCCAAAAGGAACTTTATCTCTAAAGAAGATAGCTCATCATCTGATGAGGACAATGACAGCGAAGAAGAATCTAATGAGAGAGTATTTTTTATGGCCAAGCACAATAAACAAGAGGTATCAAACAACGAAGAAGAAGGATTGACCATAGAAGAATTTTCTAAGGAAGCAATTAAGCTTATAAAAGAGCTCAAGGTAGAGAAGATCTATTCCAATACTCTTGAAGAACAAGTTCAAGGTCTCAAAAATGAAGTTGAAGAACACAAATGCATTGAAGAGTCACATCAAAAGAAGTTGGAAGAAAGAAACCAAGAAAGGGAAGAGTTAGAAGCCGAAGTAGTCTTGCTATGTTAGGAAGTGAAGAAATGAAAAACTATCCAAAACTATGCCAACAACTCAAGGGAATTGGAAGAACTCATCAACAATCAACGATCTTACAACGTCAGAACTGGCATCGGTTAGAAAGAAGAAGAAGCAGGACCTTCTATAACAAAATACAATGAACCTCTGAGATTTAACATGCATGTAGACTTCATTGGACAAGATTCGCAAGAACAACCTTCAAAGACAATTCCTCGACGAAGATTTCCATCCTGGTACCAACATATTTTTTATGGCTACTGTTATTCATGTGGAAAATTTTGGTCATAAAGCTATATAATGTCGCACGTACTCTAGGAACGAAGAAAATTCCAGGAGATCTGTAAAATATGAACCTCCCAGGGCTCAACGAAACATCAATAGATTTGAACATTTAAGAAATAATATTGAATGTTACAAATGTCAAAACTTTGGACACATAGGCAGAGACTGCAGACTTGAAAATCCTCCAGAAGAATATTTGAAGCCACAGAACGAATGAACATGGAAGAAGAAGAAGACTAATAATTGTGCTCTCACTCTCCAGGCTCAAAACAAAAAATATGTGTGGTATGTTTATAGTGGTTGATCAACGCATATGACTGGAGATAGAAAGAAATTTGTATCTCTGAAAGAGAAGAAGGATGGAACCGTGTCCTTTGGAAATGATGGATCTTCAAATGTTATAGGATCAGGTACCATCACTCTTGGAAGAAAATATGTTCTAACCAAGAATGTTCTATGGGTTGAAAACATGAATCACAATTTGCTCAGTGTTGGACAAATATGTGATCAAGGACACACAATACTATTCAACTCCACAAAATATGAAATCAGGAAAGGCAAGTATGGTGAAATTGTGGCTACAGCAAGTCGAGCTCCAAACAACATATATGTTCTGGATGAAGCCACTAAAGCATGTCTAATAGCTAAAGAGGATGATATAATATTTGGTAGAAATGATGATTGACTAAGTAAGAATTTTTCTACAAATATGTAAAGTGATTTCGAGATGTATTTACTTGGTGAGTTGACATACTTCTTAGGGCTTCAAATATCTCAGCAAGAGAAAGGAATATTTATGTCAAGCCAAGTACATCACGGAAATGCTCAAGAAATTCAAAATGGAAGATTGCAAACCCGTCCTTACTCCGATGGTAACAAGTTGCAAATTGAGCATAGACGACTCATCTAAGGATGTGGATCAGAAGTTGTACAGATCTATGATTGCTAGTCTTCTATATGTAATAGCCTCCTGGCCAGATGTTATGCAAGTATTTGGACAAGTAGCAAGATTCCAAGTAGCACCAAAAGAATCACATATTATTGCCAACAAAATAATTATTTGATATCTAAAGGGAAAAATAGAATATGGCTTGTGGTATCCCAAGGGTAAAAATCTCATTATTCATGCCCTTATAGATGAATATTGGGCAGGAACCGTTGATGATCATGAAAGTACTCGTGAAGCATTTGAATATCTTCTCCAAAATCTTGGGATTCTCCCAATTTCTCATTATATTTTCCTTGTTTAGAATATAAAGGGGGAGTGGAAGTGTGTATAGGTCCGCAAGATGGTTTTGTGCCAGGGGGAGTAACCCTTTGACATTGATTTCAAAGGGGGACATAATGTTGTAGGAAGAGGTGTCATGATCACAGGGGGAGTACTTGTGTTGCCATCAATGCCAAAGGGGGAGATTGTTGATCAGCGATTTTTATTGATGTCAACCCAAGCAACACCAGGGGCTACCCCAATATTGCATGGGATTTTTGACCTATGAAATTACTATATTTTGGGTCAATAATTATTTTGATGGTTTCTTCTTGTCAAGATGTTTCCGTTGATATATGGCACGCCACGTATTTCTTCATGGTTTGAGAGATATTCATGTTTGAATTTTGTAACCCCAGTTAGTGGGCTAATACCCAATGCGGCTATGGCATGGGTCATTGAAAAGTCATAATTAATATTTTTTAAACTATTAAAATTCCTCCCACGTTCACTTGTTGAAGCCCCTCTCAACCTAAGCATTTATATCAATTGTGATCCTCATATCCTCCTTATGGAAGGGATTTCGCCATCTGAAACATGTCATTGTGGCATTTTCGCTCTAGCTTTTATTCTACAAAGGATAAAAAACTGAAATTTTTATGAGGCGAAGCCAAAATCCTGAGGAAGCTCCTATGAAAATCTTAGGTCAAGGTGCACAATATTTATTGGAGATATGATCTGTGGAAGTCAATGTTTTTGCAGGCTCCTGAAATTCATTTCAAAGAAGTGACCTTGGGAAAATCATCATAACTCTCTCTCTGAGTATCGGATTGGAATTCCGTAAAATGTGGAAGATATTGCATGGACTGTGGTGTTTTATCTATCAATTTTAGAGCCGAATGAAGAAACAGTGACACATGGTACACCGTACAATTTCACTCTACTGAAATAGTCCATAATTAGGGCATTGTGAGAGATTGGGCATAACTCTCTCTTGAAGAATCCAAATTGGGTCAGACCTATGGCATTGCAAATAAGACTCAGAGGAATACTACAGGACCAAAAATCACATATTGGGGATTTAAAATAACAGAGATACACCAGATTCAATATCGAGCTCCTAGAAGGCAAGAAAAAGCTACATCATGTGTTGTCAAGGGCTGCAAAGGACCAGACTTTCTAGGGCAGAAAATAAAAGAAAGGTGAAGCAGAGGGTAGCATGATAAGAGCAGCAACCAAGGTGCATAAGAGCAGCAAGAAGTTCATCAAATGGAGTCTTCAAGTGGGAAACACTGCATACAGTCAATGTAAAGGTATCATTGTACTAAGTCATTGTAAATACATTATTGTAAAAAATTGTACTAGTGTCTATCTACCAAGAGTTGAAGAGGCAGTGTTGGGAGATCAAGGATCATCATTAGGTGGTTGTGTCATTGTTGGGGTTATGGTCTAGTATTTCTTCTTCTTCTATATCATTCTATATCATTGTAAAGTGGACCATTTTCCCTAGTACGGGAGTCCATTCTTCTTTTATTATTCTATAGGGTGGTAGGGTGGTGCTAGGGTGAGTTGTAGCTGATTGGGTGTTGGGGCATCCGTTCAGTTTACTACTGAAGAATCTTAGGTGTTGGAGCGTCCATCCAGTGGGAGCTGGAGAAGAGTGATTTTATATATTCTAGGAAGTTGGAGCTTTATTTTCAATTGGAGTTGAATATTAAAGAATTATTAGAGAAGCATTAGGTGGTTTTTGTCCTAGAGTGGGTTTCCACCTTAAAACATTGTGTGCATTTGTGTTCCTTTTTTTGATTGCTATCATTGTACAAACACTGATAATAATTTAAGATTAACTAATGCTCTAATTGAAAGGAATACTGATTCACCCCCCCTCTCAGTATTTCCAACAGGGTTGTCATCGAAACTTTAAAACATTACCCAATTGAGCCATTTTTCATTCTCCACTTCATCTTTACATGCTACTGAGTTATGGAGATTTGTTTCACCAAGACAAGCTCCTTGCTGGAATTATCAAAAGTTACAGGTGTCACTGATCAAGCGAGGCAGATAAGGTATAAAATCATCATGGCTGCAAAGAGGAAAACCAACAAAGGTCGACACTGCCTCAGATATGAGCCATCAGACATGAATTTGATTAATGAAGACCTAACTTCCTTAGAAGTTTTCAGAAGAAGAGGGTGTTTGCAGTTTTTCCAAAGATTGAAAGGGTGCCATGTGCAGGTTTCTGAGTTTGCTAACAGTTTCAATGGGACAACTTCAAAGGTGGGAATGTTGAACCTCACTGTAACACCAGAGACCATTGTAGTAGCGACACAAACCCCTAGAGGAGGAGAACAATGGTTCAAATACTTCAAGTTCACCATATAGGACTCTAAGGAATTTATCAAGCCAGAGCATAGTGAGATTGATCTCACAAAGGCCATCCCAAGGAGCTACATGAAAGACAACTTCTCAAAGTTGCTGCTAATCATTCAGAAGTACTTCACCTGTGAAGGGAGGTATTATATGGTTTATTCCTACCACCTCAGGCTTCTACTACATTTTTTTTGTAAGAGGTCTCTTGATTTACCTTTTTACTTATACAGAAGCTTAACTAAAATGTCAGGAAAAGTTCAGGAAAAATATGAAGGAAATGAAACCTCACTCTTTCATCATGGTTTGTAGAAATTTATTAATACTGATGTATTACCAGATCCTCCTGATCTCAAAATATTTATCTTCTTGAAAAATACATAATCCTTCCACTGTTAAACTTGCAGAAATTTAAAACTCAATTGCAAACACATGTGAATAAATTCAATCGCACATAACACAGTTGTTTAATGGGAAAGCTTAAAGCTAAAAAATCCAACTATCATATATTATGTATATCAATGGAATCATGTAATAATCTCATAAAAAGCTTAGTACATCAATCTCTCAGTACAATCAACAATCATTACACACTGTCATGCAGAAATTTGCATCTCCATGTACCAATTTCTTGCCTCATGATGACCTACCTCCACTGAGAAATCCCTGCTGAAGAAGACCCCTGAATGAATTCGAATTGGCCTTGCCTTGAATGTGCAATCCTCATTAGCAACTCCATTGTGTGTCATATGAATTGAATGCATCATTATAGTGACAACAGATAGTCCGTCTCACCCTTTCACCTATCTCTCCACTGGGTCCCCATTGGAACGAACATGCACTGTAGTTAACTGTTGTTTCTATTCAATTTTTGGTTAGTTATTAGTTGTGAATTAATTAACTAATTAATTCACTTAACTCTCACCAGTGTATATTTTAGTTAGATTAGATACAACTAGCTCAACTAAGTTTAACTCACTTCACTGAGTCAAAATAAATAACAAATCCTGTAACTACTCTTCCAACTTTGTCATAACTTTTCCACTTCAGTTCTAACTAAGTCCTTCATGCATGAGACACCAATAAACCCTAGGAATTGTGTAATTCCTTCAGCCCAATGATTTTCCAAATATGTTCACTGAAATAAAGTGCTCCAAGAGAATAAGTTGATGTTTATTGTCGGATTATTATTAAGGGTTAATAATAATCAACATGCACCTATTTTTAGATCGACGATCTATAAATATACTTCGCCCAATATTCTAAAAATCGAATTTCATATATTTTCCACATTTGACCAACCATCTACAAATAACATCTTGCAACTTATAGAATACGGTCACCATGTCTAAAAATAGACATACACATAAAAATAGCCTGCGGGCCCCACTTAGTGAAGGTGCTTACTTTTCACTAAGCTCATCATCTTATTGAATCTCAACAATCCCTCTCAACGAGATAGGGATTATCCTTCACCCTGATCCTGCCTCTATGGTATTCAAATTTTCTCCTGCCGAGTGCCTTCCTCAGAATGTCTGCATCCTCATCTTCCGTAGGAATGCACTAAAGCAACATGATCTTTCACTGCACACAATCTCTGATATGATGATACCGGATATCAATATGTTTAGATCTATCATGAAACACAGGATTAATTGATAGTTTAATGCAACTCTGATTATCACAATGTATCACTGTAGGATCTAAATGTGAATTGAACAAACCAACCAGGATCTTCCTCATCTAGATAGCCTCAGATGTAGCTTGACTTACTACCATGTATTCTTCTTCTGTGGAACTGAGTGCCATGGATCTTTGTTTCCTGCTGTACCAAGAAATTGTTGTAGATCTGATACTAAAAACCCCTCCCGATGTGCTCTTTCTGTTCATTGGGCTTCCTGCCCAATCTGCATCCCTGAAACCATGAAACTTCACCTCATCCATCTGTATATACCATAAGCCATACTCATATGTCCCCCTGAGATACCTCAGGAGATGCTTCCCTGCCTTCCAAAAGAGCTTGGTAGGCTTAACCATCGCTTGTGAAAGCTGGTTCACCGCATAGCATATGTCTGGTCTTGTATTAAGTAAATACATGAGCAAACCCACCAACTGTTGATAAATAGTGGCATCCACTACCTCTGCCGATGTAGCATCCTCTTTACTCCAATTTCCTCGAAGAGGGGTATCCATGGGCTTGCAGTCCTCCATGTGAAACTTACCAAGTATCTCCTAAGGATACTTTCCTTGAGACACAAATAGTTCACCTTCTTGTTGCCATATTTCCAATCCAAGGAAATAATGAAGGAGGCCCAAATCCTTCATCTCAAACTCCTTTGCAAGATATTTCTTGCATGAGTGTATCAACTACTCATCACTCGTTAGTATTAAATCATCAACATAAAGAACAATGATTAAAATCTTACCCTCCACCACAATTTGGTATAGCTTTGCATCTGCCTCACTCTTGGTGAAGCCAAGTCCAGTGAAATAGCTGTCGATCTATGTGTACCAAGCACGTGGTGCTCGCTTTAGCCCATACAACGTTCTTTTGAGTCTGCACACATGCGACTCACTGCTGAAGATCTCAAATCCTTTAGGCTGCTCAATGTACACTTCTTCCTCAATGATCCCATTAAGGAACACACTCTTCACATCCATCTGATGAATGTGCCAACCCATTTGCGCTGAGAGAGCAAGGATGGTCCTTATGGAAGAATATCGTGCAATAGGAGCAAAGGTTTCTTCATAATCAATCCCCTTGATTTGTGAGAGGCCTCGGGCAACAAATCTTGCCTTATACTTCTCGACGCTCCCATCAGCAGCTTTCTTTACCTTGTAGATCCATTTCGAATATACCACTGATTTACCCACTGGCCTTGGAAAAAAATCCCAAGCATTGTTTCTGACAATGGATTCATACTCCACCATGGCATCTACCCATGTGGGCTCCTGCGCTTCTTCTTCAAAAAAATATGGCTCTGTCATGATACACTTTCTCATAAGAGCCATGTATCTAATAAATCGATCAGGTGAATGTCTCTATCTGCCTATGATGTAGGGACTCCTACATTCTGCGCCACATCAAGCTTCAGTATCTCAGGTTTTTTGGTACGCTTTCTGCCTGTTCTGATGTTTGGTTTTGCATTAGTGGACTCCTCCACTCCATGAATCTCCTCTTGTGGCTGATCCACATCTAGAGGCTCATCTTTGGGAACAAGAAGTTCCTCCTCTGCATGCAAGTGTAGCTCCCTCTCAAGCGAAAACTTCATGGCTTTCACCTCATTGAATTTTATATCCTGTCACACCACAGTCATTCGACTGTTTAGAAAATAGACACGATAATTATCGGGTGTTTCTGTGTATCCCACAAATACCCCAACTTCTGCAGTCGACTCCAACTTCTTCCTAGTGTCCTTTCTCACATGAATGTAAACAAATGAGCCAAAAATATTCAAATGAGAAATATCAGGCTTCTTACCAGTAAAAGCTTCTTCAAATGTACTCATTCCAAGTGATCTATGAGGACAACAGTTTTGCACATAAACCACAGTGTTGCATGCTTCCGCCCACAAGTGCATCAGTAGGCCCTGGTCATGTAGCATAGCTCGTGCAGCACCCACGATCGTTCTGTTCATCCTCTCCATGACCCCATTCTACTGTGGGTTATGAGGCACTATGAGTTCTTTTCGAATTCCTTCTTTGCTACAGAAGTCTTTGAATTTGTTCGAGATATATTCACCACCATTATCGCTCCATAGAGCCTTCACTTGCTTCCCCGACTCCTTCTCCACCAATTCTTTAAACTCATAGAACTTTGAGAATTTTTTTCTCTTCTTCTGCATAAAGAAGATCCAACATCTACGATAATATTAATAAAAAAATATAACATAATACCTATGTTTTGTTGTTGAAGCAACTGATAAAGGTCCACACACGTCTGTGTGAATTCTCTCCAGGATCACCGAAGCACGGTTCTCCTTCTCATGAAAGGTGGTCTTCAAAAAATTACCCATAGTAGATCCCTTGCACTGATCTGATTTTGCAATAGTACCCTTGGGAATTCCAGTAGAAATCTGCTGCAAAAGCTTCGAAGTGCCATGGTGAAGATGGCCCAATCTCCTGTGCCATAATTCGCCCTCATCTTGGCTCACCACTTCTTCTGCTTTTCCCATCATTGCAGTGCAGCCATCTACCTCCATCTTGTATATATTCTTAACTCAAATCCCTATACTTCTTATTTGACCCATTGTTTATGTCGCAGGAAAGCTTTTCCCTCGCTGAAAACAATGTCATAACCTCTGTCTTCCAACATTGCGACCGAGACCAAGTTCTTCTTCAGACATGGAACATGCACAACATTTTTCAACATAAATGGTTTAACTAAATCCCTCTCAAAGGTAATTGTTCCAATGCCAGTCGCACTATATCTTCCATCGTCTCCCATCTCTATATACATTTGGAGATCCTTCTCCTCCAAGTCACAAAACAACTCCTTGTCTCCCGTCATATGGAAAGATGCACCACTATCAAGATACCACACTGATCCCATTGAGCTTGAAACCAAGCATGCGATCAAAGATAAATCAAGTTCAAATTGTGAGGCTAAGGCCTCTCTAGTTTTAGCTCCAACAACCTTCTTGTTCTTCTTTTTCTATGGGCAGTTAGTGGTGAGATGCCCATGTTCGTGACAGTGAAAACATTTCTCTTTGGAAAAATCCAGCTTCTTGCCTTTAGCCTCAGATTTTCGATGGGATTTATTCCCCTTCCCTTTCCTTGCTTTGGCAGCCAAAGAACAATTATCTTCACCATCATTCTTCTATTAAGAGCCATCCCTGGTACTTCGCCTTATCTCCTCCTGCATAAGATCCGACCAAAGTCGCTCCCAACCCAACAGTTTCTCCCGTCCTTTGACAGAGTATTTGTAGCTATGCCAACTCTTTAGAAGCCCAAGGAGAACCAAGCTCACAAATTCACCATCATCAACAGTAATCCCCACACTTCCCAGTTCATCCCTACAATGGACAAACTTCATGAGATATTTTGGAATACTGTCATCCCTCTCCATTTTTATTTTTCTGAGCTTATCTTTTAGCGCCAACTTGCTCTAATTGCTTCTGCTTTGGAAAAGATTTTTCAAATCCTTATGCATTGCAAATGGATTGGATTTCCCATGAAGGCTTGACACAATATGATCCTTCACACCTTTCAATATAATTCTTCTAGTCTTTGCTACCTTCTTTTTCCATGCGTCAAGTCCTGCAGCATCGCTAGAAGCAGGCTTAGGAACATCGCTATCGATGAACTCCTTCAACCCATTATCTTCAAGCACCACCTCCATCCTATCCTTCCAAGCTATGTAATTCAAGATACCATCAAGGGAATACTCTAATCGCAACCCATTGAAAGACATTTCAATGAATACTCAACTGTCGCACCAAGAAATTCCTGCAGCAAATTCAAATTGTCCAACAGCACAATGCTCAGCACTTATTCACAATTGCAATCTTTGGTGATCAATACTGCTTTGATACCATGTATAAATTTATTAATACTAATTTATTACCAGATCCACATGATCTCGCAATATTTATCTTCTTCAAAAATACAAAATCCTTCCACTATAAAACTTGCAGAAATTTAAAACTCAATTGCAAACACATGTGAATAAATTCAATCGCACATAACACAATTTTTTAATGGGAAAGCTTAAAGCTAAAAACCCCAACTGTCATATATTATGTATAGCAATGGAATCATGTAATAATCTCATACAAAACTTAGTACATCAAGCTCTCAGCACAATCAATAATCATTACACACTATCATGTAGAAATTTTCATCTCCATGCACCAATTTCTTGCCTCCTGATGGCCTGCCTCCACTGAGCAATCCCTGTTGAAGAATACCCATGAATGAATTTGATTTGGCCTTGCCTTGATTGTGCAATCCCCATAGGCAACTCCAATGTGTGTCAAATGAATTGAATGCATCACTATAGTCACAACGGATAGTCCATCTCACCCTTTCACCTATCTCTCCACTGGGTCTCCACTAGAACTGACATGCACTGTAGTTAACTGTTGTTTTTGTTCAATTTTTAGTGAGTTATTAGTTGTGAATTAATTAAATAATTAATTCACTTAACTCTCACTAGTGTATCTTTCAGTTAGATTAGATACAACTAGCTCAACTAAGTTTAACTCACTTAACTGAGTCAAACTAAATAACAACTCCTATAACTACTCTTACAACTTTGCCATAGCTTTGCCACTTCAGTTCTGACTGAGTTCTCCATGCATGAACCACCAATAAACCCTAGGAATTGTGTAATTCCTTCAGCCCACATATTTTCCAAATCTGTTCATTGAAATAAAGTGCTACAAGAGAATAAGTTGATGTTTATTGTCAGATTATTATTAAGGGTTAATAATGATCGACATGCACCTATTTTTAGATCGACGATCTATAAATAGACTTCACCCAATATTCTAAAAATAGAAATTCATCTATTTTCCACATTTGACCAACCATCTACAAATAACATCCTGCAACTTATAGAATATGTTCACCATGTCTAAAAATAGACATACACCTAAAAATAGCTTGCGGGCCCCACTTAGTGAAGGTGCTTACTTTTCACTAAGCTCATCATCTTGTTGAATCTCAACATGGTTTGATCAAGTTGCTGGTATTAGAAGACTTAAAGATATTAGGTATAGAATGGTCATATTTCCTATTCATCAGTGGTTTTGAAATAGATGCCATCACTCCTAAAATAACTCCAAAACCTAGAGATATACCATCACCTTCAGTGGTAGAGAAAATTGAGCTAGTGATCATGGAGACAGAAGCATTGCAGAAAGCTAACACACCCAAATTTACACTTTCACAAGAAAAGACAAAAGTGAGCAAACATGGCAAGAAGAGGGTTACAAGAAGCCAAACTGTGGCTAAGGGTAATTTAGAGGACATCTTGCAGGCCATTGATATTGAATAAACTCCCATTTTTCAAGCTGAAGACATAGATGAGGGAGGAAGGAAGCTCAAGAAAGCCAAAACAACTAAAAATTTAGACTTTGTAGGGGAAGCTGCAGGATTCATGTTTCAAGCTAGAAAACCAATGAGAAGACATGCCAGAAAGGTTTTGGAAAGAAAAAAAGGGGCTCACAAGGTCATTGAAACTTTTTAGCCACCACCAAGCATCATTGATCTCACCCCACCTGCAAAAGAAGAATTAGGCATTAAACAAAAGAAAGGCAAAGAGAAAATCAATGAGAAAACAAAGATTGAAATTCTTAAGGAGAAGTTGAAGTTGGAAAATGATGAAATATCAATCTTGAAGAAAGAAGCAAGGAAGCACAAGGTTCAGAAGGTACAATTTGAGAAAATGAAGGAAATTTGGGAAAAACAGGTCCTAATTGTGTCAAAGACTTTGGACAACACAAATCAAGTGATCAAATGGACTCAACCATTGAGAGGAGAGATGAAACATATCAGAAAAATAAACCTGCACTTACAGTCTAGGAACAGGACATTAAAGGACAAATTCAAAGACCTACAAGAACAACTGGAACTGATTCATGAAGAGCTGGAGAAGAAGGGCTTAAATATTACTGTGGTTGAGGAGCCCATAGCTCAACTAATCATTAATGAGGAAGAAACACCACAGGGGTCTTAAGTTGAGTTTGAATGTGTTTTATAAGGTTGATGGCATGCTAAAGATCATTTTTCAAGAAGGGAGAATGGTGGTGATGATATGTCATGACTAGGTTGACATAATGGAACAACAAAACAACATATTTTTTGAGTTCAGAAGCTTATTTTTAAACGCTATGAAAGCTCTCTAGGAAAATGTCATGTTTTCATAGTGAGCTACTTTTGAAGGTTTTGAAGCATCCTAGTCGTAGTTTTAGACAGATGGACTCCTACAATAGGTCAAGGTACCTTAACATTAAACATTTATGACTTAGATAAAGTGTTGTGGAGAAAGATCATCAGCTAAAGCTCTCGTTGAAGATAAAGGTCATGCATTCTTGAAAAATAGGGTTTTGTTCCACATGTCTAGGAAGGTTTTTAATATGTAAAGGTGGTAATGAACCTATCATCTATCATTCGAGCATGTGATTCTTATTTGTAACTGAAATTTAACCGTTTAAAAGATAATTTAGACTGATTTAATGAATAGGAGTTTGAGTCCTATTAGGAAATGTCCTTTTTAGGGTGTAGCTATGATTTTTTCGTTAAAAGATATGTTTTTCAGTTATGTGATGTGTCATAGGAAGAATTCAATGAATATAGCCATCAGGCAGATCATCCTTGCTATAAGAATGCCTATTTAAAGGAAAATCATCAATGTAGTAAAGGGTTGGAGATCTTTTGCACCAAACTGTTGCTTTATGTATTTTCACTTATATCAGTAATACAGAGGACTTGCTTCTTGACATACCTGAGATTCTCATGGGGTCTTTAATGTCTTTCTGATCTATATCTTTATGTTTACCACTTGTAGTAGATTTCATCTCTATTACTCAGAATTCATTTATGCTTTGACTTCCTTTATTGATGAAATTATTGTGTTTCCCTATGTTCTACGTGTGATTTGCCTTTGTTAAAGACCCCTACCTGCCTCAGCTTCCATGTCAAGAAACCTTGCCACTGAAACTACTGATTGTTGACTCCATAAGCCCAATGGTAGCAAGCCTACATTCTTTTAAACCTAAATACATAAAAATCAAGTTACTTTTCAAATAGATTTAGCCATCTAGTACTATCATTATCTAATATCATAAACCCTTTTGAGAGAGCCCTCTCAGGCTGAAGAGGCTAAGCTTCAGTAAAAATATGGTTTGAAACAGTTACATAGAGTTGTCTAATCAACAGCCAATCAAGTGAAATTTTGTGATAACAACCCCCATGTCATTTTCTAAGCATGAATGTGGGATCTCATCAGACAAATCAATCAAAAAAAATCCTAGGCTTCCACAGGCCAAACTGCCTCAACCATTAACCAATGATTCCACCTCACAATCATACATCAAAACCATCATGGATTGGTCTCTACCCAAGCTATTCTAGGGCTCCATAGTGTTTATTCCAACCAGGGCTTCCAGGACAAGTAACTCAACCCCAACTATTACAAGTATTTCAGATCGTTTGTCCAACCAGAGCTTCCAGAGCATTTGTCCAACCAAGGCTTCTAGGACTAGTAACTCAACCCATAGTTGCATGTCAGGATTCCAGAGAATTTGTCCAATGAAGGGTTCTAGGAACTAATAAATCAACCTAGAACTAAAGGAACATGAGAACCACCCAAAAAAAAAACAATGAAATGAACCAATAACACCATGGTGATTAAGAAATGGCAAGGCTAGGAAAATCCACTATCAATCCAGGAAATCCTCCATGCCAATGACAGATCGTAACCAAGAAATCACATGCATGTTCCATGCATGCCAAAAGTACCAAGGAAACCATACATGCAAATCTATGCTTGCAAATAAATACAACTATAGTTGTTAATCATGATGTCCTCTTGCACCTTTCTGCCTTTCCTTTGCCTTCTTCATCCAAATCCAAAGTATGCCACACTCAACCTCTGCCTTTTATGCTATTCCTTTCCTTTGTCATTTTTTCTGAAACAACATCTTTTTAAAATCTTAGTGTATGAAGTCGAAATCAAAGGTGTCAACTTCATATTCAACTTTTTTATTTATTTCAAGATTAATTAGCGACTCTATGAAATCTTGTGTAAACCATAGTAGATTCCTTGTTACTTTTATTATCGTATCTTGATCCCATTTTTTTTATTGATGCTTCACTCATTTTTTTGTTGTTAATCACATAATTGAAGATGATCACTCTGGCTTGTGACAAAATCATTTTTCCTTGAATACTCCTCGGGATTAAGAATTTTTTTTTTTGAGAATATGAATGTCAATTAGTTCAATTCCCCTCATGCTAACACATATTTATTGTTATATCAACTATAGATAATTCCCTTCCAATTTTGGATCTCTTCTCCAACTACTTAGTAGTTGTAATGAACATGATTCCAAATATCATAATGGGCTTGGTCGATGACCCTAAATGTGGAGATGTCAACACTTATATTTGCTCGCTCCTTCTTTCCACCTCTGCATAATATATAGCTATTCTATACAACTCTTCATGTTCATTATTTTGATGACGTAACTTATATAGATGGTCATCGGTCTAGACTGGCTATTAATGAGAATTATAAGTCTCATAGTCCAAAGCTAACTCATCATGTCATATGAGTTGAAGATTTGATAGTATTCAATTTTTATATGCATCTTAGGCCACGATTCTTTCTTGCTCTTTTTTCACATCATTACCATCCCATGTACTAATTTCTAATTGACTATATCTTGTATTAACAAATTATTATGTAAAGTGTGGGGAATAGTTAACACCCCATATACCTTTATGTTACAACTTCATTCCAACACATATCAATTGCCAATTTTCCTTAAAACCACAATGATCTCTAATGAAGAAAGTGGTTGAACACTTCTTACCATAGATCCTATGGTACAAGGGGGAAAAGAAAAAGTCACATATATCATAGTCTCTTATGTATTTCTATTTTTCCATAAGCCTTCCAACCAAGCATGCAATGGTACAAATTTATTCTTCCAAGTGGTCCTAAAAGCGAAAAAAAATTGTGCATATGGAAACAAAATCCATAAGGTGGGGTGTTGTATAAAATTTGGGTGTGATGTTGCTTTAGGTTATTTTTTTTTCTTGATTGCGCCAAGAAAGGTTGTTGGATATGATGTTTGGCTAGTTAAAAAGCTCCATGCTTGAGGACCTCAGACATGATTAGGATTTAACTCAGCGGTGTGCATTAGGTATCTATTCTTTTGTACAATTGGTTAATGAGAACCAATAATGATCCAGGTGGATATTAGTGGCCACTTGCCTATTCCACTTTGGGCCCCACCATTGTCTCTTTCAATTTTTCAGTTTCGGCACAACTTACTATTTTTAGCAGTTTTTCGGGTCCTAAACATCTGGAGCCGTTTTGAGGCTCTAAATGACGTTTTTTGGGCATCGTTTGTGCAATGAATATGATTTCGTTCCAAAATTGATATTCATGACAAAAGTTTTAGTCCTCGAATAGATATTTCTAACGATGTATCATACACATCAAACAGAGATTGTATGCTGAAGATACGTCCCCAGGAAGTTGAAACACCAATTTACCCAAACAGGGCCCATAGTTTTCGCGCCTCATCTCCTAGGGTTAGGTTTTTGGACGTTTAGAGTTCTCCACTGTTTCTCAATAATAAATAGGCCCTTGAGCCTCATTGTAACACAGTTCAAAGGTTTGTAGCTGCCACATCTCTTATTAGAGATTCACTACCAGCACCCTAGCTAGTTTATTTCCATTCTGTATGTAAGCAAATTTTAGTTCTTTGATATTAATGAAATGAAGTGTTATTTCCACTGCATATTTGTATTTATGGTTATATGTGTATTCTGTTGCGTTCCTGCATAAATACAGATTAGTGGTAACACAACAGTCTGCTTTTTCTCGATCCTTCTTTGCATGTCCCCAACAAGGTCGAGGTATAAGGAGTTAAGGCTTGATCTGGTGGAACCTTTGCAAGATTAGCCTCGCAAACCCCGACGGATGCCCATGGGGGATGAAAAGAAATATGAGGGAGCAGGAGCTCCTATAAAAATATTGCTCGAGGAGGCCCTTGAAAAACAAAGGAATGCGATGATGGATAACTTTGCCCAGATCCTTCAATGACTACCCACCGGCGGCGCATCTGCATCCAGTAGCCACTCTGGAGGCCCGACTCCCTTTAAGGTACAAGTAAACTTTGAAATTCCCATATTTGAGGGTCAAATATATGCAGATGCCATAGATAGATGGTTGAATCTATTAGAAGGATATTTCTCGATTCATGACTTTTCCGACCGGGAGAAGATTATTTTTGCACTCCTCAAAGCTACTCCCCATGTCAAGGACTGGTGGGAAACCTACTGTGAGAAAAATGATGAGACAAAACCCTCTTTGTTCTCAGTTGTACCCACTTGGAATTCCTTCCAAGATGCCATCAAGGAACAATACTATCCTATGGGGAGCTATGAGGACAAGTACATACAATGGACCATGCTGCGACAACAAAGGGATCAAGATGTGCATGAGATGACGAATCTGTTCAATACCCTATGCACAAAGTTGGGTATCAAATATGTAGAGAAATATTTGGTGCTAAAGTATCGTGGTTGTCTACACAGATATATTCAGGAGGAAATGGAGTTCCTCGACATCTCCTCACTTGGTACGGCATACTGGTATGCTTCCAAGATTGATCAGAAATTCAAACAAAATAAGTAAGACTTTGGATCTACGAATCAAAAGCAAGGGAAAGGTGCCCCCAAACTGAAAACCAAAGGAAAAAGCCAAGGCATGGTGGCCCAAGACAACCTGCCAAAGCCACAAGCAAAGAACAACATCGCGAAGCCAAATAAGGACATGGGAAAGTGGTGTGAGTTCCATAAGACCTCCACTCATAACACAAATGAGTGTCGGGCCAAGCAGTCACTGGTGGCCGAGATGAGGGCTTCTGAATCAGATGCATGCTCTGACTTTGAATCAGAACCTGACAAGGGGAATGACAAAGGGAAGCAGATTATTGATGCAAATCCCAACGCCACTGTTGCCACTATGAAGATCCAGAAGGAGGAACCAAAAGATCCAGAGGAGGCAGAGCGTCTCTTCCACTCCCAGATGTGGGTAAAGGGTTCTCCCCTATAGTTTATTGTCGACAATGGGAGCGAAAAGAACCTCATTTCAGCAGATGTTGTGAAGTGGTTGGGTTTGCCGACCATAGCGCACCCACAACCATACACCATCGGGTGGCTTCACTGAGGACGGGATCTCCGCTTCAGCCAGCAGTGTCACCTTCATTATAGTATCAAGCCCTTCAAAGATGAGGTATTATGTGATATTGCTCCTATTGATGTTTCTGATGTATTGTTAGGCCAAACATACTTGTGGGAGCGACATGTTATGTATGAGTCTCGGCCTCACTGTTATTGCTACTTTTGGAAATAAGTTGTACAGGATACCAGAGGTACCACCGCCTCCCACTATCTCTTTGGTTACTGCAAAACAATGCAGTAAGCTCATTTCCTAAACCAGGAAATTTGTTTTCCTAATGATCCACCCCTAGGGAAAGAAGATGATTGTGGCCAAAACCTCCAGACATGACTCCTCTGCATGAAAAAAAAACAAATGGACAAGGTTGTGGAGGAGTACAAGGACATCTTCACCTCACCCACAGGGGTGCCTCTACACTGTCAGGTCAAGCACCCCATTGACCTGACCCCAGGTGCATCGCTACCCAATGGACTAATCTATGGTGATCTGTTATGGAGAATGATGACATCAAGAGGAATATTTAGGAGCTACTGCAGAAAGGTCACATCCGGCCAAGTTCATCGCCCTGTCAGAGCCCGATCGTGTTGGTACAAAAGAAGGATGGGACTTGGAGACTTTGTATTGACTATCGGGTGTTGAACAAGATCACTGTCCAGAATGGGTACCGGATCCCACGCATTGATGACCTTCTGGACCAAATCAAAGGGGAAAAATATTTTAGCAAGATCAACTTGAACTCTGGGTATCACCAGGTACCAATTGAACCCTCTGATGTGTGGAAAACTGCCTTCAAAGCCAGCGAGGGCCTTTTCGGATGGCTCGTCATGCCTTTCGGGTTGATTAATGCTCCTGCAACATTCATGAGGCTGATGGATGACATCTTACATCCATTCACCAACTCATTTGTAGTGGTGTACTTGGATGACATTCTGATCTTCAGCTAGACTTGGGAAGAGCACCTCCACCACATCCGAGAAGTCCTGCAAACACTACGGCAACACAAGTTGTGTGCAAATTTGGAGAAGTGCACTTTTGGCATGACCCAAGTTCAATATCTGGGATACATTATTGATGAAAGGGGGGTGCATGTGGATCCAACCAAGATCCAAGTCATTCAGGATTGGCTAACCCTAACCACTCTAACAAAGCTTCGCAACTTTCTGGGTCTTGCTAATTTCTACCGCAGGTTCATGTTGGGATTCTCATATCACTTGGCCCTTGATTCAAGTCACCAAGGGAGGAGTGAAAGAAAAATTCTTTTGGTCAGAATCTCAACAGAAGGCATTCATAGAATTGAAACATCACCTCCGTTCTGCCCCAATGCTCACATTACCAGACTTGCGACAACCATTTGAGGATGAGACGGATTCCTCTGACTATGCTATTGGGGTAGTTCCTACTCAACAGGGGCATCTAGTGGCATATAATAGTGAGACATTGTCTGACAGAGTTCGCAAGTATCCCACTTATGAAAAAGAAATGTATTCCATTGTGCAGGCTTGTCGACAATGGAAGCATCACATTTTGGGGAAGGAAACAATCATCCACATAGACCACCGACCCTTGCAGTTCATACAGACACAAGGGAAGTTGCAGAACGATCGCCATCAGAAGTGGTCCACATATCTGCAACAGTTTCATTTGAACATCAAGTACAAGAAGGGTAGCACCAATAATGTTGCTGACTGCCTCAGCTGACCACCGATCATGGCCATAACCATAGTTCTCAACTCTTGTGTGCATGAGACTTCTGATTGGCCACTTCTCTACAAGAGCGATCCAAAATTTAGCCACACATACAAGGCACTCTTGGGGGGTACGCAAGTTCCAACTTTTCACCTCCAAGATGCACTGTTATGTCACCTGGGACACATTTGTGTTCCTTCAAGTGAGCATGCCAAGATGATATGGGATGTGCACTATAGTCAATTCGTTGGGAATTTTGGGATCGAGAAAATAGTGGCAGTACTACAGAAGTATTTCTATTGGCCGAACTTTCGACAGGATGTCGGGAAGTACATTAGATCCTACATTGCTTGCACCATTTCCAAACCGACCATCAAGAAGCAAGGGATCTATACTCTGCTACCTACCCCTAGTCGACCTTGGGAATCCATATCCATGGATTACATGTCAGGCATTACTTCTACTAAGCATGGAAATGACTGTGTTTTCGTGGTCATCGACAGATTCTTGAAGATGGCCATTATAGCAGCATGCAAGAAGAATATCACAACATAAGCCACTACTAAACTATTATGTGAACGAGTGTGGGTTCACTTTGGGATCCCACAATATATCATATCATATCGTGACAGCAGGTTCCTCAACACATTTTGGTCCAGCCTCTGGTCATTGTTGGACACCAAGCTCACCAAGTCCACAGCTTTCTATCCCCAAACTGATGGCCAGACAAAGGTCGTCAACAAGATGATCATACACATTCTATGCATGTACAATTCAAAGCATCCACGCACAAGGGATGAGATCCTCCCCTATGTACAACACAGTTATAACCGGGCTCTCCATAGCTCAATCGGCCACAGCCCCTTTCACTTGGGCTTGGGATTCTAGCCACTATCTCCCATTGACGTAGCCATGCCATTTGCGGATCCTATGGCCGATTCGGCTCATGTCCAGTCTGAAGTTGAAAAAGTGAACAACTTCATTGAGCGCATTCAGCACATCTGCCAATAGGTTCATGACATATTGGATAGAGCCAATGCTAAGTACAAGCAACGACATGATCAACATCGGGTGCTACACAACTTCTAGGTGGGTAACAAAGTGTGGCTACATTTGCAGGAGTGCCTCACTAGACCCCACCACAAGATTCACCCGCTTCAATATGGGTCGTACACCATCAATAAGGTTGTAGGGAACAATGCCTTCGAGCTCAGTATTCCACCATTCATTGGTCTGCACCCAGTATTCAATATAGACCACCTTCGTCCCTACTTCCCACCTTTGACATTGCAGAAGAACTAACACCAAAAGAGTTAAACCTAGACTGCATGGAACATGCCACCACATATTGTATCATGGAAATGCAAATCAATAACACTCGCCAATGAAAGATCCAACTATATCGGGTTTTCAAAGTTGGGTAACTCCTGCACCAAGGCAAGTGGTTCACGAGGGACCAAGTTTAGCAGAAGTTTCCTCATCTTATGGAGGAACTCAACGCAATGGGGACCATTGCTTCCTAAGGGGGGAGGAATGATCCAGGTGGATATTGGTGGCCACCCACCTATTCCACTTGGGGCCCCACCATTGTCTCTTTCATTTTTTCAGTTTCGACACAACTTACAATTTTTAGTAGTTTTTCGGGTCCTGAACTTCCGGAGCCGTTTTGAGGCCCTAAACGACATTTTTTGGGCATCGTTTGTCCGACGAATATGATTCCATTTTGGACTTGATATGCATGACAATAGTTTTATTCCTCGAATATATATTTCTAACGATGTATCATATGCGTCAAACAGAGATCGTATGCCAAAGTTATGTCCCCGGGAAGTTGAAACACCAATTTACCCAAACAGGGCCCATAGTTTTGGCACTTCATCTCCTAGGGTTAGTTTTTTGGACCTTTAGAGTTCTCCACTATTTCTCAATAATAAATAGGCCCTCGAGCCTCATTGTGACATAGTTTAGAGGTCTGTAGCTACCACATCTCTTCTCAGAGATTCACTACCAGCACCCTAGTTAGTTTATTTCCATTTTTTATGTAAGCAAATATCAGTTCTTGAATATTAATGAAATGAAGTGTTATTTCCACTGTATATTTTTATTTATGGTTATATGTGTATTCTATTGTGTTGTGTTCCTGCATAAATCCGGATCAAATACACTGCAAGAAAAAAGGACATTGGTGAGGGTCGTTGCTAAAATCTTTGTTTGGCTGGAGATCCATCGGTCAACATGTTAAGGAATGCTTGCATTTTTATGTTTTCATACCTTGTAAAAGAAAAAAACCTTTGGAAACTGGATTATGCACATTAAGAGTTGTTTGAAGGGTTTGTCCACTATTTGGAGACCTCAACAATCATTATTTGAGGACTTGAACATCCATTTTGAAGAAATTCTATAATCATTGTGGCATTCTTGAAAACCCACGTTGACGACCTCAAATTTCACTTGTGGATATGGTTTGAAGTGGCTGATCTTTAAAAAAATTATCCATATTTTGAGAACACGTCATCTAAGAAGAACTCATGATGAAGAATACCTAGCTTGGTAGTAGTTAGTTGATTGAAATTGAAGATGGAACATCCACTTGAAGCCCTTACATCCAACACATGAGAAGTAGGACTTAGGGTTTGGTTTGCACCATTTATTGAAAATACATGCCATTGGATGGATGCTTGAAGCCTGACTGTTGCACCCTAGAGCCTCTGTACTATGCATTTTCTTGTTTGGAAGGATCAATGAAGGCTTGATTGGTATATCATATGTTGTTGCAAGGCCTTTGGAGGCCAAATGTTATGCAATTAAAGCCCTTGTTCCCCTAATTATGGAGTTGGGTCAGCTTTGAGGGCTTTCACACCTTTATTTTGTACATGTGGTTGAATAACCCCTTCTTTTTATATTTTACATGAATTGTAGAAGAGGTATTTTTTCCCATAGGCTTACTAAGTGTGCTAGAAGGCTCGCCGTTCATTGGCATTTAGAGCTAGGCCGACACCTCATGATGGATAAATACACACATGGAGGCTAGACAAGCCTCTGTGGTGGTTCAGTTGATAAGTGGTCATCGTGAAGGACACCCCCATTGGGAAGAAAATTTTATATTAAATCAAGAAACCCATACATGTGAAAGGTAGGGTGCATTCTGCACAAGTACAACAATTTACACATTATTACCCATATATGGACTATCCTATATATGAAAATAGGATAACATTCCAAAACTTAAAAATTGGCTACAACATCCGTGTTTCACATTATGCAAATAAAATATGACAGGATCTGTATTTGATGCTATATCAAGGTTTTGTCTTTTGGCTAATTTTCAGTCTTCATGGAGTACCAGACTTTTTATGGTTATTTGATTGAATATGAATGTAAGAAATTCCTTACTTTTCCTTCCTTTTTTAATTCTCAACCCGTCGTATAACATGTCCTTTATATGGAGGGCTTCGAAATCAATTTCTCTAAAGTTGGTTGACTCTTTATTGGATCTGATAGTGTTTTGTCATTCAACTCGTCAATGATCAATTTTTTTTGGAAGACCCTTGATTGAATCAAGTTCAATACAAATTAGGTCTAACGTAGAAGCTGGTAAATGCCATGTTCTGGTGTCAAAGCAACAAACCTGCCTTTAGTGTATCAAATGGATTTTAAGGAATTGGCATTATAGTATTCAAGAGATATGCAGGAAATTGTACCCAGATAAGGAATATAAATAATGATTCAGTATACGGATTGAACGTGGCTACCAAGGCCTCATAAAAGTTAAATGTTCCCCATAACTAGGGTCCCTTACAAATGACACACACCCTGTCATGTTAGATGAATTCTAGGTTAAAAAATCTGTTGCCATGGGTGAATCATTGTGGCTTCTCACAGTAAGCCTTCCTCATGTTTCAATTATCTAGGCTATAAGATCTATCATCTTCGGTCATACATTGTTGAACATGCATATTAATCCTTGTCTAAGTTACCAAGATTTGATCTGGATATAGATTTTTCATTTTTTTGAAAAACTGGGATCCTGATACAGTAAGGAAATGGAAACTATAAACAATATAAATATATTTTTACAATTTTAAAAAATAAAATTTATACAATATTGCTCATTAATAGTTAGCAACATACGCTTCCTCATAAGAGGTCACAAGTTCAAATCCAGGGGTGGATAGAGTATGCACACCTCCATAGACTTTAACAATCAAATCTGCATAGGGGTGGGCCGCTAGTCTCACAAACAAAGAATCTCATACACCAATTTCGTATCTAACTCGATTATGACCTTATTATTACTATTATTACAAAATAATTAATATATTATATTAAAAAAGTTATAACTTAGATTAATAATTAATAGTAATCTATTAATTAATAAATAAATTTTAATTATAGTGAAATTAATAATGAATATCTAATATATCAATTAATTAATTTGTTATCTTTATAATCTATAATTCTTATATAAAAATAATTATTAGATTAATAAAGTTTAAATTAATTATATTATATTAATAAGTTGATAACTAATATGACAACTTATCGCTCTCAGCTGTCCGTGGTGGTTGTCGATGCTTTACGGTTCTTGATGGCTCTTGGCAGCTTGTAGCTTTTGACGGCTGATGAGCTATCTGTTGTACCTCTGTCTCATTGGTCGAATCACTTAGGTCGTGATTCGATTACTTCGTTGTGTATGTAACATAGGTTTTTCACCAGATGCTTTCTTAGTTGAGATTTCTATGTCGATTAGAATATTTTTGGTCCACAAATTCATTCAAATTCCCAGTTAAGAAGTAACACTGCCACATAATCAATCTTAAGTAGGTCCCAACGAGTCTATATCTAAATCCATATATGATTCGTGGATCTATGGATCCAGTCGCCCAGCCGTACAGATCCGGTAACATAGGTCCTTGGGCATGGTAATAATATTTTTCCATCTTGACCCCAGATGGATCAAGACTTACCATTGATAGCAAGGCTGGGGACTTTGATACAAAAGTATTTGATTTTTGGATTCCTTGGATTAGAAGTGAATGATTTCTGTAATTTTTTCATAGGATAGACATAATTTTATATGGATATGTATTATATGTACTTTTGTTTACATCATATCCAAATATATTGTATTTAAAATTCATAAACGGTGTATTGAAATTTTTATGTTTGATGCCATTTTCATTACATGTTCATGTAACTCTTATTCCAGCCACATTATATCCAAACTTAATAATTTCTTGTATATGTATCTATTATTGTACCCATATCTAATTCATCTTTTAAAAGAACCTTATAACATTAACCATGGTTTTTCATTCCTCTACTACCTAGGTTTTAAATAGAAACAAAATAATTTTTTTCTTCCTTTGGAAATTCACACTAAATACAATTTTAAAAATTGCACATAATTCATATTCTTAAGTTGCATCCACACAACCAAACATTTTTGAGGAATAGATTGCAGATCATCTATTGGAGCATTGGTCAAAGATAAATGTGTGTACAATGTAGTATCCATGGTATATTATCCATATATGAGAGGCACAACCAGATTATATGCACTTACTTCTATTCCTAGAAAACCATTATGGTTTGCGGCTGTAAAACTATTCTGACTAGTGAAGAACTTATTGGCATGTACCAGGCTTTTACTATCTAAAATTTTATTTTCCTGTAAACTCTTAACAGGGTATTCCAACATTTGTACACTGAGGATCTCTTCAAAATAGGAAAGTCCTTGTATGTTTCTGCAAACTTTTCTGGTAATGTGATGAATGCTCAATGTCTAGTGTAGTTAGCTAGAGCTGAATTTACAAAGTCAATTTAAGGTTAGAAAATTTTGATTTCCTAAATGTGAATCCAGGGAAAAATTTAAGGGCTAATATTCATAGGTGGGCTAATATTCCATGCTTTATCCAAAACAAATATTTGTCAATTTCTATTTTTCTAAAAGTCAATTCTCCCAAATTTTATAGTATAATATAATTTTACCTTAACAATCACAAAATTTTATATTTTCTAATATAAAATAATTAGAAATCTAAAAAAATTTACAAAATTATTATCAAACATTTTAAATTTGGTTATCAGGGTACTAGTAAGATTCACCAAGGTTTCTAAACTTTAAGATACACTTCGATTCTTAAAATTTTCCCTAGTGAATCCCTATTGTATGAATTAAAGGAATCTAAGAAGTTATGAATTCTATGTTTTGATAACCCTGGTTTACTTTGCAAGTTGAGTGCAATGGCTCTAGTTGTGTTGGTCCCAGTCTTTCTCTTTGTAATTGATCAGATTCTTAAAGACCTTAGTCCAAACCTTTCATTTTTATAAATTAATTTTTAGTTGCACCTTTAAGTTTGAATACTTTTCTTTGTAATATTTATAATTTATTATCCAGGTAACAACATTACTTGAAGAAGCAAAAGCATGTAGTCCTTTGAGTGTTCCAGGGAGTTTGTACATTGCAAATACAAGAACGAGTAATTTTGTGTTGCCAAATATGTTTCCTACTGGCAGTACACCTCCAATTTCTCTTTGAAGTGTTTCTGGTTCCCCATGGTCAGTCATGAGATGACATGGAGCTGGTCCAAGTTCTCTAGGATTTCCACTAAAATGGGCCAATGAACCAGTGAAAGAAGCCATACCACAAGTTTGAATTGTCTTTTGAATGCCTAGGTTACTCTACGCTTGACTATTTGTTACCATTTACTGCTAATAAATATGCTTGACTATGAACTCAGTCCCATTGGAAGTAGTCCCTTGATTATTACATCTGAAGAGCTTTGGTACTATCACTTTTAGGAAATATCTTATTAGGAATTCAGGAAGGATATTATTAGGAAACAAATGACTAGTATGTTTTATTTTAGAATAATGTATCAGTGTGGGACTAGCGATGGATAAGGTGGCACTACTGATGGTTTTTTCCATCGCTGGTACAACCCAACCATCGCAAATATTATGCCCTGTGTCGTAACAATGAGGGCTATGGTGGCACTTCTGACGGTAGTTTTTGTCGCTGGTATGGCTGAACCATCGCAAAAATGTTATGCCAAGTGTCGGATTAGCGACGACTATGGTATCACTTATGACGGTTGTTTCCATCATTAGTATGGCCCAACCATCACAACAATGTCATGCCAAGTGTCAAAATAGCGACGAATGTAGTGTCACTTCCGATGTTTATTTCCGTCACTGATATGGCCCAACCATCGCAACAATGTTATGCTAGTTGCCGAAATAATGACAATTGTTGTGTCACTTTCGATGGTTGTTTCCGTCACTGGAAAATTAATAGAGCCAGACGTGAAACGACATGTGCGACGACAGGCCATCAGTATTGCGAAACATTCTTGGAAGGCATCGGTGTCGTAATACCGATGTCTCAACATGATGTCGGAATAGCGACAATAAACAACTTGATTCAAATATTGACTAAATGAAGACATGCGTCGTGTCTAGTGTCGCTCTACTGACAATTATTAGAAGTGTCGCATATGCGACGGTACAGGAAGTGACATTTTTCCTAACCTCAAAGTGTCGCTCTCGGGACGCCTATGTGTCACAATAGAGACATTTTGGCCATCAGAAATTGGGCCAAATATGCTAGTGATACCTTGTCACTCCCATAAATTATGTTATTTCAAATATTTGACTTCCAGATTTTCATAAATACAATTTCCTCAATATGATAGTTAAACACTTTCAGATTCATAGTTAGATCATATTCCAAGAATATATACATTTTTTGTACTGATCAACAATTCTCTCATGAAGATCAATAATGTCACAAGTGGCAATTGAACTGGGTTGGAGAGGATATTAATTTATCCTCTCAAGTGCCTGATATAGACCAAGAAAAATGTGTATAATCATACTCAATCACTAAGGATTTTTGATAATTTATCTCTTTATTGGACTAAAACTTTCTCAATTAGCAACAAATAATGATTGTTAAAATACTTTGATACATATTTCTATGGATGCATTTGTTTGAGTAATAAGAATAGTAATAGTCCAAAGTTTCATTATGAATTTAGTTGTGGGTATTTGAGATTGCTTGACAAAGACATCATTTGTTGAGGAAAATGCAGCTTTAGACAATGATGATCTGCTTTATCTGAAAGAACAAATGGAAGGCGAGGAAGGTGCTGAACGAATTTGCAAGAGGACAGAGAAATGTGCTTTTGCGGCCTTTAAGATATCCTTTGTTTATGCATTTTCTTGTGTTGGTGAAAAACATGAATTTTATATTATATTTTGTTTTGAGAAAATCATTTTATTTACCAAAATTCATTATACAAATTAATATGGTTTCCTTAATAGTTTCCTGGCATTGTATTACCTACCTAAATCTTTAGTTATGCTTATTTTGAGCTATAAATTCTTGACTTTGTTTTCACAGAGCATCAAGCTTGGCTGATTCTTCCCCACCAATACCTCTTCCACTTCGAGTTGAACCAAAGCCAAAGAGTAGTATCAAATATGTTGTATCTCTTTTAAGTTCCATTTATGCTTGAAGTATTTATATCCCGGGTTATGCTGTCAAGGGTTTCGACTACTTTTTAGGTTAAAAAATTCTAGAAAAATTAAACGATTACAAACTCGACCCTCCAAAGATGAGACATCGATATTCAAAAGAGAGACAATAATCGAGATTTTCATTGGTCCGCCCTTTTCTATTATCAACACGATTTTGATTCTTAAGTGTAAACAATTCGTAATTTATTGCATTTGGATGAATCCATAATCATAAGAGGAACTGTAAATATGGTTCAATTGCATAGAAATGCCAATATGGTTCTATTTATATATTTATGACCATTTACAATTATCGTGAGTCACTATTAGTGGCTTGATTTTCATTCCAATCACTATCATGATTTCACATGTGCATAATTACTATCTCATGGAATGTGATTCCTCTCTTACTATATATAGACAAGGAAAATTGTTGGGTTCCAACATGTCCCTAGTTTAGACTTTCATTATTTTTATAAAAAAAATATGCCTTCCACATGAAGAAGAGGAGCAACAATATGACATACATACTAAATTTCTTGCCACAATGCTTTGTGATATTTAATTCAACTTGGACTTGTATTTATCCATGATCTAATTGACTTGTTTCCCATTCACACATCGCAATATTCTTATTTATAAATTTAGGATATTCTGTTACACATTTTCTTACATCTAAGACACTTTAATTTTCCAGTTGGGCATCACTGAAGATTTTTGTAACTCCCATATTACTTATGCATGCAACACTCTCATAAACACACAAATACCACTTTATATTTTATGCTCTATTTAATTACATGAAGTGGAGCAATCATCAAATGGTTAACCTCAAAAATGTGAATTGAATCAGAGCTAGATAAAAGCCGGATCAAAAAAATAGTTCTCCAAAAATACATAAATTATTCAAATTTAGGATAAAACATATATATTAATGTGCATCCATATTAATCACAACCATTATACAAAAACGTTTCCATTTAACTTGAGTTTTCCTAGGCACAAATTTTGAGGTTTCCCAACATATCATAGTTAAAATCTAAAGCCTAGCGTGTACCATATCATAGTTAAAATTTAATGTCTTTGGTACCCTTAAACCTGGCACTAGTCTGAGAATCCAATACCATAATAAGAGCATATTTTTGCTAAGAAAGTTCACCATGCATTTAAAGCCACATTTTTTCTTAAGGGCGAAAGTGGTTCTGTATCTCATAAATCTGTTTGAAGGAAAAATGTCCATATCATACAATAGAGGCAAGCTTGAAATGTTTTTTTATAGATAGAAGTATTGTTATGACATTGTTCACACATTGGCACTAAAGATGCAGCGTATTGTGTGCATCCTTAGATATGTTTGAGAATACAAGCTAAATGTTTAAATAAATGCATGTATAAAACTTATATATCAACAAAATAACCATCAATATTTTTCTTCTACAATTTTGGGCTGAATTCACAATAGTATGCTAAAAAGTATCATTTTAATGTCTGGAAATTAGGATATATAAATGTGAGATATAAAATCTACATCTTTGGGTTATATACTTTTCAAATTTGAGCTTTTTTAGGCTACATCTTTGGGTTATCTAATTGTTTGAAATTTGAACTTTGAATAATTCATGAATGGACTTCGTAAATACTTGACATATAGTGGTAAGGCAGTGGTACATAAATTGTGTTATTTCAAAGGTTGCCAAGGACTTGGTTCAGTGCCTCAACCTACCCACTATCCCTTACCCATCCCCCTAACAATCAGGATGGGTGAAAAATGAGGGCCCTCGCCTTATAGTTTCACAACACTGTGTTGTGAAATTTTCCATTGGTACTTTCTATGACACAGTGGTCTGTGATGTTTCTTCATTGGATTGTGCCGATCTCCTTCTTGTTCAGTCAGTCATTTATTTGTGTTTATTAGTTGTAAGTCATCTGTTTGATTTTGAGGTTTATTAGATCAATTATTCCACTAATCCAATATGCATGGCCATAATTTCTCACTCGATGTAAGTTACTTGACATGGTTGATATAACATTCAATTCTAAGCCACTTTTATTTTAGGTCAAAGATTATATTTATTAAAAGGATGTTCATATTTTGATTGGCTTACTCAGAGCTTGATTTAAAAAAGTTTTGTAAACCCCACGTGGATGTTATTCTTTCATGGTGAGATATTTGCACCAGTAACGTTAGATGAGTCCTAGAACATATCTATACATCAAGCACATCTTTGGCCTTTTCTGTGTATTTTTCATTCTTTATATCATTGATGGATGGTTATTGATTCATTTAAAACAAAGGATGGGAAGGTCCTATCAATTCTCTTGAAAAAACGAAATCAAATGGAGTGGTATAATTGTGTTTTAAAGGGTGAGCCAGAAATATGATCTGGATCCAGAGACACAATAGACAATGGAAAAAAATGATGGCATTGACGAGTCTTCCCCACTAATTAGCTCTAAATGTTAGACCACTGCCCAAATTTCATTTATCTGCAATGGAAATAGTGACTAGCTTTAATATTTGTATGATTAACGAGTATGGCCATTGTCATATTCTTTTCTTATGAATGATATTAATTTTTCAAACTCCAACTAGTTTGCTGTTGAACTAATTAAAGCTTTGATGACAAACATATAGTTTTCAAAGCTCTTTTCTAAATCTATTTTATTGAGAAAATTTGTATTTTTAATTTATATACCATAATTTATACTGTGTGACATATGTATGATATAATTTCCTATATATATAGACAGAAGTTTTATACAACGTAGTCTTTTTTAAATCCGAAGAAATGCGATTTCCAAATACAAAGTTTATTAATTAAGAACATATTTTACACTTCTTAGCTAAGTTATGATTATATATAGATAGGTAATTTTGTGTATGTTGATGTTGTGTTGTCTCTTTGGTTTCTATTAGGTAAGAATGGTTAATAAGGAGTCTGTTCTTGAGCAGCGGGCATAGATATTATTCTACTATCGACAGGGATCTCCCTATTTTTCAAGCATGAAAACAAAAACACAGATTTTTTGCTTGTTTAGTAAAAGATTGCAGAGACTTTAATTTCTTGAAATTTATAGAATTTAAAATCTATAAATGTTTCAAGATATGATTTTTTAAATTCTAGTTCTTTAAAGGGTGCTAGCTCAATGGAAGATCACTTGCTTTACAAGCAAGAGGTTGGTGGTTCGATTCCATTGTGCCCTAATATTCATAGGGAATGGCGATGACAAATTTTTTGTGAAAAATTCTCTTTTGACCATCACCAATGAGATTATGGTGACAATTTTCGACCATCACCAAAATATGAAATGGTGACATTCAATGAAAACCACCATATATACACATCAATAGTGATGACCATGAAAGGTACGTCACCATAAATCGTTTTTGTTGATAGAAAATGGTGAGGGTCACTGTTTTTCATTATATTCATTATTTGTGACAGACCTTAATGTCACCAATAAGCTCATCATGACATTTTTTTACCCTCACCAAATATGAAATGGTGACGAACAATGAACTTCGCCATATATATGCACCAATAGTGGCGGCCATGAAAGGTCCATCACAAAAAATCATTGTTGTTCGTATGAAATGGTGACGGTTACTATCCCTCATTATAATCAATATTTGTGACGGACCTTGACTTTCACCACAACATATACTTTCGGTAATGCCACCTTTGGTGACGAAGGCTATTATTCGTCACCATTTCTCATATGAAATGGTGATGGTAACTATCTGTCATTATAAATCATTATTTGTGATGGACCTTGAACGTCACCACAACACCTATACCTTCAGCGACGCCACCTTTGGTGACGTTGAGTTTCTGTTGATGAAGGCTCTTTCGACCCTCACCAATGAGCTTATGGTGACATTTTTTCTCCGCTCACCAATGTCCTTTTTTCTTGTAGTGATAGGTTTCATATTTCCCCTTGTAGATTTCTAACCAATTATACGTTGGATGTGGTTACTTTGAATGACTTAGGAAGTATTCAGTGCCACTCTTTCACAATGTTTTGGATATCATTCACTTTCCCAAATATTGCAACCACACTCACATAAATGTTGTGTGGGTTAGGAATTTGTCCATTCTTTGATATAAGCAATGTTGAATCACCCAATAATATCACGACATTGTGAATTTAATTTGTGAGTGGAAGTATTAACATTATGAATTATAATTTACAGCATATCGCTACATGGATAAAATTTCTTTTTTGCCATCACGTTGTGAATACATGATATCTTGATTCTAAAACCTTGGCGTCCTTATCCCTCATCCTTTTATTAATTATAAATGATTTGTATAGGATTCACATCATCTTATACATGATATAGGGACGAGTATGTGGGCTTAGCAGCTATGTTGGAAAACAATATTACATCATCATACACATGATATATGAATGTTGGGTAACAATATTATATTTATTAAAAAAACTATTTGAGTTTAGTAGTGGAGCTTTCTTCCCTTTTATTACCATTTCACAAGGAAAAATCTATGAGATAAACTTTTTGTTGATTCATTAATAAATATGAAAGTTCATTTCTTAAGTTATGTAATTAAATATCAAGTAACATTTATCACTTTGCATCCACTACAACATAATCTCAAATGGTTATGCTAAATGTACAACCTATCTTGCATGTAAGGGTTATTTAGATTAAATTATTACCTCTAAAATATTTTTAATAAAAAAATAATATTTAACATATCTTCTATATTAAATGTAGGAAATAAATCATTCTTTGATCTATAATCATGCATGTTAAATATTATTTGAACAAAAATATTTTTAAAAAAATAACACCTCTTCAACCTTTAATTCATTCTTAAAATTAACATATTTATTTAAAAAATTAAATAAAATATATTTTTTTAAAATCTAAAAGAGCATTAAAAAAACATTTACAATATTAATCTTTATTCACATAATATAAAATTATATTTAATACCTAAAAGTTTAGGATATTTTTTAATACTTCAAAAATTACCATTATTTTAATCTTATGAAGTGAGCAGTAAAAGATGATAAGTAAATTTTTAAACCTCTCTAGTGACATGTAAAATGTAGTCCTTATTATACAATGTTCATGATGCAATAATGAAAACACATCATTTTAATCTAATTTTTTTTTTACTGATGGAGTAAATTCGCCCGGAGACCAAAATCAGGCAAGATATATGTATTTTAATGGATTTTATTACTTGCATAAAGCAAGCTATATGTATTTTTGAAAATTTAAATTTTAAGGAGGTTTTATATGATGTTTACTAATGCTGACAAAAGATTAGGGTGATTTATTATTTTTGGAGAGAAAATTTTGTTATGTTCAATAGGAGATAATCTTTAGATTATTGCTAGAGGATTATAACGGAAAATTAGAATCCTAGCAAACACCTATCATTGTAATGTTGTTTGTATAATAGAATTGTTAAATTTTTGTATATGATGTTTACTAATGGGGACAAAAGGTTAGGGTGATCTATTTTTGGAGAGAAAATTTTGTTATGTTTAATAGGAGATAGCCTTTAGAGTAATGCTAGAGGCTTGTAAAGGAAAATTGGAATCCTAACAAATACCTATCATTATAATTTTGTTTGTGTAATAGAATTGCTAAATTTTTCCCTTGGAGTAAAAAAGAAAAAAGAAAAATAGGTAGAAGAAACTCTTTATTATTTAATCATTAACAAGAAAAGATAATCTTTATAATGCAATTTATGAGTATAACTACATCAAGAGTAGTGATGTACTCTATAATCCAATACAACAAGGTGTTATGTAGCATAGATACATCTTAAACTAGGATCTATTAGGCATTATGAAGAATCAAATCACAAATTAAAATCTAGAGGGAGGTAAAGTATGTATACCTCTATAAACTTCAGCAATCAAATAGTTACATAGAAGTAGGTCACTTGCATCGATTTTTTGTTGGACCAACAATGAGATTTTTAGCTAGATAGATGCACAGGGTAAATTATTTATGTCTTCTCCCCAATGGGACCACTCATCACCTTCATGAATTCCACTCGAATTGGTACCGTGTTGTATTTTTCGGTTTGGTAGCAGAATTTTGCATGTAATGGGTGGAGCGATGAATAATTTTGCATGAGAGAAAGGGATTAAGAAACTTCCATCCTGAAATATTGGTTGCCAGGTTAAGATAGGTCTAGGTATGGATTATATAAGTTGGATACACTTCCAGGCTTTTCAGGTTAACTAACCTCCAACAAATCCAACTAAACAGGTGCACCTTGAAAAGGCTACCTGCCAGGTTTCTTTGGTAAGATGAATAGCCTCCAGGGAGACGATGATGACCATGGCCATGATTGCAAATAAAAGCCTCGTACCCATGGAACAAGAATGGGAGAACATAAAAATATATATATGGGGGAGTTTGTGAGAGAGTATTGTAGCATTGATGAATAAATAGGTGCTACTAGCCATAAACAACATAGCTTCCAGATCATAGAGGGTTTTGGAAGTCACATTGGCCATAAATATTGCAGGAATCAACGACATTATAGGTATGTGAAGGAATGAATGTGAATAAGACACTTCAACAGATATCTACAGAATGGTCTGGGAGACAAGGAACAAAGCTATAGTGAGTTGAAGCCCCTGAGTCTGTGTTCATTGGGTGTGGGGTATCGGGATGAAGTATCTTTACTTGTCTCGGGGGTATTCAACTTTCGCTGGTCTTTATCCTATGTCCTTAGATTGACTATCAATGTTCTAGTAGTTAAGGGAGACTCTAAGGTTACTCTTTAAGGCAGAACAAGTTACATTGGACTTTGAGGCTTAGACAACAGTGCGGGGTGGATTCTTTGAGTCTGTGATCATTTACAGGCCCTGGAGTAGTTTGAAGATCATGTTGTGGGAAAGGTGGTGGAACTTTGGATATTTCATGTGTTGCTGCTGTGCCATAGCATAAGGACCATAGGGACTATCGGTTGGAGGGGAGAAGGCTACATGGTATTCCACTGGTTATCCTCTAGTGTTTCTAGCATGGTGTCGATCAAATTTTCTAGGGAGTGGATTTAAAAAGAAAAAAAAATTCCGACTAGGGACATTGGTGGATGGTTGTACGTGGATGGCGCTAGGCTAGGTGGTAGGTGGTATACATGGTTCAAAGGATGATCTTCTTTGATCTGCTATTATTTTAGTAGCTTTAAGGACTTCGTTTTCGGATGGGATCCTTACCTTCTCCCCGACCACCATTTTTTTTTATTTTACCTACCTTTATACTTTCGGGACATTGTTTTCTGTCATCTTTTAATTTCCTAGAAGATGTGAGGAAATGATGGAGCCAGATGTCCATGTGGACGATCCCCAGGTGGAGTACTACGACACAGAATTCATACTTGCCTCAGAGAAGGCTGAGAGGGACTTCTGGGCAAACAGCTGCCATTCTCTTCGAGATGAACGAAACGTCACTTTTGACGCTAACCCAGTGTCTCATACTAGAACTATTCTTGATAGGCCTGCGAAGGAGGTCACGAAGTAGAAGGTTAATGGCACTCTCAAAAATTCTTCACATGGCAGGGTGACAAAGCCTTTCAAGACATCCTCGGATAGAAGATTGATTAATTTTGGCTCCAACGTTCTTTGGGATAGAGCAGATAGCCTCCTCTTAAGGGAACTTGTTCGGAAGTGGAAATTCCCAAGTCATGGTAAGATTGATTTACACATGTGGTTGATGGAGGCATGGGCGAAAATAATTGGCTATGAGCCGCGGACCAGCAAACAACCCCACAAGTGGTTTTTCTTCCATTTCTTGAAGGAATAATATGCTCAGGAAATCTACCAACGTTCTTAGGTTAATGGAAGATATTTTCTTCCACTTCACTGTTGGATGAAGGATTTCCACCCCATTGAGAATGCGCCTCAGAACCACCTACTATGGGTTAAACTTCTAGGTTTACCTATTCAGTTTTGGACTCAATCAGTGCTGAAAAGTATTGGGGATTGCATCGAAATTTTTCGCTTTGTTGACCCAAAGTGCAAGGGTATTTTTGACAAGAGAATTTTGTGGATCTTAGTGGAAGTCTCTTTTCCAGGTGGCCTTCTGGAGGACATAGATTTGGAGTGGCATGGTTCTTTTTATCATGAGTGAATTGACTACTAGAACTTCCCATTCATATGCTTCCTATGTCATTCGTCGGGACACTTGATAAGGTCCTATGATCGTTGGCGTCAAGATGATGGCAGTGACTCAAATGGGACAAGAAGGTTCTGGACGGCTAAAGGAATATTGGCGAAGCAACAACTTTCTTCTTCTCTGGAGTTTCACAAGTCGGGTAAGTATCATAAATGTACTTCTCATTTTCCTAATTCTAGTGGGAAAATGGATGGTGGTATTTTGGATGGGGGACTGTGCACTGATGATGTGTTAGGGGATGTTTTCATTAAGCCAAGGGATTAATCTCAGACTGAAGTGGCGGGGGATGGGGTTGACGATCCTATTAAGACCCCTCTCTTAATCCCACATCTTTCATCTTTTTCTCTTGACCCGAGAGCCCCCTCATTCTTGCCTGATAAACCTGCGAGTTTGTAGGCCACTGGCATACCATGTACTTTAACTGTAGGAAAATCTACGGCATCTATCCCTATCCCTCCAGATTTTATTTTTCCTACTAATAAATCTGAACTCCTCTTTCCAAGGAATTCGGTCAGCAGCAACCTGGACTTATTACTTTTTTGACCCCGATGCTAATTTGGTGTGCCTTTCTGTGGATAAGAGTGGGAAGCCCTCTCCTCCCGTGATCATTAGTCTGTCATCAACTATTAATGTAACTATCTGAAGAGGTAAGGGTAGGCCTAAGGTAAAGAAAAAATCCTTATCTATGGCGGGTGGGGATGGGATTCATGATGCTGGAAATTTTTGAGACATTCCTGTTACTATGGCACTGGAGAGGTTACTTAGAGCATTGAGCCCTCCTAAGGGTCATCCATGAATTGTCTGATTTCTCTGAATATCTGGGGATTGGGGGGGGGGGGTGAATAAATTTCTTCCTTTATATAATTTTCTTAAGTCTAGGAAGCCCTCCATTATTTTTATACAAGAATCTATGCACTGTGCTGAGAAGACGGCCTCGTGCTTCCGCGCCATGTTTCCATATTGGCATTTGGCAGTAGGACATTATGGTGGTGAATTAGTCATGTGGTATCTTGTTTTCGTGAAGATGAAGGCATATGGTTTCTTTGGAGGGATCATACTCTCCGGTTTCATTAGGGGATTTGAGCAGAGGATTCACATGATCAATATTTATGCACCCCATTAGGAAAATCTCTCTTTCTGGCGTAGAATGTTAAGAAACAGTATAATGCTAATGGAAAATTTAATTACTACTGGGGATTTTAATTTATCCTTGAATGAGGATGAAATTTTGGGAGTGAAAGGAAGAAAGGAATTGTTGGCAGGAGCAATTTCGAAGATTTTTAAAGCTCACTCTCTTAGTGACTTAATGATGAAGGATCGGGGGCCCTCATGGTTTAATGGCAAGAGAGTGATGATGCTATCAGCAAAAGGATCAATTGTTTCATTGTGAAATTCAATATTTTGGCTCATATGGGGGATTGGGTGGTAGAAATTGGTGATGTTTTCATATCTAACCACGAACCTATATCTCTGATGTGGCATTTTGAGAAGGCTCTGAGGGGAACACCATTTAAATTCAAATGTACTTGGCTACATGATCCTTCTTTTATTTCTTTCGTTGAGTTGTTCTACAACAACATCTAAGACGTGACTCTATGTCGGCTATGGATTATCTGTCTTTCATGCTTTGGGACTTAAAAGGTAAAGTTAAAGGGTGGGAGCAGGCCAAAAAGAAAACAATGCAAAAATCACTAAAGACTCTCGAGGAAGAGACTGTAAGGTTAATAAAAGAAATGGAGGGGAGAACTCTAAGGGCTGACATATGGGAGAGATTGAAGGTTGTGGAAGAGGAAAGAAGAAATATTCTCCGGATCAAAGAGCTGACATGGAGACTTAAAAACCGAGCGATCTGGCTTCGTGAGGGGGATAAGAACACCCGTTATTTTGACGCTTATGCCACAGGGAGAAAAAATCAGAATTATTTTTTGAAGATTAAGGTCAATGAGATAACATACACTTCCGCGAAGGAGATTCAGAGGGAGCCTGTAACTCATTTCAGCAATATATATAAATGTCTAGAAGAGCTGGTTCATTCAAAATAGTTGTGGGCTATTGAGGATTTCCCAGTCATGTTTGAGGAGGGAGAATTGAGATATTTTAAGAGGAAAATAAGTAATGAGGAGGTCCTGGTAGTCCTAAAAACATTTGCAGTGGATAAAAGTTCGGGGCCAGATGGAAGGACCTCGGACTTCTTCATATTCTTCAAGGAGTTTTTTTATTGATGTAATACAGGAAATGGCAAAGGAATCTAATCATACAGGTAAGATAAGTGGTGCTTTAAATTCTACGTTCATTGTTTTGATTCCTAAACAAAAGGAGGTTGAGACTTTTGATGGTTACCGTCCGATTTCTCTCTATAATTCACTGTATAAAATAATTTCGAAGATTATTCCTGAAAGGATTAAGAAAGTGTTATCTCATTTCATTTCACCAGAACAAGCTAGGTTTCTAAAGGACATGAGTATACATGACATGGTAGCATCTACTCAGGAACTTATACATTCCATTCACACTCAGAAATTGAAGGCTTCGGTCATGAAAATTGATCTTAGTAAAGCTTATGATAGGGTTGATTGGGGTTTGCTAAGGTTAATTTTATACAAGATTGGTCTGGATAGGGACTTAGTTAACTGGATCATGGGTTGTGTTTGTAATACTTCTATGGAAATCATTATCAATGGCTTTTTCAAACCTGGTCGGGGGTTACGTCAAGGTTGTGCCCTCTCCCGTCTATTGTTCATCCTTATTATGGATTCATTGAGCACCAAATTAAATGTGGCTGTTAGTAGAGGTATTATTAGGGGGATTGGTATCACTCATTGCAAAGAGATTTCCCACAATTTCTTTGTTGATGACGTACTTTTATTTGGATTGCTCATTAAGGAGGTGTGGAAGGCTTTTCATGGATATTTTTTCCAAATTCTGCAAAGCATCTGATATGGAGGCTAATTATGGAAAATATTGCATTTACAACGGAGAGGAAGAAATGGACCTGGTGGATTCGATTGGTATATTGTTTAACTTTAGGTATGCTCCTTTAGTCTTGGGTTTCAAATATCTGGGATTTCACATAAAGCCCAACAATTATGGAATTAAGGTTTGGCATGAGTTGATAGAGAAAGTTGAAAGGAGGATTGGGGGATAGACATTAAAATGGTTGTCGAAAGGTGGCTGGCTCATTTTGGCATAGGTTGTCATACAGAAAATCATGGTTTATTGGGCACATCTATATGTTATCCAATCCAAAATTTTAAAAAGCATTACAAGAATTATGCTAAATTTTTTGTGGAATGGAGAAAAGGAAAAAGTAAAAATCCACTTGGCAAGTTGGGAGTTGATCATGAGACCTAAGGACCATGGCGGATGGGGTCTTAAAGATCTGCACATTTTTGGTCAGGCCCTGATTTTGAAATCCATATGGAGGGGTCTTAACATCATATGGAATGAAATTCTAAAGTTTAAATATTGGAATAATGAGAGGATGGAGGAACTCTTTGTGTTGGGTTGGCATGAGTCTAAGGGAGGGTCAATTATCTGGAACAGTTTTAAGAAGTGTTGGTTGTGCTTCACTTCTTTCTTTAATTGGCACTTTAGAGGTGGTATGAAGATCTTTATTGGACATGATGGGCTGAATGGTATTTCTACTTATGATAAACTCAGTATGGACCTTATTAAATATCTAAATGTAAGAGGTTTCTTCCACCTGGCACAAATAATCTTGGACATAGTCAATGGGAGTCTGGTTCGGAAGTCGGTCGATGATCTGTCTCTGCCAGCACACCTGAGGGATGAATGGAATTGGTATAATGATTTATTAAGAAGCCAGGGACTGTTAGTGGATAGTGAAGGAGACAAGCTCATCTGGAAGGGAAGGACAACAAATGGTATGCCCATCGTGAGTGATATTTATAATCATCTTACTCTTAATCCATTTTTTCTGATGAGATTGGAGTTTATAAAAGAATATGGAAAAACAATGCACAGCTGAAGATGAGGATTATGTTGTGGACGATTTTTATGAACAAAAATATTACCTAGGATACCTTACAGAGAAGAGGTTGGATTGGACCGGGTTATTGCAGACTCTATTTGAAAGAAGAGGAGAACAATCTACACCTATTCTACAACTGTATTTATGCTCGGATGGTGATGGATTTTCTGGGTAAGTTTTTTAATATCAAAATTCCTGATATGGCTAACACGACTGATTTTATCCTTTGGTGGCATAAGTGTGTTTCTTCACTTTGGGTCATACCGACTTTGTTTCATTGGTATATTTAGAGAGCCCAGAATTATTGGATCTTTGAAGATGTGGTTTGCTGCCAGGAGAGGACTGCGAGCTTTATCATTTCCTCTTGGGAAGGGCTGAGAATGGTGTAGAAAACCCCGGAGGACCTATCAAAGAGATTGAGGCCAGTGGATATTCAATATCCAGCTGGTTTCTTTGATGGTGCCTCTCAACTTTCTAGGTGCGGGTGTGGTGCTTGGCTCGGGATTTCGTCTTACTGGCACTATAAGATCTACTGGTATGGTGGGCAAGGTACAAATCTGAGGGCAGAAGTTCTGGCTTGCTGGGTCTTACTGTGGTTTTCCACACAACTTGGTGTTGAGCGTTTGTGGGTTTATGGTGACTCAAATGTTCTAATTGAGCACTTAAATAAAGGTACTGGTTTAAAACCCGGAAATTTGGGATCATGGTTGTATAGGATTACCTTTCTTCACAAGGCTTTCTCTAATAATCATTTCAAACATATTTATCAGGAGAAAAACTGTATGGCTGACAGTTTATCTAGGAAAGGCTTACAGGGTGACTTTGGGCAAATGCACTATGAATTACATGACTCGGGAGGCAGGGGTGCAAATGGGACAGTTAACTTTATCTAAGGAGGTCCTATCAGTTATTGCAGTTTTTGTCTTTATGGTTTATATTCGGGTTTATGCTAATGTTTTATGACATTCTCTAGTGAAAAATGTGTTGTGGATACATATGTGACTAAATATTTATGGTCAAAGGGATAAGGAAAACAGACTAACAGAGCAGGGATATACAATGCTGACTTCCTCGACTGGGAAGGATGCAACTCTGAATTTTGTTTATGTTTCCGGCCTCTTATGATTTACGTTTTTAGAAGAAATGGGTTGTTATTAGGAAGGGGTTGTTTCTTCTTAGCATATTGATGATTCTAGGGTTCTCTTTTGTCTTTTGTATACCTGAATTATTTTGAATTCACAGAAGAGCGATGGTCTCTAAAAAATGATGAAATGTAAGAACTGTTAAAGAACACATTTTTGAACTGGTACATAAATATATTACTGAAGTTTTTTTTTTCTATTTGAAAAAAAAAAGTAGGTCACTTACATCACCAATTTGATGCATGACTTGGTCATGACATTAAAAATAAATTATTATTAATATTATAAAAAAATTAATACATGATTAGAAAAAAAATAAATATTAAATTATTTGATCTTTCAAAATAATTAAATATCTTGCAATATTAACATTATAATAATAAATATATTAAATTTTATTTGGTTTAACATCCACTTTCCTTTGACACAACTATAAAATGGACTTACAAACCTAAAAATTGTCCATAAGAAAGTAAGTACAGATAGGGGACTTGGGAGTTAATAAGAAGGAGAGATAATAAGTAAGTACAGATAGGGGACTTAATAGGAAGGAGAGATAATTTAGTAAATATTTTTCCAAATAAAACATGATTGGAGATGTAATTATAGTAAATAATCTATTAAGATGGATAGTGCAATAATATAATGAAATGAAATCTATCTTTGATGGGATAATGGTGAAAGAGATGGATGGTGCAATAATATAATGAGACAAAATCCATGTTTGATGCAATTAGATAATGGTGATAGAGAAATCAAGTAAAATCTGATTCGAGTGGAGATTTAAGTTATAGGTATGTTGGTGTAGTGGAATTTTTAACATTATTAATACAATTTTACTTTATTAAATTTTATGGTATCTTTATTTTTGTTTTTTTATATTAGATACATGTACATTCAGAATGTGTTTTTTAATATAATTTCATAAAAAATAATAATATGAATGTGTTTTTAATATAATTATATATAAAAATAATAATATAATTAGATTATATACCTTCATTTACTGTGTTTTTTAATATAATTATATCAACAAAATAATAATATAATTAAATTTAAATTTTATATATTAGGTTTTATTTTTAAATTTCTATATTATAATAAATTATTAAAAAAATACATACAAAATTCATAATTTATCATTTTTCTAGCATTTAATATTCAATTTTTATAAAAATTAATGTATTCTAATATATTAATTTACCATTTTATACATTCAATTAATAAAGAAGTTCAGATATTTATTAAAAACTTTTATTAGTTTAAATTAAATTTCAAAATATAATAAGGAACATAAAAATAAAATGAATCTTGAAAAAATATGCAACTCCATTTATTTATTGTTTATATATACATATATAATAAAAAATTGTCAAAATTTTTTAAATAAATGAGTTTATGCTATTTGATTTGTAGAATTTGAGTGTTCTAAAAGGTTTTGCAAGGTGTTGAATTTATCCATGTATTCAAAAATGCATTCTAAATAACAAAAAATCACATTCTTTCTTGAAATTATTTTATTAAATTATGGTGAAAATATATATTTCATTTTAAAATTAAATTATATCTATATATTTTATAATTACAATTAAAAAAAAAAAGCCTCCAAAATTCTTTAGATCTTGAAATATATAAACACTAATGAGATGGAGTGTTTGCCGAAAATGAATTTGACACTAAATATTATTAATGAAATGGAATGTTTGCCCAAAATGAATTTAACCTGGGATTTATTATTTCTAAAATTTAGATGATCTTATAATATTACGAAACCATCGAAACTTTTTTTTCATGACGAAAATTCCACATCTAGTAATCACAAACAATGATAACATCCAATAAAATCAGGTATAGAAAACTTGAGTTTCACTAACTCGACAAAATGTGAATGTGGAATGGGCGGAATCTACGTGCAGGGGACAAAACAGGCCCACCAAATTTTGATAAACACAGGATAACACATCATTGCAGAGCGAGAGAGAGATAATCGTAACCTCATAGAGTTGGGAGGTAGCATGAGTTTTAGGAGTGAGCTTTATGGTTAGAGGTATATGTTTTAGTGAGTTGGATTAGAAACTTTTGTTTTTCATTTCATTTTCTTTGAAATAATATTTTCATTTTATTTTATATTCCTTGTTACTTCTATTATCGTGTCTTGATTTCATTTTTTTTTTTTTTAGAGTGAGATTTCCGATAGCAGAACATTTCGTGGAGAGATCCAGCCACTTCTGCATGAGGGAATTTTCCTTGTATGATAGAGAAAATGCCATCCATGTACATCATCACTCTTTCCAGCACTTTATACATCGACCTACACCATCTTGACACTGAGGCCTGGAGACATAGTCCCTCCTAGACGAACTTTGTTATCAATCTCTTAGGTTGCTAATGCTTGTTATGTTCCTCTTCTTTACAACATGCAGATGTTCATTTATGTTCATTAACGCTTTGATTAAATGAAATTCTAACACATCAGCCGAAGTAAAAGGTCTTGGTTAAGGGTATCAGGAATTTACTCAGATCAAGTGGTATCAGAGAGGTCTTCTTGCTAATTTGTATTGCAGGTGTGAACCATTGAACGTTCACTGAGTTGAGCAATGGAGAATGTCAAAGACATGTACGAGACCATGTGTAGGGTTCCCGAGAAAGCAGACATGTTGTAAAAATATTATGAAAAATAATCAGCAGACAACACTAAATTTAAGACACTACTACAAGAAGAGAAGGAGGACAAACATCGATTTCAGCTTCAGTTGCAAGCCACGATAGAGGCATTGGAAGAATTTAAGTGCAATAACAAAAGCGTTCAAGAAGAACATGATGCATTGAAGGCACTCCTATAGGAAGAGAAGGAGTAGAAGTAGTGATTGCAACTTCAGCTACAAGCTGAGACAAAGGCCTTGGAGGAAGTGAAGTGCAATGAAGGCTTAGAGAAGCCTTCTTCACTTGTGTCAAAATCAACAGCTGAGGTAAACAATGTTGATTTCTCTTCAGTCTCTTCTTCACATGATATCATTTATGTTGGAAGTGTGGAGATACCCATTACAGGAACCGACATGAGAATCCTTACCAAGATGGGGCACAAAGGAGGAGGACTTGGCATTCATGGCCAAGGCATAACTCAACCATTGGAGGTTATGTAGAGACCTCGCTATGCAGGTTTGGGATACAGTAAAGGAGGATGTTCGAAAGACATCAAAGGCAAACATACATTGTTGAAATCACTAGGGAAGAGGATTGATGGGAACACTTCACCATCATTCATGATAGTGCATGTTGCAGTGAAAGAGCTGAGGAAAGCTCTCATCACCATGATTGCACCAGAGAGCACCAGGGAAGGTATAACAAGTATCACTATTCCATAGTGCATTTTGATTATAAGAATGTTTATTATAAGAATCGAAAAACTTGTCATTTCTGTGGTTTACATAACCATGTGTTTGTTGATTGTTGGAAAAGGATGGCAACAAAAAGGACGATGAGGCTTAAAAAGCCTTCTCCACAGCAGAAAAAGAAAGTGGTTAAGCAGGCATGGAGGAAGAAGACTCATTGTAGTTATTGTGACCGAAGTGGCCATCAAAAAACCACGTGATGGAGACTCCATCCAGAGCAACGTCTGTGCATGAACCAATCAAAGGAGATGATCAACAAGTGAATCCCCCACAGGGGGAATGGCCCATTCAATTTGCTAAAGAGGGGCTTTTCTAGATTAATTTTCTAGATGTGTTAGCTTGTCATGGCCTTATTTTTGTAAATCATGTGTTTCATTTCTTCATGTAAAAGTGATGATGTGATTGCCCATCACCTATGAAGAAACTATGATATTTTGGCCTTGTTTTATAAGCCATGTGAAGCATTTATTTCATTTAAAAGTGATGATGTGTTTTTCATCACTTTGAAATGAGATAATGTGGTTTTTGTTTTGTAATGATAGCTAGGGTGTGATTTCCATTCGATGTAAACTTGACCACCAAGTATGTGTTATAAAATTGTGGCAAGTAAGGAAATGTTTGGGTCATATTTGGTCAATTTGAGCATGTAAGTTGCAGTGGATTGTACTACAGTTTTGCAGAGGTTGCAGGTGTAGGCTCATCGTTGAAGGTTCCGAAGAACAAAGGTGAAGGAGATGGAAGGGTGACCTTTTTTAGGACACTTGTGGTGCAAACATAGTACACAAGCAGTTGCAGATTATTGTTGATGCTTTTGGAGGACCAAAAGCTCCTTAGTAGGGAGGATTGATCCAGGTGGCTCCAGAGACACACAAACGATAAAGAGGGATTATGGAAGCTCAAAAATTAAAGTGTTTGGATTGTTCGAAAACTAGGTTCAAGTTGAATATATCGTCATCCTGATCGCAACGGTGCGAGCAGTTCGTGAAACTCAGCTCGTATGCGAAAGTTAGAAGTAGTCAAAGTTCTAGGGTTGACCATGTGACATGGTAGGTTAAGGAGGACACAATTTCGACGAAATACGGTCACTGGATTCTAGCCATCTCCAGGAGGAATTTTGGGGTCGTTAATTTGACTCCTACGGTCAAAATCGACAAGCTTAAAATTGAATGGTTTGTTTTAAAGTAAGTCAAACAAATATTAAAAAAAGGGGTGGCGGGCCACCACCCCTGCCACCCCACCCACATGTTACAAAAAAGATTATAAATTTTGGGCTGGTGGCCATGAACCTGTCGGAAACCACACCACACCCCCGCATATAAATGCATATATGGTGGGGTAGTCGGTGGTCAACCCTGCCACCCCAACCGTATACCACATAGATATGATATGTTATAAAACATATATATTATGTTATATATATATATAAATATATATATATATATATATATATATATATATATATATATATATATATATATATATATATATATATATATATATATATATATATATATAAATATATATATATATATATATATATATATATATATATATATATAACATAAGAACCGTTAATGTTGTCGCGGAGTTGGTTGGGCGGGCCACCCAATGTGGACCCGGCTGTTATTAAAATTCAAAAACACGCCAAATAAAACCTACATGCGGATTTTGTTGGGGAGGCGGGATTTGATCCATCAACCTCTCCTTAACTAATTACAAATTTTACCACTACGCCAACCACTTGGCTTTGTTAACTCCACCATGAACATTACCATAAACTCAAAATTTCACAAATGCGCCCAGCAGGCCTGAGCATAGATTTTGAGGCAGAGGAGGCAGGCTGGAGCACACAGTTCGAGACAAATTCCTGTCCAAGGGAATCTTTTGATCCAAAGGAGGTAAAATTTTCAGAATGTATTAAACTTCATATTCATTTTAACTAGAATTTCACAAGGAGTGTGATGGTGCACCCATATTTTCCTTTTGAGCAGTGGTTTTTTAGATTAACTGTGGAGGAGAATCTTCAAGAATCTTTCAGATTCCTTAGAGGCCGAAATTCTCCAGTGTGAGAATGAGGTCAACCTTATACTCATTCTTCTCGAAAGTTCGCAAGGATCTCAATGGTGAGATTAGATTCCCGTTTTGAGATGAAGATTTCTAGATTTCCTGTGGAGCAATATCTTTGGGGAATCTAGGGGGAATCTGAAAGATTCCCTAAGTCCCATATTTTCACTTTGTCAAAATTCAACAAATTGATAGTCGATTCTACACCTCTCAGTGACACGAGTTAAATGGTGAAGTCAAATTTTCCATCTGGGGCTTATGTTTTTTGGCCACTTTTCAAAGTGGAGTTGTAGCTTTCATCATTGAATGTGTGAGCAATCGTTTTCAGGATACTCAACACCATGAGATTGATGGTACAACCAAATCTAGCAGTTTATCATCCTTTTCTTCAGATAGTTCCAGGATGTGAGGTATTTGCAGTGTGATCATGTAATTATTTGTCTATTTGCTATAGGATGTGTTGTGATGTATAGATCCTGGTTGATGTTTGATGAAGGATCTTGTTTTGTTCTTGATGTGAGATGTAATTTCTATCATGGATTTGTATTATAATTGAGATCCCTTTGTTTCCATGCTGGCAGGATGGTCATAGTCATTATGTGTGAGCTATTTTCATACTGATAGGAGTCCTTTTTAAGAGCGAGAGTTCCTCTAGCAGGACATCTCGTAGAGAGATCCAACCACTTTTACATGAGGGAATTTTTCTTGTATGACAGAGAAAACTCCATCCATGTACATCATCATTCTTTCTAGCACTTAATGTAGTGGCCTACACCATCTTGACAGCAAGGCCCGAAGACGTAGTCCCTCTTGGACGAACTCTGTTATCAATCTCTTATGTTGCTAATGCTTGTTATGTTCCTCTTCTTTAAAGCATGCATATGTTCATTTATGTTCATTAACTCTTTGATTAAATGCAATTCTAAGACATCAGCCAAAGTAAAAGGTCTTGGTTAAGTGTATCAGGAATTTACCTAGACCATCTAGTAATATGAGTTGAAGTTCCACTATCAATATACCAGACACCATATGATGTCGAACCTGACAAGCACACAAACTCATCCTCCAAACTAGAAGATAATTATGAGGCTTCTTGATTATTTATTTTATCCATGACTTTCTTTGTTATTTCTCCTTTCCTTTCCAAGCAGATTTTGCTACTGAAAAATACTACGTCCTAGCTGGAAATATGATCTGCAAAAGAAATATTGTTTCTCCATTTTCTTATGACAATATTTGATCTGGAAATTTTAATTCTTAGTCGACTCCTTTAGTGAAATAGATTTTTCCTTGAAAATTGACTTCCTGGCCAATTGAACTATGTAACCTTTGGGGTTTCGAGCAACTTCTTATGTCGTTCTTTGAATCTCCTTCTTTCTGCCTACAACTGAGATCTTCGATGTCTATTTCCGCTCTAATACCATATGAAAATTCTAAAAATATGGAATCCTGCTGCAACAATTGATATTATTTCTTCTATTCGTTAAATTAATTAGACAAATTATTTGTAGTTTTCTACGGAAAATATTGAAACATATACACTTCAGCCTTCACAAAACAAATACTATGGAAAAATAAATGCTAAAAAATTATAGAAATTCTAGCACACACACAAAGATATTGACACAGTTATTTTTGGACAATTTTCCCCAGAAAAACCTAATGTGGGAAAACTGTTGCAACAGATGGGGGTTTATTTATTAATATTCAGTAGTTATTCAAGTACAAGAATTCGAACAACAAAACATAGGATAAATACGACGAGAAATTTAGAGACAAATTTATCACTCTTCATGACAACTTTCTAACCCCAGAATGGACCCTCTGACCATACGTTGATGTCTTTGTGTCACCCTCTGCGCAATGCACCTGTGAAATGCATCCCTACTCACATTGTCTCTTCCTGAATCCATCTCACACTTCCCAAACCATAGATGACACCCTCTCTCTCTCACTGAAAGTCACCCTATGGTTCTATATTCTCTTACTAAACTCCAACCACTAAGAAAATTGATATGCCTCGGTAACTCAATAATTGCATTGGTTTGTATGTCATCTACCCATCAACTTATTCTTATAATATTTTTTTGGAGCACCAACGAACAAGATTAAAACATAATCAATGGCCCAAATTATTTACATGTCGATCCGTGTGAGTTTATATAACATTGACACCATGACTTAATTAATTATGACAAATTAATCATATTCCATAAGTTTGGACTTAGAAAATATTAAAAACTAATTAATGAATCTAATTAAGTCATCTCTATGTGTAATTTCCAGAAAAAAAATTTGGGTATTGGATAATACATATATCCTAGCCTCTCCACCAAATCTCATGGCTAGAACATATCTAATTCTACAAAAAATAACAAAAGAGATGCATATCATCGAAGTGAATTTGTGGCACTAGACTTCAAGGTAAGAGAAAATCTTCATAAAGGTATTGTCTGTTTAGCATGCAAGTATGTGATTCATGGTTGTTGTAAGCATTAGGGTTACTTATATGTTTTTCATTTGATTATTAGTTTGGTTACATGTATGATAAATTTTAGTTGATTAGTGTAGCCATATGCATTATGGCTATTTGTATGCATTTCATTCTATTGATGTTATGGTTACATACATGATGTTAGTTTACTAGTGTGATCATGTGTACATGTGTTGGTTAATCAGGCATGGTACTAACTTGATCATTATGTTATTTTTTGTTGATGAGTATGCTATATGTTAACATGTTGTTGTTATATGTTAGTTCACTTGATGATTAGGGTTATTGCATTAAGATCTTGATGTTATATGGATCGTGTTGATCTGGATTGGTTTGTGTAGATGGTAATGGTTACAATATTAAGGTATGAGCCAAAATATTTACGATATTGTGTTGTACTAATCTAGACAGATTGTGCATATGTGATTGTTATGCATGAATGAAAATTTTTTATGAGTTTATATCAATGTAAACTTTGAAACGGGAACTTAAATGAGTACCCACTTTTTTTAGGTAGAAAAAAATCCTATGATTTTGAAAAGCTTTGATATAATACTCTTAATTTTTTTAAGCATGTTTTTGACACATTAATTTTTCTTATGTACCAAGTATAAACATTATTTTTAAAATTTTAGTGATTTTTATGTTGATTTTCAAAAGTGTTGATGCTAGCATCATCCCCTATTTTTAGAAGACTTATTTTTACTTTAAATTTTCTAATGTATTAAATGCTAATAATTATTTTCAAAATTTAACAATTTTTGAAGTACTCGTCTTCTTCCTCTTCACTTACATATTTTTTAAAGTGTTTTTTAGGTCTTTGTAGTTTTGTTTTTCTTTTCATTTATTTTTTTGAAATGAGATATTTGATATTTTGCAGTGTTATAAACAAATTCCAAAATTTTAAAGTTTCGATCTTACATCTAATTATATATTATTAAATAATATTTTATTACACATGAAATAATTGTCACTAAAAAAGAAATAATTTTTAAAAATTTACATTAAAAAAAAAACACATTTTGAATATAGATATAACTGAAAAAAATAAACATTTTGAGTGTTTTTTGCTAAAAGTGACATGTCAAATAAACCATTCTTATAGGAAAAAATTAACAAAAAAATTTAAAAATTAGCAAATTTTATGAATTTTATGTCAAAAATTAATAATAATAATAATAGTTTTTAAAAATAAATAAATGATTCACATAAAAAATGAAGTGAAAATCATATCACAAATACTAAACATATAATAACAACAATTGAAAACTTATTATTCTTATAAAATGTCAAAGTCAAAACATTACAATTATAACTTATTAATAGTAACAAAAAATGAGCTTCATTTGGAAGCTTAACTAAAATTTAATCAATAATATCATGTAACCCAAACTCTTCCTCTTCAAGAGATTCATTATTGTCTTCTTCCACAATATTTTCATTAATGGCTTCAATTTGATCATTTTCCTCTTCTGATTGATCTTTGATGTATGTGAATGCCCCAAAGTATGTCTTTCCTATAATTTCATATAATGGTGGTTGTGGTTCTTTTGCTTTTTTTGCGACATGAGATTCATTAAAATCCCCTTTCCTCAAACCAACTTCTTGCGTTGCATCTGGAAGAAATTGAAGATCATTAATTCTTTGGTGATTAAATTTGTATTGTACTAGGTATTTCTCAATGGAAATGCAATTTCATCCTTTTTGTAAGCAACATGCTAGTGTTAGACCTAATCATCAAGTAGAAAAGAATTTTTTTTTCTAAATTAGTATAAACACATAAAAATAAAAAATAAAATAGTGAAATTCATTTTTATATAATAAAAATTACATGAGTCTAAATCCAAAACTCAGTCTCCTTCATTTGAACATAAATCTAAAAGATAGTTAATCAATGACTCTGGTTTTTGATATATGTTAACTATCTCTCCTTTTTCTTCTTTATATTCATATGTTAGTTTTTTTACACAAGATCATGGAGCAATACAAGTTTGGCTATGAATCTTTCCATCTACTTGATTGAAAATAATAGGCTTATGGCTATCATCCGTTGCCCAACTGTCAACATGAATGAACTCATAGTTACTTATAATTGGTTGATTTTCACAAAAAATAATATTTGACTTTTGCCTCTAACATGAAATGGTAAAAGTTCAATTAACTTGTGCATAAATGATTTTTTTAAAATTAATAAAACATACAATTTTAATGTCTTAGCATGTAAGCTACATCCTTAACTTTTATTTTCCATTGAAGCTTGATAATAAAAACCCCAATTGTGTGTCTGAATGAAATGTCAAAAATCTCCAAAATGGTGATGTTGTGACTTCTAGAAATCCCGCAACCACTTTTCTAAAAGCTTGATAAGTATAAGGGTAATTATCATATTCAATGTTTGATATATTGAAGCCATGAGAAATATCTGAAATAATTAGGGAATAATCCCTTTTAGGTATTATTTTTGCAATGCCTTCACAATCACTGTTGAGAATGCAGCAAGATGATGGAGCTTAGTGAAATGAAGTCGCCTTCACTAAGTGGGCCCGCAGGCAAATTCTGGCGCAAAGTCTATTTTTAGACTATGTCTATTTTTAGACATACGGAGCATAATTTGGGAATTCTACTTGGAAATTCTTGAAGTATGCGACATGTCGGTAAAAATAGATGAGACCCTTATTTTTAGGACCCGGGCTATTTTTAGACTGATCTCCTAAAAATATGGAAGTCAAATATTATTTACCCTTAATAATATTTTGACTATAAAAAGCAGTTTACTCTCTTGGCGCACTTCAGTTTGAGTCATGGAGGTGGCTCATGCAACTGACACAAGGAATCACGTGGTTCCTAGGGTTTGATGGCATCTTGCATGGTTGGCTTCAGTTAGACTTCAGTGGCAGAAGTTTTGGAGGAGTTAACGGGACAGATAGTGGAGTTGTGTTATGTTTGTTTTAGTTGAACTAGTTGGGATTAGTTAACTAGCTAATCAACTAGATATGAGTGGAGTGAATTAAATAATATTTAATTCACTAATTAGTAACTCATTAGTCAACTCAAGAACACTTCAGTTCACTACAGTGCATGATCAGTTCAGTGGAGACCAGTGGAAGAGGTAGATGAAAGGGTGAGTAAAGCTATCAGTTGGAGGATCGGTTTTGCATGGGATTTGCATTACACTTGGAGGAATTGTCCATGACAATTGCGCAGTCAAGCCAAGGGGATTCGAACCTTGGATCTCTTCATATACAGGCCATGATTGCGCAATAGAGGCAAGGCAATTGGCTGGGAGTTTTGAACCTGAGACTTGTTCAAAACTAAGCTAGATTGTGTGTGACTTTATGAAAAAGTACTGAGTACTTGTGAGGAGTATTGTACTTGTTTGGTTACATGATTTCTCCATTATAATATACACAATAGCTGCGGGGTTTTCAGCTATAGGCTTTCCCCATACATACTGAGTTAATGTGTGATTGATTTGAAGTGAGATTGCTTCTGTTATTTCCGCATGTGACAATTAATTGTAGAAGAAGGTTATGTGTTATGTATGCAATTCGAAATTGATATATGACCAGGTTAATCTTCAGTGAATAAGTGATTTATTCAACTAATTTCTACATGGTATCGGAGCGAGATTAATTGTCGAGATCTATTACGGTGATTGCAAACTTATTTCCTGGGGCCCAGTGCATACGGGCTAGGGGGAAGCCTCGGATTCATCTTTCTTCGGAAAGTGAAGATGGTAAACCCCTTACGATCCAATCTACGATTTGGAAATAATTTGTTTTCAAGGGTAGATCGGAAGCGATAGAGCTTGGATTTGGAATTCGAATTTTTGCAGCAGAATTGTTTTCTTGGTGCCGGTGTTGAAGATGTCTTCTTTCAACGGTTTGCGACTCGAATATGCTCTTGAAGGCAGTTCGAATTATGTTGCATGGAAGGATCGCATGGAAGCAGTGTTAGAAGATAATGGTCTGAAGGAGTTCGTGGATGCGGATGTCCCAAAGCCCACTGATGCGGCTTTGGTCGATGCATGGCAAAAGAAGATCGCGAAATGTCGAAGGATCCTGTTGGAGGGCGTCAAGGATCATATTGTATCCAGCCTGCATGGAAAGGCTACTCCATATTTAATGTGGAAAGCTTTGACGGATCTATTCCAGAGTAAGAGTGACCAAAGGAAGCTGGCGCTCAAAGACAAGCTCAGGAACATCAAGATGGAGAAGAGCGACAGTATCGCTAAATACCTCACGAAGTTCACTCAATGCAGAGATGAACTGGGAAGTGTGGGAGTTACTGTCGATGAAGAGGATATGGTCGACCTGGCTCTCCTTGGTCTTCCGAAGGCTTGGCACTCATATCAAGATAGTGTCAATGATCGGGAGAAGCTGCCGGGATGGGAGCGCCTTTGGGCGGATCTCATGCAGGAGGAGATAAGGAGGACTACTCGAGATGGATCTTCATCAAAGGGAGCTGATGAAGAAAAATGCGCTTTGGTGTCCAAAGAAAAGAAGGGGAAGGGTAAGAAAACCTCTCATTCTGGTGCAAAGGGCAAGAAGCAGGATATGGCGAAAGTGAAGTGTTTTCACTGCCATGATCACGGACATTATGCTACCAATTGTCCAAAGAAGAAGAAGAAGAACAAGCAAGCGGGAAGATCTGCAGATGGAGAAGCTTTGGCTTCACAGTTCGAGCTTGACTTTTCACTGATTGCATGCTTGGTTTCAAGTGTGATGGGATCGGTGTGGTTCTTGGACAGCGGTGCGTCATTTCATATGACGGGAGATCGGGAGTTGTTCTCAGATCTGGAGGACAACGATTTGGGGATGCACATCGAGATGGGTGATGACGGTAGATACAGTGCAACTGGTATCGGTACCGTATCCTTTCAGAGGGAGTCTGGTAAACCCTTTGTCTTAAAGGATGTCATGCATGTACCTGGATTGAAGAAGAACCTGATTTGAGTAGCGATGTTGGAGGATAAGGGGTATGATGTGGTCTTCAGCGAAGGAAAAGCCTTCCTGCGCAGTAAGACTACTGGAGAGACCCGGAAGATAGGGGTTCGAACTCGGAACCTTTATCAGTTGCAGGTAGATGACTGCGCAGCTATGGCATGCAAGGCTGGAGATGTGGTGAGCCGGGATGATGAGGGCGAACTATGGCACAGGAGATTGGGCCATCTTCACCATGGAGCTTTGAAGATTCTGCAGCAGATTTCTACTGGACTTCCTAAGGGCACCCTTGCGCAGTCAGATCAGTGCAAGGGGTGTACTTTAAGGAAGTATGTGAAAGCCACCTTTCACGAGAAGGATAGTCGCGCCACGACGATCCTTGAGAGAGTTCACACAGACGTGTGTGGTCCTTTCTCAGTTGCTTCGACGACAAAGCACAAGTATTATGTGATCTTTGTTGATGATTTCTCTCGAAAGTGCTGGATCTTCTTCATGCAGAAGAAGAGCGATACATTCGCGAAGTTCTGTGAGTTTAAAGCACTGGTCGGGAAGGAGTCGGGGAAGAAGGTGATTGCTCTAAGGAGTGATAACGGTGGTGAATTCATCTCGGCTGAATTCAAGGAGTTCTGCAGCGCAGAAGGGATTCGGAGAGAGCTCATCGCACCCCATAGCCCACAGCAGAACGGGGTGGCTGAGCGGAAGAACAGAACGATCGTGGGTGCTGCACGGGCGATGTTGCATGATCAGGGCCTACCCCTTCACTTGTGGGCTGAGGCATGCAATACAGCAGTGTATGTGCAGAACCGTTGTCCTCACAAGGTTCTTGGCATGAGTACACCAGAGGAGGCTTATTCTGGCAAGAGGGCTGATATTTCCCATTTGCGGATTTTTGGTTCTCCTGTCTACATGCATGTGACGAAGGATGCGAGAAGGAAGCTGGATCCAACTGCTGAGGTTGGAATATTTGTGGGGTACACTGATACACCTCATAACTATCAGGTGTATGTGCCAGACAGTCGCAAGACTGTTGTGCGACGGGATATAAAATTTCAGGAGGAGAAAGCCATGCAGTGTTCGCTTGAGAGGGAGCTACACTTGCATGCAGATGAGGAGCTGTTAGTTCCTAAGGAGGAGCTTCGGGATGTGGATCAGCCACAAGAGGAGGTTCAGGAGGTGGAAGAAACCACCCAGGCAGCGCCAACCATCAGAGGGCGCATGCGCACTACAGAAGCTGAGCGACTGGCTCGGGATGCAGAGAAGGTTGTAGGACCACCTACGGCACAGCGCAGACAGAGACAGTCACCGGATCGGTACACTGGATACATGGCTCTTATGAGTCAATGTGTTGTGACAGAGCCATCCTCTTTTGAGGAAGCTGTGGAGGAACCCGCATGGGTTGATGCCATGATCGAAGAATATGATTCGATCATCGGGAACAGTGCATGGGATTGTCCCAAGACCGGTTGGGAAATCAGTTGTAGGTTCGCGATGGATCTACAAGGTGAAGCAGGCGGCTGACGGGAGTGTGGAGAAGTACAAGGCGAGATTTGTCGCCCGTGGCTTTTCACAGATCGAGGGGATCGACTATGAGGAGACTTTTGCACCTGTCGCAAGGTACTCTTCCATACGGACGATCCTTTCTCTCTCAGCGCAGATGGGGTGGCACATTCATCGGATGGATGTGAAGACTGCGTTCCTCAACGGGTGTTGTGAGGGGAAAGATCGAAGCATTTTAGAGATTTGAGATCTTCAGCAGTGAGTCACATGTGGTGCAGACTTAAAAGGAGAGCACTGTACGGTGAAGCAGGCACACCTCGTGCTGGGCACACTCGGAAGTGGTCAGCTCTTCTCATGCTGGATTCTCCCAGGTGAGCAGGATTAAACCCACAGCCTTCAGATGTGTGGTGGGAAGTGAGCCAGCCATTACTTACATCTGCCATGTAGGTGCTCTGGTTTTGTTGGCGACGGCAGTTGATACTTTCATACGAGGATGATCTTGCACGAGAGTTTGAGATGAAGGACACAGGCATCCTTCATTATTTCCTGGGATTGGAGATTTGGCAATGCAGCGGAGGACTGTTTGTTTCTCAGGGCAAGTATGCTCGGGAGATTCTGGAGAGGTTCAACATGCAAGGCTGCAAGCCTGTTGACACTCCTCTTCCTGGTGGTTGGAGGAAGGAGGATGCTACTTCAGCGGAGGTAGTGGATGCCACTGTCTATCGACAGTTGGTGGGGTCGCTTATGTGTCTGGTCAATACACGACCCGATATATGCTATGCAGTTAACCAGCTTTCGCAAGCTATGGTTAAGCCTACCAAGCTCTTTTGGAAGGCAGGCAAGCATGTGTTGCGCTATATCAGAGGCACATCGGGATATGGTCTATGGTACAGACAGGAGGATGGAGCGAAGCTTTCTGGCTTCACTGATGCAGATTGGGCAGGGAGCCCAACGGACCAGAAGAGCACTTACGGGTTCGGCATTGGGTCGATAACGGTTCTGGTGCGGCGGAGACGGTCGTGGCACTCGGTTCGAGGGCGAGAGTACATGGCAGCAAGCTTGGCTGCATGTGAGGCTATTTGGATGAGGAAGATCCTCGCAGGTTTGTTCAGGTTGCATTTGGAGCCTACGGTGATCTACTGTGATAACCAGAGCTGCATCAAGCTCTCGGCTAATCCAGTATTTCATGATAGGTCCAAACATATCGACATCAGGTACCATCACATCAGAGATTGTGTTCGGCGGAGGATCATGATGCTTTCATATGTTCCCACGGAGGATCAGGATGCCGACATCCTGACGAAGGCGCTCACCAGGAGCAAGTTCGAATTCCACAGAGGCAGGATAGGGATTGCAGATAATCCATATCTTGCTGAGAGGGAGTGTTGAGAATGCAGCAAGATGATGGAGCTTAGTGAAATGAAGTCGCCTTCACTAAGTGAGCCCGCAGGCAAATTCTGGCGCAAAGTCTATTTTTAGACTATGTCTATTTTTAGACATACGGAGCATAATTTGGGAATTCTACTTGGAGATTCTTAAAGTATGCGACATGTCGATAAAAATAGATGAGACCCTTATTTTTAGGACCCGGGCTATTTTTAGACTGATCTCCTAAAAATATGGAAGTCAAATATTATTTACCCTTAATAATATTTTGACTATAAACAGCAGTTTACTCTCTTGGCGCACTTCGGTTTGAGTCATGGAGGTGGCTCATGCAACTGACACAAGGAATCACGTGGTTCCTAGGGTTTGATGGCATCTTGCATGGTTTACTTCAGTTAGACTTCAGTGGCAGAAGTTTTGGAGGAGTTAACGGGACCAGTAGTGGAGTTATGTTCTGTTTGTTTTAGTTGAACTAGTTGGGATTAGTTAAACTAACTAATCAACTAGATATGAGTGGAGTAAATTAAATAATATTTAATTTACTAATTATTAACTCATTAGTCAACTCAAGAACACTTCAGTTCACTACAGTGCATGATCAGTTCAGTGGAGACCAGTGGAAGAGGTAGATGAAAGGGTGAGTAAAGCTATCGGTTGGAGGATCAGTTTTGCATGGGATTTGCATTACACTTGGAGGAATTGTCCATGACAATTGCGCAGTCAAGCCAAGGGGATTCGAACCTTGGATCTCTTCATATACGAACGTTGGTCGCATTTTAGAGCACGTAAGAAAGGAGTTTGAACCGGAAGACTTCGCTAAACTAAGCTAAATTGTGTATGACTGTGAGAAAGTACTAAATACTTGCAAAGGCCATTGTACTTGTTTGGTTACATGATTTCTCCATTTATAATACTACACAATAAACTTGAGGTTTTCATCTATAGGCATACCATACATCTTTGATTAATCTTCATAAATTGATGCCATGTGAGATTGCTTCTATTATTTTCGCATGTGACAATTAATTGTAGAAGAAGGTTATGTGTTATGCATGCAATTCGAAATTGATGTATGATCGGGTTAATCTTCATTGAATAAGTGATTTATTCAGCTAATTTCTACAATCACCTCATATTATTTGATATTGGATGGTGTGGAGCCCATTACAAATGAAATGATTAAGACTCATATCAAGTTCAACATCAATAAGATGTTTTTTTATCATCTTCTCCATTTTAATTTTTCAATAAAGCTTCTAAAAATATATAGTGCTCCATTTGCATCCTTCTTCATATTTAATGAAATAAATAAATATATGTATAATTCATAAAATAAAATAATATACATATGAATATAAATGAATGTATAAATCAACATACCTTTTCAAATGAAAGATAAAAATATTTTAGCACTGATGTAGAACTTGTATCTGGGTAGTTGCGTACAACATCATCCCAACTATCTTCATTCAAAAATTTAACCATTTGTTCCTGTATTCTCATATAAACATTCTGATTGAATAAATAAAGCAAACAATGTTAATATAGTGACATATATACCAAATAATACCAACAAAAATATATTATATTTAACAAAAACTTATAATCCAGAAATAAATAAAAATAACAAACTTACTTTAGAAATCCCTCACACATTTCGTCCATTGATAATTCTCCTTACTTTACACAAGATAATATTGTTTTGAAAATTTTTTCATCCTTTAGTCTTTGCATTCATATCCAAGGTGTGATAGTCATATCTTCTGGAAGGAGCTTCATTTCAGGACCTGATTTACTGTTGGTACATATCAATGGTTTAGAAATTTTGACCTTTTGACTTTGTATGCCAACGTTCTTCCACAACTAAAAAATCTGATTAATGAATTACCATATCTCTCCAATTCTAAATGCCAATTGGAAAACGTTATCCATACCTCTGAATATTTCGAAATTTACTTTGTCGCCTTTTGTATTTATTTTTTCTTCAATTTGATAACTGATTTCCATACAACATTCCTTTTGAAATGAATGATCAACCTTTGTCTTATTTCCACAACATTTTTCTTCACATTCACTATGAATAAATGTGACCCTTTGGATGAAATTCATAGACACCATATACTCATTATCTGAATTATTATCCCATGTCAATAACTTTGCTTTTTTAACTTTTAAATTACCAACATAAATGATACATTTCATTGTTTCAAAACACGGGTTATTGGGATATTCCTCCATCAATTTCCTTTGAGCTTCTACAAATGGTTTCCCCCAAATACATAATATTTGTATTCAAAACATTTTGACTTGTCAAATGATTCTTTGTTAAGAACCTGAATTGGATCAACAAGAAGAACATAATCAATCACATGTGAAAAAGGGTTGTACCTCATCAATGTTTTCAAATTGTGAACATGCAAGTGGTGTGTCTTTCTAATTTGATATTTGAATTATCCTGCATCTGGCTTGTAGACTTAAATGACATTAAGTTAAAATGACCTACCAATCTCAATTAAATTTGTCTTCATCAAATGATGTCGAATGAAATTTTTTTGTTTTAATAACGCCATCATATAAATCAACTGTTGGTGTAATTATTTCCCTACTTCCTTTTGATTTTTCACTGGGGCCTTCACTATTGTCCATGAATTTTTCACAATGAGAAATTTTCTTTTCTTCCTCCTATTGGTTATGATATTTTCTTCAACCGAAGCAATCTCCTCATCATCAACTAGAAGGGAGGCATTCTTGAGCATTTTTGTTTCTGTTTTTTAATGGCTCTTCTCCTTTTTAACATCAGTTCTAATTTGATCCTCATTAATGGCAACACATTCTTCAGTTTCAACTTAAACTTCCTCATTTTGAAAAGTAACATGTCTATGTAAAGTAATTTTATTTTCTTCTTTCCCATATATTCTTTTTCATGTTCGTGGAAAATGACAACAACAATCATTATATATCTCTCTATATAATAGATCCCCCCCAACATAATCGAAATGCTCTCAGAAAAATCCTGTCAAGCAAGATATAATATGTCAATAATAACAAAATTATTAAAAATATAATGATACAATTAGAATAAAGAAAAACACATAAGTGTAAATAAAGATACTTACAATCTTTTGTGCAATATTATGTATGATTTGTTTGCATATCCTTGAAGAATATTTACCCGTGTTATACATCGACAATGTAAAATGATATCCAATATTATCATGTCACTTGGGAGGTTTTGAAAGTATATAAACATTTTTAGTATTCAGAAGAATATATGGGTCTAGTTCTTTTCCCACCAGCTTATAACTTGCAGCATCAAAATTCTTACTAGCATATAGATATAATAGCAGAGTTTCGCCTTTTATATATTTTAGAAACCATGCATATTTTTTACGATTCACTTCTTTTGATTTCTTCCAGTATGAAACCAAATTCTTTTCTTTTGTGGCAACATCTGGTAAATTTTCAGTAATTAACTAAGGTTGAATTTGTTCAACAGTATTTTTTGAGGGCCCAACTGTAGCTTTACATGATGCAATTGATGACTTTGGTCTAGAAATATTGACAGAAACCTTCCGTGATGTTATTTTATTGCAAATATAAATATCTACATATAAATTAGTAAATCACAAAAAAACAAATATCTTACGTAAACAAAACAAATGAAAAAAAAAAAAAAAACAAAAACACACCAGAAACATGTATATCCCCTCGAGGTCTAGTGTGCATTTAGATTCATCCAAAATACCAAAATATAAAACCAATTCCTCTAATTTTTTTATTTTTTTTTACATTTTCTCCCCGAGCCCAAATAGAAAACAAAATTTATTTTTTTTTACATATCATCTCCCCAACCCCCCTGGATTTTGTTTTTTTTTTTAATATTTTGGGGGTCTATTCTCACAATCGCCCCCCATGAATTTAAAACAAGTTCCTTTAATTTTTATTTTTTTTTACATTTTCTCTTTGACCCCACTGGAAAAAGAAAATTTGATTTTTTTTACATGTCATCTACCCAACTCCCTGGAATTTTTTTTAAATTTTTTTTATATTTTGGGGTTCGATTCTCAGCACTGGCTAAGAATTGACCCCCTTCTAGGCAAGCAGGTTAACTACCATTGGGCTCAGGCAGACATTCATCCACAACACAGGCACTGTGGGTGCCGTGATATGAGTGGACATGCCCATGTGTGCGCATACGCCCAAGCCCAATGGCGTGCACACCGTTCTGTGGGAGGACACACCCATGGCCGGACGCCCGCCCATGTGTGTGTTTGCCCTGCTACGAGCGGACACACCCATGGGCTGGCGTCCGCTCGAGCCTAACGACTGTCATTAGGCTTCTAGGGACACCCACAACAAGGTTCCCACAGGTGGGCATCCACCCGAGCCAAAGGGAAGCACCCAAGACTTGGCCCCCGTGCCTAGCAAGGGGATGATTCCTAGGAAGGGGGGTCGTTGGCGAGGGGGACGATTCTTAGGAAGGGGGGTCGATTGTGGGAATCAACCCCCATGCCTAATAGGAATCAGCCTCTTGCAAGGTAGGGAGCCGATTCCCAGAATCTGCCCCCCTACCTTGCAGGTGGGCGATTCTAGGAATTGGCCTCCTATGAGGCAGGTGGGTCGATTCTAGGAATCATCCCCCCCCCTCACTTGGAAGGGGGTTGATTCTCAGAATCTTCCCCTTGCCAGGCATGGGGGTCGACACCAGGGCGCCTGCCCATAGCATGAGTATCGTGGGGGCCCCGTGATGTTGGCGGATGTGCCCATAGGCGGGCGTCCGCTTGAGCCCAAGGGCAACAGACGAGAGTCGGCCCCCTACCTGGTAAGGGGCCGATTCCCTTGTCTGGTAGGGGTTTATTTTGGGAATCGACCCCCCTACTTGGTAGGAGTAGCATACCAGAGTCGAATCCCCTGCCAGGTAAGGGGGATGACTCCCAGGCGATGTTGGGCTTGAGCGGACGCCTGCCTATGGGTGATTTTTCCCATAGAACAACCATCATGGGGGCATTGTGCTGTGGGAAAACTCACCCACGAGCAGGCATCCAATCGTCAGTGCCTCCACCCATAGCACAGCGGTCGTGGGATGGTCGTGGTGCACGTGGATGCCCAGTCGTGGGCACGTCCGCCTGCAGCACACCCTCTCTGGCTTGAGTGGACATGCCCACTGCTCCCTAGGTAGGCGAGGGGTAGTTATCAGAATCAGCCCCCTTCTCGGGCAATCACTCCCCTGCCTACCCAAGAAATCAACCCCCATGCCTACCCGGGGGTTAAGAATCACCCCCCTGCCTGCCCGGGGGGCCAGTGGGCACGTCTGGGTGAGTCATCCCCCTTCCTGCTTGGGAGGCCGGTGGGCGTGACCACCCGGGCCATAGTGGCAAGGTGCCACCCCGGGCAGGCCCACCCACCATGTCCATGTGGATTGTTTTTTAAATTTTAGACAATAAATTTATTTTAATTGGTTTTCTATGGTAATCTTGATGTACCTACCAATTTTTTTTTTAAGGTAATATTGGTAAATTTATAAGGGTTTAAAATATGTAGTCCATGAGATTTGAGCCCTACTCTACTTTATTTTAACAATTTACTAATTTTCAAAATAATAAATTTAGCTGATACTTAATAAAATAAATAATAATAAAAATTGATTTGTTGGCATCCAATAAATAATTTTTCGTCAAATTCCTCATTGAATTTTCCAACTAGAAGGTGAAATAACCTTTCAAAAGTGAGAATCTCCCGTTGACGATGTTGCTGCTCCAGAAAATTGTTCCAAGTTTTTAAACAACCGCTAGAAATCTTGATGTGATGTGAGGAATAGTGACATGAAAGTTCTTATAAAGTGGAAATTACAAAATTTATTTTTCGTGGGGTAAATGTGGGATAAAAACTATGATAAATATTAAAAAAATAAAATCTATAATCAAGTAAATGATATATATAATTCAATTAAGATTATTTTAATTTGGAAATTTTTATTAAAATAAAAATGTGTAGGAAATTTACATCGAAATTGGGGTCAATATTCAAGAGAAGATTTTATTAGAAAATTTTTAAATAAATCGTAGAAATAAAATTTTGAGGGACATACTTCAAGCAAAAAAATTTGGCGAAATATTTTAGAGGGAAATTTTCATTCTTTTAGTTATATATTATTACTGGGAGAGAGATCATTTGCATCATTCAACATATTTTGTTTGAATGCTATGGTTTCCTCTGATACTGAAGTTTCATTTTATGAAGCATCAAAATCTTTGTCACGTAACAACTCTATTCATATTGATGAATATAACGACAGAAACAATGACAAAGGGCAGTATGAAAAATTTCAAATAAATAGGGAGTTAAATTTTCCACTAGTCCTAATCCGATGGATTATGAGAGAAACAATGACGAAGGCCATGATGAATAATTTCCAAAAAATAAAGACTCACAATTTCCACTTAGTCTTAATCCTAAGGGCTTTGAGACCAATAGTGATGAATAGAAGGATGAAGAATTTTCAGTGAATAGAAAATCACATTTTCCACTTAGTCATAATCCTAAGGACTATGAGAGAAATAGTAATGAATGGCACAATGTAGAATTTTCAGTGGATAGAGAGTCACATTTTCCACTTAGTCCTAATCATAAGGACTATGAGAGAAATAGTGATGAATGGTGGGATGTAGAATTTCAGTGGATAGAGAGTCACATTTTCCACTTATTCCTAATCCTATGGACTATGATAACAGTAGTGAAAAATGATAGGATCTAGAATTTTCAGTGGATAGAGAGTCACATTTTTCACTTAGTCCTAATCCTAAGGACTATGAAATAAATAGTGATGAACGCTAGGATGAAAAAATTTCAGTAAATAAAAAGTCTCATTTTCCACTTAGTCCTAACCCTATGGAATTTGAGAGCAGGAGTGATGAAGGGCGGGATGAAGAATTTCCAATAAATTGAGAGTCTCAATTTCCACTTAGTCACAATTATATGGACTATGAGTGCAAAAGTGATGAAAGTCAAGATGAATAATTTCCAATAAATAGAGAGTCACAATTTCCACATAGTCCTAATCCTATGGACTGTGAGAGAAAAAATGATGAAGGGCGAGATAAAGATGGCGAAGAATATCCTCAAAGTTAGTATTTCAAAACCGCATATGATGGTATTGAAATTTTTTTTGTCGCCAAAGATGGTAATGAAAATTTTTCAAACAATGATGGTAGTGAATTTCCTAACTATATTGAAAATGATCATAGTAAGAATAATATTCCTCCTAATGATGATGTCAATTATTTTTCATATAATGATGAAATGATGGAGATGTTTTTAGGAAATATTGTATCTAGGAGTAGGAGTAGACCTTCTTGTATCAATTCAAGATGTTCTAGTTATACAAGGGGTAGAGTATAATATCCTATTAGTGATCTCATTTCAAGTGATTGTTGTAAAAAGGATTGCTTGAAACATATGGATTTCAAGTTTGATTTGGAGAAAAGGAAGAACTATTTGTCAAAGTATAAAAGCATGCATAAATCATATCTAATGGGGTGCATGCAATCTACACTAGCAGGTTACCATTATCATATTGGGTCTTTATTTCTCATTAGAAAGGCTTTCAAAAGGTTTCATTCAACTGGTAATTTTCGTCTATCAAGAATCCAAGATAATTTGGAAAAGGATCCTACATATTATTTAGAAGTTCATCATAAGCAAGACTTTTGGCCACTAGCAAACACTGTAATATCATGGATGTAAGACTTCTTTTCAAAACATGGAGAGTGTTTGCAAAATAGAGATACAATACATATTCTAGATAATTTCTTAAGATGAGAAATATTTAACTTATACAAGGAATATGCAGAAGGTATTGAAGTAAATGGTCATTTTATTACATTTTATATTTAGTGCAGATATGGAGGAGAGAATTCAACAATGTTCATATTCCTAAGAAGACAAGGATGGAGGTTTTCAGTACATGTGCTTCTGTAAAATAAAAAGGGGATAAATGTCAAGGAGAAGAAAGAGGTAAGTATTCATAACATTATTCTTTTAAATTGTATAGTGATCAACTATGAAAATGTATTTATTAATAGGTTTATTTTATGTTATTTGTAGATTCCATTGTCAAAGCACTTCAAGAGCATTGTGAACAACAAACAAGTGAAAGGAGAAATTTGTCCAAGAATCAAAATAAGTGTTATGATAATTCAAATACATATTTTGGTTTGGTAATTGATGGTACGGACCAGAAGAAAACACTTCTACCACATTTCATTCGCACACCCAAAAATTTGGAGGAGGAAAATTTTATCCAGTTTCACTTGGTCTGCTGTATGGTATTCAATGGGAAAATGTCTCAAAGAGTTTACTTCACAACTCCAAATATTCACAATGATGGAAATCTGACAATAACAATAATTCATGATGTTCTTTCTCATTGGTGTGGTAATCTTCCTGAAATTTTGTATCTACAATAAGACAACACTTTTCGTGAAAAAAAAATTTAGATTGTTTTAGATATCTAAACATGCCTTTTGAATTGATATTTTTTCATAACGTAAGGGTTGGTTTCCTTCTTATTGGGCACACTCATGACCATTTTGATCAGATGTTCCGTTGTTTTTTAGTAACATTGAGGAGGAAGGATGTTGGGAGCCTGCCATCATTAATTGAATGTATTAAGAAATCATATATGCCAGAGCATATTTTTCATGTGTTAGAAGAAACTGTTGACATGCGAAGGTTTATTCTGGGATCAGATGGTGAGGAGAAATGCATTGAACAACTTAATGACATTAGCTTCCAACATCAATTTTGTATCAAAAAAATTGATGGGAAAAAAACTTATATGGGGCAAGACATATTCAACTATTGCAGAATGGGTGGCATCATCATGTTTGAAATTTTTTATGTTCATTCAAGGTCATCCAATATTTGCGTCAAATATATTGTTATAAAAATTAGTTGGTGAAGTTCATAATGAACGAAGGGAGAGGAGGGAAATAAATCATTTTGAATGTCTGGAACAAATTAAACAATCCATTAGATATACATATGAGTACTTTGATGTTGCTGATTCAGTTTGGTGTGAGTCCTTTTTCAATGGTCAATGTGATATCCTTTCAATACCAGAAAATGAGGATATGCTTTTGAAGAATCTATTTATTTGGCCACAAAATGTGTCAAAATAACATGAGGAAACAAACATTGTTGAACAACACCAATCACAAGGTATTATTGATTCTACACATGTGGAGGAAAGAGAAATTTATATTGGTTCTAGAATATCTCGTGGGCAACATGAATCGATGGAAGAAATTTACAGGGGTTTAGTAAAGTATATTAAGGAGGGTTGCATGATCATAGTGTTAGCACATGAAGATCCACATGGCTATCCATTTCGAGTTGCCTAGGTTATAACGGTCATTACAAAAAATGGAGATGTTATAGGTCTTGAAGTAGATTGGTATGCCACAAAAACACACCCATTCAATGGTGTGTACAAGCCAGGGATGGTAGTTGATAAAATAATTGGTGGAAAGAGAAAATTAAAGGGTACAAAAATAAATTATCATTGCACAGACCTCTTAAAATTGGAGGAAGTTGGCATACTTGTTTATGAATTCAATTTAACAACGAGAGGAACTCCTCGCTCCAGGACAATAGAGATTCTGAAGAGGTTTCTACTAGAAGAAACAATGTTGAGATGCAATTTGTTGAACCCAATCATAGATATAGAATACTTTTGAAACCTCAAGTGGTGGGCATCCATGTTGATTCAGATGTGGCACTAGATAATGAATGAGAAGAATATGGAACGTCTTCGTCTACATCTAGACATTTGTCTGAAGATGTGAACTCTGATGGTGTGCAAGAAAATATGAGTGATTTTGAATAATTGTGTAAGACAATTTATATAAATGATGTTTGCATTGAGCAATGAAAATGACATTTTAACTTCCATGTGATCTTACATGAAGTTATGAGTCATTTTTATGTTTGTTAGATTATATGTTCTAATTATGATGAATTCATTTCTCTAAAATATTCACAATGCAAAAATAACTTGGAGAAATAATTTATGTTTCTTTGAGTTATTTTAGTCATATAATTTTTTCATAATATCATGGTTGAAATATGTTAATTTTTTTTTTTTTTTTAATTATGTGGGTCAAAAATTGCGAAATACATTTTATCTTTAACATTATGGTTGAAAACAATTAGAATTTTAGGGATTTTAGTGTCATGATATTATATGTTAAATGACATGGATAAACATTATTGGATTTTTAATGTGTTTAAAATCAAATTATTTTATATTTAACGTCATTACTAAAAATATGTTGAAATTGTACCCGGAAAATAAAAATGGTATTCTAGCACCAACATTAGTGTGTTTTTTTCCATTTATTTGGCACATGAAAATTGGTTTTATTGCCATTTTTAAAAAAGGTTGAAGATTAACATTTAAAAAATAAAACCACGTTCAAGAATACAGACTTTTCTTTTTTGGGTTATTTTCATGTTTTTTGGGGTTTTTTTTGCTATAGTTCCATTTCAGTTTATAGTTCCTATTTCAAAGTTTACGTTGTTTTATGATGTGAACATGTTAGTTAGTAACTTTTATGGATATCATGATCTTATTTAGGTTTGATTTTATGTGTTGTGAAGTTATATCATGATAATATAGATTGATGGTGCAGACAAGATATCCTCCCGTGAGATGCATTAAGGTATGATTTTTCTTATGTCGTCTACTTGGTGCTTGAATGTTCGATTATGTCGTCTATTTTGTATTTGAGTATTTGGTGTTTATTATTTCATCTATATGTTGTTTTAATGTATGATATGAGTTTGTATCTATAAGATTGCATGAAGAAATGACTTGGTATTAAGATGGTTTTACTAACGCAATATGTGTTCAGATAGGTGATGTGTACTTGAGTATAAGTAGCTGATAGTTGTAGTATTGTGATTTTGACTAGTAGTTGATTATAAAATGACTGTTAGTCTTGGTAGAGGTTGATTTTAGTTAATAGATATGATGTCTAGATATTTGGAACATGTGATTGACATGTGTGAATATTTGTAGGGAACCATGCTTGGCATTAACATTATAAGGTAATAATTGAATTGTTTATGTAAGTAACTGTGGGGTGATGTGATAGCATATAGTAAGACTCAATTGTAGCAAGGTGAATGGTAAAAGAAACAATTTGAGCATGAATTCCTTGGGCTATGTTTGGAAACCCCAATTCCAAATTAATGAGTGCTCTGCATACATGAAGTCTTCTTAAACCTAATCTTGTCTACAATTATTTGGATATGTTCTATATTTATGAACATGTATTTGACAAGTATAGCAGTTGGTTTCTAGTTATGGATGGATTTGTCAAAGATTAGAGCCCCTTGGGAGATGATGTATATATGTGTTCAGATACAAGGCAGTGTGCCTAGCATCAAAAGGTAAGGTAACTAGTATATTGTATGTTTATATTATACACTGAAAATTATGTGTTTATGGCAGTATGATATAGGGGATTTCATGGCAAGAGACTACCATGAAATATTGGAGAAGGATCAAGTTGAGTTTCTGATGCAGGAGCATTAGACGAAGAGGGAAATGCTTTGTATTTTAAACTTAGGGGTTTTTATGTTTTAGAGGAGCTAGATGGTTTGAGTGGGTTTTAAATATTTTTAATTAAATATTGTAAATATTTGAGAATAGGAGAGGATTGGTCAGTTGAGGATGTAAAGGGATGAGAGATTTTTCTAAATATTAATTTAGAAATTAGTTTCATAAAATTTGGGTGAGAGAGGATCCTTTGGGATTCAAGAGTGATTTTAGGATTTGTTGAGATATTTGAGGGTTTGTTGAGTGATTAAGGGGATTGAGCATTAAATTAGATCATTTTTAAAATTGTATAAAGCCTCAAGGGCATTGAGGGTAGAAAGAGTGAGAGTGTGAGTAGAGAGCAGGATTCTAGTTGGAAGCCTTCGGGCAATTGTAAAGGGCCAAATGATTTGGAAATCATGCCAAGGAAGGAGACTGGTTTGTAAGTATTGTGTGTGTTAATACAGCATTTGATTTCTGAAGTTTATGCCTTCTTCCTGAGTTGTGTATAAGAAGAATTCAATATCAATTGATCGGTGTATGTTGCTAGTTATAAGAAGAACTGTAATGAACAATGTTAGTAATAAATTGTTGTGTATTTATGAAAGAAATTTTAAATCAAAGTGCGTTTCTAGTCTTGGATAAGATGAGCGATTTTTGTATTAAGAGATTGCAAGCTTTGATTTTAAATGAGTATCGATTTATATCGATTTTGTCTGCATATGTTGAAAAGGGCGAAAAAGGGAAAGGATCGAATCGAATTTCAAAATTTGGTTTGGTATTGGTATATTAGTTTTGATAAATCGATTTGAAGAAAGGCAATGAAATTTATGAAACTGGTTGAATTGCATGGAATGGGCAAAAACATTTAAAATTAAATGACAAAATTGTATGGGATTTCGTGATCTGTTGATGAATCGATTTTTGTGCAATCGATTCACAACAGAGAAGACAAGATTCATAGGTTCGATTTCTATTATGAGCATTATACAGTGAATTAACACCTGGAATTTCTTGGAAAAATCGTAAGCACTGAAGAATTGCAATCTGGCAAAGGTGTTAATTTCAGCATCGAAGGAATTTGTATGAAGACGTTGGGTTTAAAGTCGACTAAGATATATCACCAGAGAGAAGGCGCAGTAACTTGTGGATATTTTTCGTTCCAGAACTATCTTCGCAGATCGCTACAGAACAGAGATGTGAGTGCTAGAATGGTAAGGACGCCAAAATCTAATCGATAGTGTGTGAATTGAACGAATTTGAATATTAAATTGATGAGGACTGATTTGAATTGATCTATGCTATTTAAATAACTGAAGGAATGATTCGAGTTTGGAAAAACTGATATTGATTTTGTGCTACAGTCTCAGCACGTGGAAACGATGAATTTTCAGTCTTTTCAATAAAAATTACAAACAATTCACAATGTTGATTATTTAACATGGTCAAATGTGTAATTTTCTGAAATCGATATCAAGAAACACAGTGTTTGCAGGAGAAGACTCAACGGAAAAGCAACGGGGGTTCTGAGTTGAATAGAATTCCATTAATCGATTTATTGATTAATCCGAGCCATGAGGGTTTTTATTCAGACGAATATCTGACTGCAGAGTGCAGCATAATCTTGAGGGAGTGAATTTGAATCCGTTGGCAAGTACATATTAGAGAAAGTAGCGATCAAAACTTAGTTCGATTGCATCTGGTCGAAGATCTAATTGGTAGCGCAGAAGTTAAGGGTGAGATAGCGCAGAAGTTAATTAGAGACCAAAGTTTTGAATGATGAACAATGCATCCATCAAAATTCAGGAAAGTTGTTGTGTGTTGGCGATTTGGAGGGTTAATTAAAGTCGAATTGTCATTATAGACTCAATTTTAAATCATGTTAACATTCGAAACTTCTCCAAAAGTCTAAACATATATATTCAGATATGGAATAGTAAGCTATGGGTGAAATAAATAATGAGTTTTTAACTCCGTGATTGAAAGGAAAGCCTATATTGTAATTTGTTTGAAATTCAATGTCAATTAAAGAAAATCATATGGTGGGTATTTCAAATGGTTCTATAATCATGGTTGTTTAGTTTTATAACCATAGCTTCCACATGAGTGAAATTTCCAGTGAGTGGATTTGATTGGCAAGAAATTATAAATTGCATTTTTACATGCATAGTGATATGATTCTGGGTATTGCAGGGGTTGCCCTGCATCATTTTTGGTATCAGAGCAGGAAGGCTCTGTTGAAATGGAAAATTTTTGTTTTTTCTGAATGAGTGCAGAAAGGTTCTGTTGAGAACTGAAGAGTGTTTTACTTGAATGTATTTTTAATCTGATATGCAGTAGTACACAATTGCAGTGAACAGGATTGCAATGGAGGATGAGATCATGCAGGATCTTAAAGGTGAGATAATTTTCTGATTTGAAATTTGTGATTGAAGTTTATGGTTGCAGACAAGATGATGGCAGTGAACCTGACATTCAGCTAAAGGCTGGATAAGGAGGATGCTGGATAAGGAGGATAATTGCAGTGTATTGAAGAAGATGGTGAGTTGAAGAGATAGCCTAGAGAGAGCAGAGAGAGTGCTCAAGAGGTTCTAGAGGCAGTGAACCAGTACTTACCGAAATATCGGGTCCAGTGAAGCAGATTGGTGAGGTAAGGGGTAGTAGGAGAGCTTGCTGTTGCAGAGGCTAGTGCAACTCATGGTGAGTGAGAAACTCATGGAGAAGATGATCATAGAGGATCAGAGAAGAGGTTCAGAGGAATGCCATAGAGGTGAGATGACTGATAAAGTCAGAGAAAGAGAAATTGCAGTAATGAAGGTACAATTGCAGGTACTACAAGAATGGCTACGAGAGCAGGAAAATCGGAATGGAGGATGGATCTTTCCACTGAAGGGAAAGAGAGTGATTTGGAAACCATTGCAGATGAAGTTGAGGCAAAGTGTGATTGCCTTATTGAAGGAGGAACTTAGAGTTCTTGAACCCGAGATGGAATTTGAAGATTCCACACGCAAATCTGTTCAAAAGGGAGTGCTTGAGGAAGCAGTTAAGACTGAAAAGTCTTATGGTTTTAAAACTAATAGTTGTGTATGTTTGCAGGTACAGTACAGGGAGATGAGCAAGCTTTAGAGTTTGTTCAAGAAGAGTTGAATCTGAAATCTGTTCAGATCGATGCTGAGATAGCAGGATCTCAGGAGGAAATGAAGACAAAGGAGTCTAATCAGAATATTGGTGCAGAGAGAGAAGGACCAACTGATGATTGGTCAAGAACTGGTGAAGGTAAAGAAAATCGTGTGAAGTTTCCAAGTTCTACTCCTAATGAAATTGTTGAATTGTATAGGAAACTAGATCTTCAGAGAAGAGAATTGGAGAGGGAGAGAACTTACACATAGGCTAATTCGCTGAAGAAGCAAGATGAGAAATTTTTCATGGATGACAATCATGCAGCAGAGGATGGAAGGAGGGAGAGACTAGCTGACAGTCTCATGGTGAATGCAAATCAGCATAATGATGTGCTGACAGAGGAGTTGGAAAGGAACTCAGAGCAACATACTGAAGTGTTGCCAGAGAAAGCTGAGGAGAAAGCCAATGAAGATTTTATGAGTCTCGAAAAACACTTGGAACTGCAGAGAGAAAACTTGGTGACTGAATCAACAAGTGAGACCATTGGGTCTTGTGATTTTAAAGCTGACAATTTGATTGTGTTTACAGGTGATACAGAGGACAGTCCATCACTTGGAATTGTCTTGGAAGAAGAAGAATTGTTACAGAAAGAGGATGAGACAGTCATGTCTCATATGCAGTGGCTTGTTACCATAGGTGACAAGAAAGAGTTGGCTTGTCTGTATAGCCAAGAGAAAACTGTGGGGAAAAATTTTGGAACTGCTACAGTGATAGAGGATGAGACTACAATATTTGAAGAACTTGATTTGATTGCCAAAATCAATCAAGATGATGATGGAAAATTAATGAAGATTGTCGAAGGGAAAGGTGGAGATTATGCTGGAGTTAATTTGCAACATGTTGATGAAATACTTGAAAAGAAATGTTTGCTGGAGACATTTGAACTAGAGAAAGAAGTTGCAGATGAATTTGCAGGTGATGAAAAAAATAATGTTGCAAAGGGATAGGAAGTTTGGGAGGCAGCAACATATGGGGTAGCATCTGTAGGAGTAAAACCAATGTTAGCAACATCTATGGTGACAGATGAGAAAACATTGACAGTAGCAACATCAATGTTGGTAGCAAAAAGAGAAGTAACACCAGAAGCAGCTACAACAGCTGAATTGACAGAAATTGGAGACAGCAGTAGTATGTTGGACATAGAGATTGAAAGCATCAGAAGACTGATGATGAAGGTGTCTCAGAAGTAGCAAACAACAGCAAGAAAGAAGAGGAATTTCAGCAAGGGAAAGACAAAGGCAGAGTATGAAGGCATAGCCGGAGGCAGGATGCAGAACAAGATATGGAAACCTGGAGAAAAGCAGCGAGCGACAGCAGATGATGACTTGCAGAACAAAGTATGGGATCCGGGAAAACCAAGATAAAGACTTAAATGCATGATCAGGAGATCATGATCATTTTCAACCTTGGAAGTCTGATGCAGGAGCATTAGATGAAGAGGGAAATGCTTTGTATTTTAAACTTAGGGGTTTTTATGTTTTAGAGGAGCTAGATGGTTTGAGTGGGTTTTAAATATTTTTAATTAAATATTGTAAATATTTGAGAATAGGAGAGGATTGGTCAATTGAGGATGTAAAGGGATGAGAGATTTTTCTAAATATTAATTTAGAAATTAGTTTCATAAAATTTGGGTGAGAGAGGATCCTTAGGGATTCAAGAGTGATTTTAGGATTTGTTGAGCTATTTGAGGGTTTGTTGAGTGATTAAGGGGATTGAGCATTAAATTAGATCATTTTTAAAATTGTATAAAGCCTCAAGGGCATTGAGGGCAGAGAGAGTGAGAGTGTGAGTAGAGAGCAGGGTTCTAGTTGGAAGCCTTCGGGCAATTGTAAAGGGCCAAATGATTTGGAAATCAGGCCAAGGAAGGAGACTGGTATGTAAGTATTCTGTGTGTTAATACAACATTTTATTTCTAAAGTTTATGCCTTCTTCTTGAGTTGTGTATAAGAAGAATTCAATATTGATTGATTGGTGTATGTTGCTGGTTATAAGAAGAACTGTAATGAACAATGTTAGTAATAAATTGTTGTGTATTTATGAAAGAAATTTTAAATCAAAGTGCGTTTCTAGTCTTGGATAAGATGAGCAATTTTTATATTAAGAGATTGCAAGCTTTGATTTTAAGTGAGTATCGATTTATATTTATTTTGTCTGCATATGTTGAAAAGGGCGAAAAAGGGAAAGGATCGAATCAAAATTCAAAATTCGGTTTGGTATTGGTATATTAGTTTTGATAAATCGATTTGAAGAAAGGCATTGAAATTTATGAAACTGGTTGAATTGCATGGAATGGGCAAAAAAATTTAAAATTAAATGACAACATTTTATGGGATTTCATGATCTGTTGATGAATCGATTTATGTGCAATCGATTCACAACAGAGAAGACAGGATTCGTAGGTTCGATTTCTGTTATGAGCATTATACAGTGAATTAACACCTGGAATTGCTTGGCAAAATCGTAAGCACTGAAGAATTGCGATCTGGCAAAGGTGCGAATTGCAGCATCGAAGGAATTTGTATGAAGACGTTGGGTTTAAAGTCGACGAAGATATATCACCAGAGAGAAGGCGCAGTAACTTGTGGATATTTTTCGTTCCAGAACTATCTTCGCAGATCGCTACAGAATAGAGATATGAGTGCTGGAATGGTAAGGATGCCAAAATCTAATCGATAGTGTGTGAATTGAATGAATTTGAATATTAAATTGCTGAAGATTGATTTCAATTGATCTATGCTATTTAAATCACTGAAGGAATGATTCGAGTTTGGAAAAACCAATATTGATTTTTTGTTACAGTCTCAGCACGTGGAAACGATGAATTTTCAGTCTTTTCATTAAAAATTACAAACAATTCACAATGTTGATTATTTAACATGGTCAAATGTGTAATTGTCTGAAATCGATATCAAGAAAGACAATGTTTGCAGGATCAGACTCAATGGAAAAGCAACGGGGGTTCTGAGTTGAATAGAATTCCATTAATCGATTTATTGATTAATCCGAGCCATGAGGGTTTTTATTCAGACGAATATCTGATTGCAGAGCGCAGAATAATCTTGAGGGAGTGAATTCGAATCCGTTGGCAAGTACATCTTAGAGAAAGCAGCGATCGAAACTTAGTTCGATTGCATCTGGTCGAAGATCTAATTGGTAGCGTAGAAGTTAAGGGTGAGATAGCACAGAAGTTAATTAGAGACCGAAGTTTTGAATGATGAACAATGCGTCCATAAAAAGTCAGGAAAGTTGCTATGTGTTGGCGATTTGGAGGGTTAATTAAAGTCGAATTGTGATTATAGACTCAATATTAAATCATGTTAACATTCGAAACTTCTCCAAACGTCTAAACATATATATTCAGATATGGAATAGTAAGTTGTGGGTGAAATAAATAATGAGTTTTTAACTCCGTGATTGAAAGGAAAGCCTATATTGGAATTTGTTTGAAATTCAATGTCAATTAAAGAAAATCTTATGGTGGGTATTTCAAATGGTTCTATAATCATGGTTGTTTATTTTTATAACCATAGCTTCCGCATGAGTGAAATTGCCAGTGAGTGGATTTGATTGGCAAGAAATTATAAATTGCATTTTTACATGCATAGTGATATAATTCTGGGTATTGCAGGGGTTGCCCTGCATCAGTTTCCATAGGAAGCACTGGGAACCATGGGGTTGAGTCATGGTGTTTGACTCTAATCTTTTGCTTTTGGTATTTTGTGGTTGTTGTGCTTTATTTGGGGTGTTGTTTATGCTTAGTGCATAGCTATGCCACTTTTTTGTGGTATCATATTGCTTTTGGTTTCTCATGGTATTCTTCTTGCTTTTTATTGTTCTTTCCTTTTATGTTTTGAAGACCTTGGGAATTGGTTTGGGAGAGATGAAAGTTAATGGAGCTTTGGGAGAGTTGTGTGGTACCCAGCAGGTAATGCATGGCCTGAATGAAGCCCAGTGCATGTATAAGGGCAGTTTAAGGTAAGAATATGACAACCAATTGGATTGGCTGGGTCCATTGAGATTAATGGACGATGGTAGAACAATCACGATAAAGGAAACACGAAAGGCAAAGTGAATGGATATGAGGTTTTAGAGGCCTTATTTATGTTGGGAACTGTTGTTCTCAATGTTGTGCATGTTGTGCACGAATACAGTAAGTTCTCTTAACCTATAACTTATGATATATAGCAATTGTTTTGTGATAATGATTATGTTGATGTTTATATATGTATACATGTATGTATGTCATTGTCTCACAGGATCATGATTTTTTTATGATGATTATATATATGTGTCTATGTATGTATCTATGTCACTGTATGATAGGGTTTTCCAGGATCATTCTTGTGGAGGAATAATTTCTTATGCAGGTGAATGACATGAATCAAGTGGGAAGAGTAGCCATGATAGATCTATGAAGTCAGTATCATATCCATATGAATTGATATTATATGCTTGTATTATGCCTATGTTTATGTTATGGAAATGTAATGCTGATGGAAGCATCATCGAAATGAAAACAACGTGATCTGCAACATGATAGGATACACATGGATAGTAGAAAGACACTAGAAGCAAGGTTTCTTGTGGGGTCAGTGCATGGTCTACGAATGTGAAGTACCACTATTGTATATAGGTTTTTCATGTTGTATATTCATCGATTATACCTATGGTCATGTGTACATGTAACATACATAGTATTGTGTACATATGATGTTGTATTTTTGTTGTATATATGGTGTTGTGTGTATATTGCATATGCAATGCTAGGTATATATGGTGTTATGTACAAGTTGGATATTTGGTGCTATGTACATACCGTACTATGCACATGTTGGATATGCGGTGTTATGTGCATATGGTGTTGTGCACATGTTGTATATGTAGTACTATGTATGCATGGTGCTATGTACATGTTGTATATGAGGTGATATATACATATGGTGTTGTGTGGATGTTTTACATATGGTGTTGTGTTGGATTGTACATGTGGAGTTGTGTGCATGTGGTACTATGTACATGTTTTACATGTGGTGTTGTGTGTCGATGGTGTTGTGTACATGTAATACATGTAGCGTTGTCTACACGTGGTGTTGTGTACATTTTGTGCATGTGGTCTTGTGTACATTATGTACACATTCTACAGGTGGTGCGGTGTATATTTGGCATTAAGTACACGTTGTGCAGGCGGTGCCCTGTAAATGTGATTTTGTGCACACGTTGTGCAAGTAGTGTTCTATATAAGTGGTACTTTGCACATGTTGTGCATATGGTAGTGGTATATATGTGGTATTGTGTGCATGACGTACATGGTGTGTTGTGGGCATGCAGTGCTATGTATATGAATGGTGTAGTGATGGTATCTTGACTTGTATATTTCTTATGTTGTACTCTATATATGTATATGTATTGTGTTTTATTGCACACGGGGTGAAGGTGTATGTGTTGTATGCTTATGTAGGCATATGTATTGTGTTGTATTGTACAATGGGTGTATGTGTATGTGGCATATGCCAGTGTGGGTTCATGTATTGTATGGTGTTGTATGTCGTATGTCAGTGTACGTGGTGTGATGTACACCATGTGTATGTGTCATTGAAGAGAAGCAAAGGCATTGGGTGCTTGCCCAGTGTGTAAATCGATCTTATGTGTGTATAAAAATAACAAAGGAAGAAGCAAGGACTGATGAAGGATAAGTATCAATATTTTATTTCAGTTCTATTATGCATGTTATCTATGATTCTAACTTATGATGGTTACATATGATTTGCGATTATGTTTTATGGTGATTTCATGTGATTCATGATTTTAATTTATGATGCTTGAATTTTGAGATAACAAGATGTGATGTGTTATACATGATGATTGATCAAAAAAGTAGTTTGAATTGTTGTGATAGGAATTGAACAAGATTGAAAGTGTACCTTATTGACGAGCTATCAATGAGGTATGATTTGAAGTTATTTTAGTTGATTCTGAATCTAATAGAAATTATGTGCTTGGTATATGAAAGCATGTAATGCTCAGTTGGGTGGTTGAAACTATTTGCAAGCATTAGCAAAAACAATGAAAGGAATTGAAACATGTTACAATATGTTGGTAAAGCACTTTAGGAGCAGGGCCATTGTGAGACACTTGTACCCAATAATGTCCATTGATTTTGATGAGCATGCTCTGACCAGTATTATGGTTTTGAGGAATGGATATTCCTTGGTTTCTATATATTTCGATGCGAGGAAGCCTTAGTGATCCAAGATATTTTACTTGCAGATGTATTAAAGAATTACATGAAACATGAAATGTTAACCTTAACAACTTAAAGTGCACATGAAAGAAGAGATAAAGAACATGAAAGCATGAAATACAACAACAAGGGTTGATAATGGAGTTTGTCCAATTTGGACTATATCTCCAGGCCCTGCTCAACAGTGGGGAGGCCTTCACTCATTAAGTGGCAAGAGGAAGAAGAATTACAAGTAAAATTACATAAATCACCCTTATACCTCCAAGCTAGACAGTGGTCAAAAAATGGAGAGCTCTGATGTATAAACAGACGTCACCGTTGAGTTCCTCTTATTGAGAGGGGTAAAAACAACATAAAGTTTGTCCCAAACACACACTGGCAAGTTCTGCACCCCAAGGAATCTTTTTGATGCCCCTCAAGATTCCATGGGCATGATTCCACTCATTTTCTCGCTCATGGTTTTGCTCCGCTTCTCAGCTCCGCCTGGGCATACTGTGGAAATGAGAGGTTTTATAACATTTTGAGGGTGGAGCCACCAAGGCTTAGCCCCGTGGCTCAATGTTTGTGGAGTTTTCTGGCAGAGCAGAGACCATGGTTTGATTCCCACCCGCTCCCAACATAGCATATCATTTGGTTTTATTTTGGATTTTATTCATTATGGTGGTGTTTACCGCTCGAGGGTTGGCCACGTGGGTTGGGCACGTTTGACCCCCACCGGCACCATTCCACCTCCGGTGGAAAAACCTTATCTCAATGTTATATATACCATATGTTTGAAATGGGTTGCGGGTCCGCTGGTGGCAACCTACCCAACTATGGTTGTTGTAACCTCCACCGGGGTGGTGGGTTGACAGACCCCCCCCCCCCCGATCCATACTTAAGCCTTTGTTGCAATGGGTGGTGGGGTTGGTGGCCCACCACCCTTATAATATATATAACTATGTATTTTTTTTAAACTTTCTCGAACATGAGAGTTATTGGGAAAATTAACCATCCCACAAATTCACTCGCTTCTCGGATACTAGGTTCCCTACCGGTTGATGGTGAAATTGTAGGCTACTTAAACCTGGCCATTGCCCCACTTTGATAAAAAACTGGAATTTCTCTAACTTATCCATATGGGCTCGTATTGGAGATCCATTCACACCATTGGAATCAGGGTGACGAGTACTTCAATCGGAGCCTATTTCTAGAAAAATCCGACCACTTTGAATTTTGACCCATTCCTAATGCCACTTGTACTTGTACCTGAGAGATCCTCCGGGATCATTCCTCCCCACTGAGGAGCTTTTGGACCACCAAAATATCTATCATTCAATTGGAAAGTGAGGGAATTTCTCCCTCACTTTCTCCTTTTCCAACCATCTAGCCTTGCTTGGGTGCATCCCTTTGAAACCAACACGAGGATATTCCACGTCTCCCTATCCTGAAGTCTTGGTTCTCCTGTAGAGGATGATATTTTCTGGCAATTCATCGAGATATCTTGGTGCAAATTCATCCACTGTAGGAACTGATCGCACCTCTTCGGTGTCCATAATCAATGGTGGGTCATAAAGCTTTAGATTTTTGACATTCACTACCGAGTACATTTGCATGTATGTAGGAAAATCGAGACGAAAATCATTATCTCCAATATTCTCTAATATGGTAAATGGACCATACCATATTGGTTGCAACTTCTTTCCCTCTCCCTTCATTCTATCCTTGCTAATATGGAACCACACCTTGTCCCCAACTTGGAATTGGTGGTCGACTCGGTGTTTATCATGTTGATCCTTGTATTGAGCTTGACTCTTTTCCAACTGCTCCTGAACTTCTTGGTAAATCAACTATATATGTTGGGTGAAACACTGCACTTTGTCCCTATCATCATGTCCACTGGGATATTCAACCCTTTTGAATACAAAAGGATCATTTGGTGGGTAGCCAAAACATGTCTCAAATGGTGAACACTATGCAGAAGAATGCACTACTCGATTGTAGGCATGCTGGACAAAAGGAAGATGCTCATCCCACAATTTGGGATGTTTGCGACAATAGCCTTGTAACAAGTGCACCATGGTATAGTTGACAACCTCTGTCTACACATCAGTATGTGAATGAAATGTATTACTTATCTTTAACTTGGTGTCCATCATTCTCCACAGGATGGTCCAAAACTCTCCAATAAAGTGAGAGTCTCGATCTGACACAATCGATGTGGGAAATCCAAAATGGACCCAAACAAATTGAAGGAAAAGATAAGCAGTCTGCTTTGTAGTGGCCTACTTTTTATAAGTCATTAATATACACATTTTACTAAAACGGTCCACGACGACATACAAATAGTCGTGACCTTTCCTAGATATGAACAAACCACCTACAAAGTCCATTAACACACTTTTGCATGGACGACTTGGAATAAGGAGTGGTATGTAAAGCTCAAGTTTTCTATTAGAGGGCTTGGAAATAGAACACAACACACATCCCTTTACATATTGAGTTACGATGTTTTTCATATGAGGCCAAAAGAAAAAACTTTGCAAATGACATAAAGTTTTTTCGACACCAAAATTTCCTGACACAAGAGAGGTATGGGCCTCTCTGATTACATGTAACCTTTCATCCGTAGGTATGCACACTTTCCCAAGGTGATACAATAGTTGTCCCTACAAATAATAGTTGTCCACTTGTGATCCATGAGTCATTTTTGCATAAATCTTCTTAAAATCATTATTGTTGAGCATATTTTTCAGCATAACTTTCAAAAGACAAGGAAGCATTATGAAAAATGATAGAAGCAGAGATAGGAGGGCGAGAAAGCATATATGCTACTTTGTTACTGGTGCCCTTCTTATACTTTATTACCAGATGAAACTGTTGAAGAAATCCCATCCACCTGAAATGACGAACCTGCTAAAGCTTGGTTTGTGACTAAAGGTACTACAAGGGTTGGTGATCTGTATGGAGGATAGTCTCCTTGCCTATCAGGTATTGTTTCCACTTTTTCACACTTTGGACTAAGGCATAAAATTCCTTGTCATAAGTGGGATAAATCACAAAAACTTGGGAGAATTTCTCCGAATGGTAACATATAGGCTTCATTTGCTGCATCAGTACAACCTCCATGGCATATCCATTCGCATTTGTTTCGATCTCAAAATGTTGTTGGAGGTCGAGTAAAGCCGACTGGCGCGATGCTAATCTTCTCTTTCGGTGCTTCAAATGATTTTTGTTGCTTTCCTCCCCACTGAAAGGCTTTCTTCACACTTATCTGTGCATGTAAGGGTGATGCAATAACAGAGAATTTGGCAATGAATCTTCTCCAATATTGTACTGCACCTAGAAAACTGCGAACCTCTATTACATTGGTAGGCTTAGGCCATTTTATAATCACATCAACTTTAGAGGGGTCGATTTTTAATTGACCATTACAAACAATATGACCTAGGTAGAACAAGGATGTCTTTCCAAACTCACACTTTGAACATTTTACATACAATTTTTCCCTTTTCAATACATCAAGCACTTTCTTTACATGGCATACATGTTCACCCCAATTTCTACTAAAGACAAGAATATCATCTAAATATACAAGAACAAATTCATCAATGAAAGGCATAAAAAGATCATTCATGACCCTCATGAATGTGGTTGGAGCGTTGCACAATCCGAATGGCATCACCATCCATTCGAACAACCCTTGTTTAGTGTTGAAGGTAGATTTCCACACATCCTGCTTTGCAATTCTCACCTGGTGATAACCACTACGCAAATCCAATTTGGTGAAATAGATAGCATTCTTTAATCGATCTAACAATTAAGCAATGCGAGGGAGAGGGTATCGGTTATTCACCATGATTTTTTTTTAGTTCCCAACAATCTATGCATATCCTCCATGTGCCATCTTTCTTTGGCACCAACATGATCGGTGAGATGCATGGATAAGTACTTGGTCTGATGACCCCTTGGTTCAACAATTCTTGAACCTGCTTTTTGATCTCCTCCATCTCGATAGTCAACATCCTGTACATACCAATGTTTGGTAATCTAGAAACATGTTGCAAATGAATCTCATGTTGGATTTCCCATTTTGGAGTCATCCTTTTGGTTCTTGAAACAGTTCATCATAGTTAGAAATAAATTTACATAATTCCTTTTTATGAACTGGATCACAACCTTGGAAAGAATCAGATATTTCTGCATCTTTTTCTCTCACAACCATGAGCATGCACCCTTTGTTGGAATTCACCAATCTCTTCATCTATCCTGCAATTACAGGAATGGCACTAACCTTGGTTTGATGAGCTCTTACAATATGTTCTACCCTATCTTTTTCGATTTGATATTTATTTTCATGTTGAAAGAAAATTTCTTTCCTATCATATAGATGCAGATTCCCCAACACAATACCATATATATCCAAAGGTATTACATCCAGTTCTACTTCATTCACTATCTTAGAAGCAATTACAAAGTTAACCTTATATTGCTTGGTTACATTTAATTTTTCTTTTTCATGTATCCATCCAAGCGGATAAGGTTTCGGATGAGGCTTTATTTCTAGGCCTAACTAGTTAACCAAGGAGTATGAGATTAAACTTTCTTGAGATCTTGAATCAAATAGAGTTTCCACTTTTTTATGGTTTATGACAAATATAATATGAAATAAATCAATTATATTTCATTCATTAGGAAGAGGTTCATCTGTTGAACTAGTTCTTGCATGTGATTCAGAATTAAAATGAAGAGAAAGAGTACATTTTGTTCCTGCTGTTGTGATCAATGTATCATTGCTAGAGTCAGATCCGCAGTCCTGTTGCGCGGTTGCTACCATATTCTATTTCTCCTTTCCACCATATCTCTTTGGCTTATTTTCTGGGTACATCTTCGAACAATGATCATCATCACGACCTTCCTTTTTGTAGTGAGTGAAATAAGGATTTTCTCCTTCATATTTCTAGGTTGATGTCATCTTCTTTTCCTTTCCCTTGCCTTTTCCTTATGATTTTCCATTTGAAGGTTTGAAAGGTGGTTTCTTTAAATGATCGTCTCTCTCATTTTTGCCCATGTTTTCAATATGAATGACCCTCACATTGGTCGAATCAATGGTAGTAGGCTCAAGCAATAATAATTAATGTCTTATGTAAGTATGTAATGAACCAATATACTTAGTTAAAACTTCGGGTGACTCTAGAGAAATGTCCAAATTCAATGCTTGTTTTCTAAATTCTTTAGTGAAACTTTGTAGATTTTAGTCTTTTCCTTGCCTTAAATGCTTCCATTCCATTAAGGCTTTTTTCTTATAACCTAAGGGATAGAATTGATCTTTTAATGCAGAAACAAAATTGGACTATGAAGAAAGGAGATTACCCAAATTCCTACTGCCTCGCAATTTGCTCTCCCACCAGATAAAAGCGGTTCCATTCAACCAAAGATAATCCAACTGGATCTTTGCCTCTTCCTCCTCGATTTGTTGAATCCTGTAGTATAATTCAATCCACCTAATCTAGTTGTTGACTTTTTCTGCATTACTTTCACCATTATACATAGGAAGATTAAATTTAACATCTAATTTAAAGAAAGGTTGCTTAGATGAATTTCTTGGAACTCTACGAGAATGATGAGGAGAAAAAGAAGAACTTTCACTTGTGGAAGGAGAAGGAGGGGGTTCTTCTACACCACCACCATGCACTAAACCTTGTCCTTCCGGGCCATTCTCCTCTGCTTTCATAGTCTTCTCGAGTGTCAAAAACAACTTTTCAACCTAATCTTCCATGGTATAGAAGGCCTTGTGGTAGTTTTGATCTTCCTCATGATGAGCATCGTCATCTGCCATGTTCCAACTTTGACGTGCACACCCCACTTCAAGATCGAAGGACTTCAGCTTCCCTTTGTTGGCAATATGATGCAGAGTGTTGTCCTTGATGGCAACCCACTGAATGAAGATGAAGACATGAGATTGTTGGCATGTGTTGTCCTTAATGGCAATACACCTGATGAAGTTATTCTTGACTTGATGGACTTGGTAAACGATGTAAATATGATGTGATATGATGCTAAGAGTTGTCCTTGAAAGGCAATCCACTTGATGAAGTTGTGCTTGCTAGAATATGTTCTTGATGAGCTAAATATTATGTATCTACAGTATGTACAGAAGGCAGTGAAGAAAAGAAGTCAGCATGTGCTCAATCTTGATGAAAAGAGTATGTCTCTAGGTATATGCGGATCTGTCTAAGAGAAGTCGCGTATGCACGCGGAAAAGAATGTTCCAAGTCACGTATGGGCAAAAGCGCTCTAAAAGTGCAAAACCAGGGGTAATCACCATGGTATTGACCCATTGTATTGGGTAATGTTCCACCTAATTGACCCCGTCCAAAAATACCATTGGATGTAATGTGGTTTTGGGCTCATGGTATTGAAAAGGGTAAACCTATATAAGGAGAAGAAATTCATTGTGCAAATCATGAGTGTAGGTGCAAAATGTCTGAGCTTGAATGAATACTTCTCTTTGAAGTATATCTGAATGGAAAGGGTTACACTTGAATGATAAATCTGAATGTATGATGCACCAATGATGAAGAAGGGGATCTAGATCTGAAATGTACTTGTATCTACTAGATCTGCTTATGGAAGGCTTAGATCTGAATTGAGGCGATCATCTGTCTGAAGTAAAAGGGTAAATCTGAACAGAATTGCTGATCTGAAGAAGTATGCTGCTTTATAATGATTGAAGATCTATACGCTACTTAGCCGCAGAGGAAGCGCGTATATACGCAACTTCTATGAAGAAAAAGCGCGTATGCCCAATGAAATTGGCTCTGTAATTTGTACAGAGGTATACACGAGTTTATGTGGACGGAAGCGCGTATATACGTGACATCAGTGAAAGGAAAGCGCGTATGCAAAACTAGGGTTTTCTGAAGTCTGTGGTAAGAAATGTCTGATCTAATCTGCTGTGTTGCTGCTCTCTGTATTCTACTGTTCTGAGTTTCCTGTATCAGTTTGGTTGTATGGTTGAGCTTGAAAGGATGAAAAGGGTCTAGTCTGAAAATATGGTGAAACGTGGCCTGCAAGTTGTGTTCTATTGAAGTTGTTGGATCCAGTGTGAAAATTGATGAAACGTGGTCCAAGGTGGTGCTGAAGGTTGTAGCCTTCAGTCAGGGGGTTGTAGCTCCCTTCCAGGTGAGGCTGGTAAACGAGATCGGGGGTCGTAGCTCCCTTCCAGGAGAGGCTGGTAAACGAGTCAGGGGGTCGTAGCTCCCTTCCAGGAGAGGCTGGTAAACGAGCGCAGGTGGGTGCCTGCGTGCTGGTCAAGTCTGCGCTAGCACATATGTTGTAAGATGTTTTCTCTATAATAAAATATTGAAGGCTGAGCAACTGCAACGGTGGTTTTCTCCCGACTTGGGTTTCCACCTAAAAATCCTGGTGTTCATGTGTGATGTTTTGTGTGATGGTTTATTCTGTTCTTACTGCACATGTTTACTGCTTATTGAATATCTGATGAATAAATGATGGAATGGTTTAAGTGAAGATTTAATGACATATCTAGATCTCTATGTATACGCGAGTTTCATAAAGGGGATCCGCGTATATACGCTAGTTTACTGAAGGAAAGTAGCGTATGGGTTTTAAGGAATGAAAAAGTAAAAATATTCGATTATGCAGTAAATACTGATTCACCCCCCCCCTCTCAGTATTTTTCCCAACAATTGGTTTCAGAGCAGGTCCTTCTGCAGAAGCTTGATCGCTTGAAGGAGATCCGTCGCAATGGGAAGTCAAGAAGGAGTAATGTCTATAAAGCCACCTCTATTCAATGGAAGCAATCTGATATTATGGAAAGTACGAACAAAAGAATATCTGCAAAGTCTTGGTGCGTATGTATGGGCAATCGTGGAAGAAGGTTATCAATACCCTGCAAGTATTCCTACCGATGCAAAGAAAAAAGGAAGAAGTATGAAACCAATGCCAAAGCAATAAATGTCTTGCTAGGAAGCATGTCCGAATCAGAATTTGCTAAAGTGATGCAAACTACATTCAAGAAAAAGAAATATGGGACAAAATCATTCTCGAGCTATGAAGGAGACACAAAGGTAAAAAGTGCAAAACTCCAAACTCTTAGAATTGAATATGAAAATTTGAAGATGCATAGTGATGAGAGTGTTGCCGCTTTCTTTCTTCGTCTGGATGATATTGTAAATCGAATGAGAAATTTGGGTGAAACCATAACCGATACTACTCCGGTGGAAAAGGTCTTAAGATCCTTGACTTCAAAATTTGACTCTAAAGTTTCAAACTATTGAAGAAAGGCAAGATCTCGCAATCGCTTACTATTGTTCAATTACATGGTACTCGATCGCTTTTGAAATGAGACAAGGAGGTCCTTCTCAAATAAGAGAAGCCGCTTTAAGGCATCTACAAAAGGAAAGGAAAAAGTGAGGTCGTCAAAGAATCCAACTATATATCCGATGAAGAAGAAGCAAAATTTCGTGAGAAAGCTCCAACTAGGTACTGGAAGATTCAAAGGTAAGCTTCCCTTCAAATGTTTTGAGTGTGGAAAAGTTGGTCATTATGTCGCAAAATGTCCTTATAAAGGAAAAGAAGTAGTAAGAAGGAATAAGAACCGATCTAGCTCTAAGAATAAGAAAAGTTACTATACTAATGAAGATAGTGATGAGTCATCTAATAGTGAGGAAGAATGTGAAGAAGATCTTAGACTTCTCATGGCATTTGAACAAAAAGAAGAAAAGGATACTTTTATGGATGCTCTAGAGGAAAACGATTTTCTTGAAGAAAATAATCAACTCAAAATACACTTAGAAGATTACAAAATTCTCTTAGAAGAACAAAAGATAATCAGAGAGACCATTGAAAAGCATGCCTTTGAAGAAGCAAAGAAACATATTGAAAAACTAGAATGTGAAGTGGTAAGTCAAAGAAAAGAAGTTGAGAAAGCAAAAAACCTTGAATCTTAGATTTGATAAAGGATATGAAACCTTAGATGAGATCATCAAGGTACAACGTTCTCCTCTTATAAAGACGGGTCTTGGATATACCGAAGAATCTTCTCAAACTTCAAGACCAAACTATCTAAAAGCAAGCATATGTGGTTTACATCATTCACTCACTCAAAGAAGGGAATAAAGGATCTCTACAGGGGAAAGCGGGTGACCATCTCAATTCAAGGAACACTAACAGAGATAGCTTTCAAAGACACTTCAACCAACAGTAAATTCAAATAGAAGATTCCATGATCGCAGAAATTTCTACTTCAATGGGCAATGTTTCACTTGTCACAATTTTTGGTCATAAAGCTATTCAATGTGGTGCATATAAAACCATCATGACAAGAGAAGCAAGAAAGAAAAAGTTGGATACCGAACCAAAGAAGAATACCTATAACATTTTTTTCTCCTCTTCGCAGTGAAGTTGAATGTACTTATTGTAATAACTTTGGCCATGAAGAATCCCGAATGCAGAACAAGATCCAGCCCAAAAGAACATGTTCCCTCAAGCTCTAAAGTGTGGAAAAAGAAAGAACCGCCGCTTGAAAATTGTGGGATAGCATTATTTGTGTAAGGTGAAGAAAATCAATGGTACATCGATAGTGGGTGCTCAAGACACATGACAAAGTGACAAAAGCAAACTTCATACTTATAATGCTCTAGAAAAGGAAAAGAAAGTTACTTTTGGAAATGATACTCCCGCCGTAATTAAAGGAAAAGGGTCGTATTTCTAAAAGAAAAAGTGAAGGCTAAAGATGTCATGTATGTGGGATGGATTAAGGCATAACCTCGTTAAGTGTTAGTCAAATGTGTGATCAAGGAGCAGTAAGTGGTCTTCAGGGCCCAAAGAATGTGTGGTTCGTGATCTTGATACAGTAAAATCATTATAAAAGGAAAAAAGAAATCCAAGCAACCTATATGTACTAAACTGCGATAGATCAATGTTACTTAAGAAAGTCTTCGTAAAATTGGCTATGGCATAGAAGGTCAGCATCCGAGTTTCTCTCAAATCAACAAAGCAAGCAGACTTCGTGATGTTCGTGATCGTCCCAAGGTCAATCTTCCGGAAAGTACCATATGCAAATCTTGTCAATTTGGTAAGCGTACTGCAGTACGATTTAATGCCAAAGAAGGATCGTCAAGTAAGCCTCTTGAACTCATTCATACCGATATCTCGTGGACCTATGAGGAAAAAGTCATTACGAGGGAAGAATACTATATCTTATTTATTGATGACTACTCTAGAATGTGTTGGATCGGGTTCATTAAACACAAAGATCAAGCACTTGAAAAATTCTAGAGCTTCAAAGCATTGCGTAAAAATGAATTAGATCTAAAAAATAAAGTGTCTTAGATCTGATCGAGGAGGAGAATATTCATCAAATGAATTCTTTGAATTTTGTGAACAACATGGCATTAAAAGACATCAGAAAGGTGCACTCCACAACAAAATGGTGTAGCAGTAAAGAATGAATCGTAACAATTGTTCAAATGGCTAGAGCTATGCTTGTCGATTCTCGATGTTCCCTCGGCATGTTCGGAGTGAAGCAAAGACATACAACAGCTTAACATTCTCAATAAGGCTCATGTTCTGCAACATAGTGACAAAACTCCATATGAACTCCGGTATGGCAATTCTCCCACCGTGAGGCATTTTAAGGTTTTTGGAAGTAAATGCTTTATCAAAAATAATGATGAAAAGCTTGGCAAGTTTGAACCTAGATCAGATGAAGGGATATTTCTTGGTTACTCATCGTCAAGCAAAGCATTCACATGTTACAATAAAAGGCTTCGAAAGGTTGTTGAATGTATTGATGTTGTTATCGATGAGTCTCCCTCGCAGCTTCTAAAGAAGAAAAACAAACAACAAAAGAAGATGATAGCGACATATGGCCTTCTACATCGATAGAAATGATATAGACAGTGGATCCAATGAAGAACCCGAAGATGATCTATCCGAAAAAAGCTCCATCCATATATGTTCAAAAGAATCATCCCGAATCTCAAATTTTGGGTGACAAGGAATCTGAGTACGAACAAGGAGAACTCTTGTGGGATCTTCTAATCATTTGGCACTCATATCCACAATTGAACCACCCAATGTCAATCAAGCAAGCAAAGATGAATGTTGGAGGCAAGCCATGAATGAAGAACTTGATCAAATTGAAAAGAATAACACTTGGGAATTGGTACCAAGACCACATGATAAAAAATGTCATTGGAACTAAAATGGATTTTCAAGAACAAGCTAAATGAGAATGGGGATGTTGTAAGAAACAAAGCTAGATTGGTTTGCAAAGGATATACTCAACAAGAAGGTATAGACTTTGAAGAAACTTTTGCTCTCGTAGCTAGACTTGAAGCCATAAGAATGTTTCTTGCTTTTTCAAGTTATCAACAAATCAAAGTTTATCAAATGGATGTTAAATCGCTTTTCTTAATGGTGATCTAGAAGAAGAAGTATATATAGAACAACTCGAAGGATTCATTTTGGGAAATGATGCAAATCTTGTCTCGAGACTTAAAAAGGCTCTATATGGTCTCAAACAAGCTCCAAGGGCTTGGTACTATCGTCTTGACAAATATCTTCATGAACAAGGATTTTCAAAGGGGTCTCCATTGATAGCAACTTATACACAAAAGTTGAAAATGATAAACTATTGATTGTGGTTGTATATGTTGATGATATCATTTTTGGGAGTAACGAAGAATCTATGAGTCGAAATTTGCTTCCGTCATGCAACAAGAATTTGAAATGTCTTTACTTGGGGAACTAACATTCTTTCTTGGCTTGCAAGTGCATCAATCTACGTATGGTATATTCCTATCACAAGCTAAATATCTTAAGCAAATTCTCGAAGAAGTATGGCATGGAAGATTGAAAACCCTGTAAGTACTCCAATGATAACCGGATGCAATCTCGCTTCATGATGATTCTCCCACTGTGAATCAACCAGATTACGCATCAATGATAAGAAGTCTACTTTATCTCACCGGGACTAGACCGTACATTATGCATGCAAGTTGGGATTGTTGGACGATTCCAAGCTAATCCAAAAGAGACTCACCTTCAAAGCTATGAAAAGAATTTTCAAATATCTACAAGGAACTCAAGACTTTGGTCTATGGTATCCAAAGAATGTTGATCTTACTCTTCATGCTTACACCGATGCGCATTGAATGAAGTGTTGATGATCGGAAAAGCACTAGTGGTGGTGCATTCTATATGGGACCCCTAGTTAGTATCTTGGTTCAGCAAGAAGCAAAATTCTATTGCCTTATCTACAACGTAAGCGAATATGTGGTCAGCCGCATCTTGTTGCACTCAACTCCTTTGGATGATGCAAACCTTACAAGATTTTCAAATCAAGTGTACACCACCCCGTCCCCATTATGTGCGACAATACAAGTGCCATCAGTATTTCAAAGAATCCTCGCTATGCATTCGAAGACCAAGCGCATTCCCATCAAGTATCACTTCTTACGTGAACAAGTGCTTGAACAAAAGGTGAAGTTGGAGTATGTTCCCTCCAAAGAACAAGTTGTCGATATTTTTTACCAAACCTTTCGCCCTGGGGAAGCGTTCGAGTATCTAAGACGTGTCGGGAGTATTCTCTCGCTACCAAAAGAACAAATCTGCATAAATTTAGAAGATGGCTTGGGATACGCGGGCTTTCTCGAAACACAATCGCGTATATACGCTAGTTCCCGTAAATAAAACCGCGTATGTCCGATTGTCGACAATTTTTTGGTTGGAAGTCACTCTATTCAACACGATGAAGTGTCGTTTGGTATCTCCGAGCATCGTTTGGTAACTCGGTGGTGTTCCAGCTCTCATAATTCTTTTTCTAATGATTTAATGAAGATGCCTCGATGATTTGTTGATGAAAGTGTTCAAGATGCACAAACTAAGGGGGGAGCCTTAGTCTTACAAAAGGAATGCTTGGATGCACGTATTCGTGGGGAGAATTAGCGTTGCTGAGTATAATGCATTGTTGGCATTATGATTGTTCTGAAATATTTTCTCATTCTTGAGGACTTTCTGGTGTTGGTCTTAATGTCATATATGTAATTTGATGAAAAGGTCATGTTGAGACCCATGATGAAAATCTTAAGGACTTTTCAAATGTTGTAAACCCACTTGGTTGGGTAGCTGAGTCAAATGTTGTAAAATCACTTGGTTGAGTAGCTGAGTCACATGTGTAAACCCACTTGGTTGGGTATTTGAGTCTCATATGTAAATCCACTTGGTTGGATATGTGATGTAAATGTGAGTCATTGGTGATAGGAACTTCATAGAGTCATGTACTTCATTGGAAAATATGTTTGAAAATTCAGAGATGAAGTCGTGGGGGAGTTTGGTCACTCAAGACATATCGATCTCGCGAACGCTTCTTCCACATGAGGAGAAAAGGGGGAGAGTATGTTGGTTTTTGATCCGCCCCTTTGCCCTTGATGTCAAAGGGGGGAGAGTGACATGGTGTTTGAATGAAGAGAAAGAATGGTGTCAAAAATGGAGAGAGTGACATGGTGTCATTGTATTCTTAATGTACCTATCTCGTTGTGGTAACCAAACACCATCGTGGTTGCCATCAAGTCCAAAGGGGGGAGATTGTTGGCAATATGATGCAGAGTGTTGTCCTTGATGGCAACCCACCGAATGAAGATGAAGCCATGAGATTGTTGGCATGTGTTGTCCTTAATGGCAATACACCCGATGAAGTTATTCTTGACTTGATGGACTTGGTAAATGATGTAAATATGGATGTGATATGATGCTAAGAGTTTTCCTTGAAAGGCAATCCACTTGATGAAGTTGTGCTTGCTAGAATATGTTCTTGATGAGCTAAATATGATGTATCTACAGTGAGTACAGAAGGCAGTGAAGAAAAGAAGTCAGCATGTGCTCAATCTTGATGAAAAGAGTATGTCTCTAGGTATACGCGGATCTGTCTAAGGGAAGTTGCGTATGCACGCGGAAAAGAACGTTCCAAGTCGCGTATGGGCAAAAGCGCTCTAAAAGTGCAAAACCAGGGGTAATCACCATGGTATTGACCCATTGTATTGGGTAATGTTCCGCCTAATTGACCCCGTCCAGGAATATCATCGGATGTAATGTGGTTTTGGGCTCATGGTATTAAAAAAAAAGGGCTCATGGTATTGAAAAGGGTAAACCTATATAAGGAGAAGAAATTCATTGTGCAAATTATAAGTGTGTGTGCAAGATGTCTGAGCTTGAATGAATACTTCTCTCTGAAGTATATCTGAATGGAAAGGGTTACACTTGAATGATAAATCTGAATGTATGATGCACCAATGATGAAGAAGGGGATCTAGATCTGAAATGTACTTGTATCTACTAGATCTGCTTATGGAAGGCTTAGATCTGAATTGAGGCGAAAATCTGTCTGAAGTAAAAGGGTAAATCTGAACAGAATTGCTGATCTGAAGAAGTATGCTGCTTTATAATGATTGAAGATCTATACGCTACTTAGCCGCAGAGGAAGCGCCTACATACGCGGCTTCGCTGAAGAAAAAGTGTGTATGTGCAATGAAATTGGCTTTGTAATTTGTACAGAGGTATACGCGAGTTTGTGTGGACGGAAGCGCGTATATACGCGACATAAGTGAAAGGAAAGCACGTATGCAAACTAGGGTTTGCTGAAGTCTGTGGTAAGAAATGTCTGATCTAATCTGCTGTGTTGCTGCTTTCTGTATTCTACTGATCTGAGTTTCCTGTATCAGTTTGGTTGTATAGTTGAGCTTGAAAGAATGAAAAGGGTCTAGTCTGAAAATATGATGAATCGTGGCCTGCAAGTTGTGTTGGTTTATTCTGTTCTTACTGCACATGTTTACTGTTTATTGAACATCTGATGAATGAATGATGGAATAATATAAGTGAAGATTTAATGACAGATCTAGATCTCCGTGTATACGCTAGTTTCATAAAGGGGATCCGCGTATATACGCTAGTTTACTGAAGGAAAGTAGCATATGGGTTTTAAGGAATGAAAAAGTAAAAAGATTTGATTATGGAGTAAATACTGATTCACCCCCCCCTCTCAGTATTTTTCTCAACACCCTTTGCCTCTTTGGAGCATGTTTCTCGTTAGCATACAATTATGCAATTCACATCTAACAAAGACCAACTCTATTACCACTTGATCCAAGATCTTTTACTTACAAATGTATTAAAGAATTACATGAAACATGACATGTTAACCTTAACAAATTAAAGTGCACATGAAAGAAGAGAGAAACAACATGAAAGCATGAAAAGATGACAACAGCAGTTGATAATGGATTTCTTCCAATTTGGACTACATCTCCAGACGCTTCTCAATAGTGGGGAGGCCTTCATTCATTAAATGGAAAGAAGAAGAAGAAGTGCAAGTAAAATTACATAAAGCACCCTTATACCTCCAAGCTGGAAAGTGTTCGAAAAATGGAGAGATTGGATGCAGAAACAAATGTCACTGTTGAGTTCCTGTCACAAAGAGGTGTAAAACCAACATAAATTTTGTCCCAAATGGACACTCGCAAGTTTTTCACCCCAGGGAATCTTTTTGATGCCCCTCAAGATTCCCTGGGCATGGTTCCACCCCTCTACTCGCTCATGGTTCCACTCTGTGGCTCAGCTTTTCTTGGGCGCACTGTGGAAATGAGAGATTTTATAACATTTTGAGGGCAAAGCCACCAAGGCTAAGCCCCATGGCTCAACGATGGCAAATTTTTCTGGCAGGGTGGAGATCATGGTTCGAATCCCACCCAATCCCAACGTAGCATATCGTTTGGTTTTATTTTGGATTTTATTCATTATGGTGGTGCCGCATACTCGGGGGTTGGCCACGTGTGTTGGGTGAGTTCGACCCCCGCTGGCACCATTCCGCCTCCGGTGGAAAAAAATTACCGCAATGTTATATATACCATATGTTTGAAATGGGTTACAGGTCCGCTAGTGGTGACCTGCCCCACCGTGGTTGTTGTAACCTCCATTGGGGTGGCGGGGGTGAAAAACCACCCCCCAGTCCATACTTAAGCCTTTGTTGTGGTGGGTGGCAGGGTTAGTAGCCCGCCACCCTTAGAGTATATATATATATATATATATATATATATATATATATATATATATATATATATATATAACTATGTCTTTTTTTAAAAATTTCTCAAACATTAGAGTTATTGGGAAAATTAATCATCCCACGAATTCACCCAGTTCTTAGATGCTAGGTTCCCTGCTGGTTGATGATGAAATTGTAGGATACTTAAACCTGGCCATTTCACCACTTTGACTGAAACTTTGACTTGTTCTAACTTCTCCATACGTGCTCAAATTGGAGATTTGTTCACACTGTTGAAATCAGGGCAACGATTACTTGAATCTCAGCCTGGTTCGAGAGCAATCTAACCACTTTGAATTTTGACCCATTCCTAATGCCACTCGTACTTGTACTTGAGAGATCCTCCTAAATAACTTACCAAGGGATGAAATTCCTAATATGGGGGTTCCAATGGAACTTGGAAGGTGTGTGATTACATGGAAGGGGGTGACCGGATTTCTCGAGGGATTGTATAGCAAATAAGGGAAGGCTCGAGATGGATTTGGTTGGTCATTAGCATTGTCAGATGGAATCAGATGCACATTGGGAGTGTGCCATGGAACAATGAGATGAAAATTTTTCACTGAGGGTAAAATATTGAAAGATTGTAGTGATGGACATTGGATAGCGAATTTGACTTTGGGAGTGGATTCTGGACTTCCCAGGAAGGAGGTGAATACTTGTATTACTTTGAGGGTGGAGGTGTGAGCCTCTGGATTCCCTTGTTGCTGATATGAGCATCATATCCTTATATTTTTTGGTTTATAAAATGTGTATATGTGTATATCATTGTAAATAATGTATCAACCTAGATTTATAAAGCTCCATAGATAGTATGATTATTCACAGGTTGAGGAAAATGTGTATAAGTCTGTATGTGGTTGTTATTGTAAAATATCGTAACAAGATATGTTATAAAGCTTCAGTAGATGATATGTTTGTCATGTTTTAGCAGTGGTCATTACAAATACTGCCACGAGCTATCTTATAAATCTCCATAGGCAGTACATTTTGTTTTTAGTGGTTTAGTGGTTTGTAGGTTTCATTGAACACCAAGGACGGTGTTCCCCAAAGGAGTGTTCTGTAACATCCCTGGTTAAAAAATCATGTAAATATATATAATACCACAATGATAGCACATGTATTCCAAGATGAATGTTGGGAAAAACATCATAGCGGGTGTTCATTCGATCTATTATGGCTAAAGGAAATTGGCAAAGGCATGAGGCATTAATTGGAATTTTATTTATGAAAATAAAGGAAATTTGGAAAAAATGAAGGGGAAAGCTCACAAGTTACATGTGAGGAGGAAAATGAAGGAAAATAATGGAAAATTGAAGAAAATAGATGCATAATTAATATAAAGGGATATGAGAATCGGTTAGTAAGCGTTTTCTCAAGCTTTTGCTCACATTTACGACTCTCATTATATTCTCTCTCTCTCTCTCTCTCTCTCTCTCTCTCATGCTCTTCTATACTTAGATTTTTCTTGGAATACTCTTGGAGGAGTGTGGCATACTTTGGATTTGGAGTAAGAAGGCTAAGGAAAGGCAAGAAAGTGCAAGAGGACATCGGGATCAACAACTACAACTGGATTTCTTTGCAGGTATCGAGTTGCATTTACGGTTTCCTTACTAGTTTTGCAATGCATGGCACATGCATGTGGTTTCTTGGTTATGATATGTCATTGGCATGGAGGATTGCCTGAATTGACGTGGGATTTGTATAGCCTTTTCATTTCTTTATAGCCATGGTGTTGTGGTTTCATTTCATTGTTTGTTTTCTGGTTGGTTCTCATGTGCCTTTAGCTATGGGTTAAGTTATTAGTTTCTAGAAGCCTTGGTTTTAAAAACTCTACAGAAGCCTGGCGAAAAATTGTGGGTTGAGTTAGTAGTCCTAGAAACCTTGGTTGGAAAAACACTGTGGAAGCCCTAGGTGGGTTGAGTTACTAGTCTTAGAAGCCCTGGTTGGAAAAATTCTCTGGAAGCCCTGTAAAAAATGGCATTGAGTTACTAGTCGTGGAAGCCCTAGTTGGAAGAAACACTCTGGAGCCTTGGAACATCTTGGGTAGAGACCAATCCATGATGGTTGTGATGTCCGACTGTGAGGTGGAATCACTAGTTGAGGGTTGAGGTAGTTTGGCCTCTTGAAGCCCTCAATTTGCTTTGATTGATGTGTTTGATGAGATCCAACATTCATGCTTGGAATATGGCACGAGGGTGATTAGTTGAAGAGAGATTTCGGTCAGCCAATCTATGGTCAAGTTGAACATGGAAGTCCCATCTATGGTTGGTTTTTACACTCATTAATGAAGAGCTCATTCTTTTGCCATTTTATGTATAAATTTACTAGTTTATATGTGGATTCTATTGTTTTTGTATCCATGATATTTTTGTTGTTATTGTGTTGGTTATGATCATGTATTTTGACAGTAGAGATGTATGGCTCTCTCCATATTTTTATTTGTAAATTAATGCAAATGTATCTATGGTAAAATATATTGTATTGCATCTAGTGATGTAAGGGAGCAATGCTTCTTAGCGATTCACAAATAAGTATGAGACCCGTATGCTCATATATATTGTTTACACCTATAGTTTCAATGTTTGCGACATGTTTAACAAAACATCTATGATGGCTAGGAGGGGTCCATATGAGTTCTTGTTGATATTATTTATTTCTTATTGTTTTCATGTTGTTATTTATCATCTTTGAACATTTAATGAAGTTCTAGGAAGAGCACTACGTTTTCGGCCTTAAAAGGTGGCTCAAATCTCGGGCATGTTAGCACAAAACTGAGGAATTGAGGCCCTAGACACTGGCATGCAGTGTTATTCCTGTGTCTATAGCCTCCTAGATATTGGCTTGCAAGACTGTGCCTGCCTCTATGGCTCAAAGAGGTCAAAAGGTCAGTGTGACCCAGGTGTAAGAATCACGAATTGTTGGGTTACCTCCCGGGGGTTTAGTTGTTGATGTACCAAGTCTGTATGTTTTGTTTCTGTCGGTTCCACTTCTTTAAGGTCACCTAGGAGGTTGAATCTCATTATATTAGCCTCTCATCACAGGTGTACCCCGGTTGGCCAGTTACTTGGGTAGATGTGGGAAGAGGGTGTTACAAAATCAACCGATGTTTTGGATGGATTGAAAATTAAAATAAAGGTTCACAATCTAAAACGTAAAATTTCTCCATGATAAAAGTATATCCAAATAATTGTATTTATAGGTGCATTGTATAGCCTAGTAAGGATTAAAAGTTCTATTAGTGTGTGTAATGGTTATACAAGTCATATTCTCATATTTAAAGAAAATAATATACTTTGATAGTAACCAACCTAAAACCATCTTAACCTTAGATCTACCAAGCGCCAAGAGGGACAAATAATGAAATAAGTCAAGGTACAAACCATTCCTCAATTTTTTTCCCCACGTTGGATTTAATAGCTCTCGAGTCTAGGTTCTCGATAGATATGAGGTTAAGATGAATGTAGGATGTTATATGAACAATAACATATTCATTGTTGTAGAACAACAATATGGCCACCACCAACGATATTTCTCATTTCTTTTAGCCTATAGTATACTCAATGAGAATATATGGCCACCACCATGTTTTTTCTATTTTTTCTTAAAGGTTATGATTTTTTCACGATTTCTTTCATGGCCTAAATATGTCCTCACTTCTCCCACATGCATTATCCAACAACCAATCAATTCTCCCATTACTACTTCCTGGGTAGCCTCCAAACTACTATAACCAACTATAAGTTGTCAAACTTATTCGCACATTTCAAGTAAAGTTGGATGTGAAACCCAAACATGCATTGGTTATGTTAATAGGTGATTGGATTTATTTTTCAAGTGATACTAGTGGCTACATTAGTAGCTACCTGTTTTTATTGCATATAATGCCCAATGCACATTTACTATTCATATTAATAATTAAAGAAAGAATTATATTCAAGAAAACATAAAATAAGGATAAAACATTGCACCAAAGAACACAAGGAAATTCATTTCACATGCGTGGAACAATAATTATTACTTTATTCCAAATATTGTGATTTATTCTGGCACATGTTGTCAAAAGTTGATTCCTTTTACTTAGTTGATTCCTTTTACTTTATTTGGATTTTAACAGAGACTCTTCCCATGTCTATGCTTAGATCTCAAGTTCAGGAATAGACTTAACCATATGGGAAGAAAGTCTACTCAATATGTAACATAGCTAGTTTTTCCATTGTTGGGCACATGATTTTCACATTACAAAATTTTTTTCCACTCAATAACTTAACTTTATACTAGTTGAACTCTCTATCCCACTAATAGAATCAACAATATTTTAATGTTGATAGTGAAAAGAATTGAGAAATTGAAACGTAAACTGGAGCAGAGAGTTGCTCTTCACAATATTACAAATAGATTAAATAGATTACATTGGAAACATCAATAATAAATAACTGGAGATAAACTCGACTAAACTGGACTCACTCAAACTGACCTATGACACTTGGACTGATGGTTTTGACACCTAGCAGATGCTTGATATTACGTTCTTTAACACTCCCCTTTAATTTCAACCACATAAAAATTTAATTAAGATACCTGCTGGTCTACGTCTCAGTGAGGCTTACAATTTAAAAATTGACTTTCAACTATATTTAGTTTTCTTCTTCTCTTTTTCCAGATTATGTAGCCTCTAAATTGTTTCATATTTTTCGCTTTGCTATATCCTTGAGATCTGTGTTTCTTCATTTGTTGGTGCAGGTCTTCTATTGTTCCAGGTTGTCTAAGCATGTTCTGGACATCTTCAAGAAATGTGGGCTGCTGCCACATATTGTTTTCTGTAGTGCGTTTTTCATCATCAATCTGCTGCAACATAAAATTAGAACAATATTTTATCTCTTCATAGCTCCAATACCTGAAAATTTCATTGACATGTTCATCATGCATGTCATCTTCATCATTCATATCTACATCTTCTGTGTAGATCCCATCCAGACATGGTGTTGCAAGCCATGTTTCAATAAAATTTAACTCTTCTTCATAATCAATCTGTGTACCTGCACACTTGAAATCAATGTTAGAATAAAAAATATTTTCAGAACGACATTGGTTCTGGTCTTTGTGCTCTTCAGTGAGAGCTTTCTCTTGTTGTGTTTCCTTTTCTGCTTCTGCCTCTATCTCTGTTTCTGCATTCCCTTTGCAGACTTCTTTCTTTACTTCTGTCTCAGCTTCTTTCTCTGTTTCTTCCTTCTGCTCTACAATGAGAGCTTTCCGTTTTTACACTTCCTTCTCTGCCTCTTTCTCTATTTCTGCTTTCCCTTTGCAGACTTTCTTTTCTTCTGTCTCCTCTTCTTTCTCCGTTTCTTCTTTTTTCTTTGCAATGAGATATTTCTGCGATTACGCTTCCTTTTCTGCATCTTCTTCTTTCTCTATCTTTGTCTTTGTCTTTTCTTCACTAACCTGTGCTGCTGCAAACAAGTTGTTTTCCACTAACCAAAGTGGGGTTATCTCACCAAATAGCATCATGTCAATATCATGTTTTTGTTGCATGATCTGCAACCAGTCATCATTAGCCAAAAATTCATTATCAAAGTTTACATCAACCATAAAATTTTCATGAGTAAGCTGTGTTGCTGGGTTCAGCATATCGTCATCAACAAGCTATGTTGCTGGAATCAAAAAGTCATCATTGGCAAACTCTGTTGCTGGAATCATCAAGTCTTCATCAACAAACTATGTTGTTGGAATCACCATATCATAAGCAAGCTCTGTTGTTGGATTCACCATTTCATCTTCAACAAGCTCTGTCGCCGGATTCATCATATCTTCGTCAGTAAGCCATGTTGCTGGTATCATCAATATTGTGTCCACATGTAGCTGTGTACAGTGGGGTTCACAAGCATCTTCATGCTCTCTCTCTGCTTCTTCTGACTCTTCATCTTGTTGTAGAGTTGTTGCTATAGATCCACCTTTATCTTCATCTTCAATACTCCCCTTTGCACCAAAACATCTCTCAAGGGTATCGCATGCCTCCTTGGTTGTCTTGGCATTTGAGATCAGAGGCAGAATGCTATCATTGACAGAGTCTTTTATGCATTTTAACGCATAGGCATCTTTTTGCCTTCTTATTTCTAGATCTAAAAAAATCTCGAGCATCTTTTGTTTTTGCTTTAGCCTCTTGGCTTTTCCCATGACCTCGTTGCTTGGCTTCCAAACAAACGAGTCTAAATTTGCATCAAATAACTTGCTTCTAAAAATTTCTTTTTTTTTTCAAAAAAATCTCTTTCTAGAGATTTACTTTCACAAGGCTCTCAATGCTCTTTTTAAATTTCCATTGAAAAAAAAAAATCTCCTTTTAAACATTCACTTTCAGAAGACTCAGGTTTTTTATTTATTTTAAAACCTCCTATAAAAAAAATTCTTCTCTCCTTTCACATGATTTAAAATCCTTTCACATATGCTCTCTTTTTTTTTAAATTAATGCCAAAAAGAAATTAAAATCCTTTCACCTTCGTTAAGAATCCTTCACCTAAGCTCTTTTAAAAAAATTTCACATGCATATTTTCAAAACCATTCCTTAATGCTTTCATAGCTTCATGCTGCATTTTAAAATCCTTTCACTTTCGTTAAGAATCCCTTCCTTTCCATTTAAAGTTTCCAAATTTAAAGTTTTTAAAAAAATTTTAAAAATTTTACGTGGCATTTCTCATAAATCGGTAACACATTTCATATCTCATAAATCGGTAACACATTTCAATTTTTTTAAAACCCTTCAATACGTTGACCAGCATATGTAAATTACCTTAACACAATTTCTCCACCTTGTTTTCACTTAATCTGATATGAATTTCTTCTTCCGCGTTAATGTTAACGCAGACGCTCCACGCAGGCTCCGCATCAGTTTGTATTCATGGAAGTGGTTGACAGTTAACGCAGACGATGAAGGCAGGTCCCGCGCGAATGAAAAAGCGTGTAAGTTGGTTGCTCCACGGCTTCACGCCTTAAATTTTTTTAAAATTCTTTGACTGGTGCGATCTCCATACTGAATAGCCGTGGGTATGGCTTGCATTCTCGCGCCAATTCCTTGTTTAGGCACGCTGGCATGAGTATTAGCCTAACAGTGGCACCAACCAACTTCTTCTCTCTGCTGCTTTTTTTTTGCTGTATTGCTGCTATTAAGGGAGACTTATGCAAGCTAAACTGGAGCAGAGAGTTGCTTTTCGCAATATTACGAATAGATTAAATAGATTACATTGGAAACATCAGCAATAAATAACTGGAGATAAACTCGACTAAACTGGACTCACTCAAACTGACCTATGACACTTGGACTGACGGTTTCGATACCTAGCAGGGAGTTGAGATTGCGTTCTTAAACACATAGTTCAAGTGCTTAGACATATTTATTGTCAAGATTGGTTAAAAGACCAAAGAAAAGAGCATTTGTGCAAATAAACTCATAATAGTGACCCGAGGAAAGAATTGAAATATTAGTTAGGGAGTATTTAAAAACAAAAGATAAGCTATGTGAATGTTTGTATCCATGCTTTAGGTGCCAGGAACATAGCACAAGTTCAGAAATTTGTTTTTTTATGCCAAAACTTTGGGTTCATGACGTAGATATTAGAACACTAAACACAATATCATAAAATTTTTGTTTAATGTAACAAAGTGGAAGGAGCCATTTGTATCTATTAACACTTCTCCGGAAGATTGACATCTAGACTCTATAATAAGAAAATGTACTAGAATAAGGTCATGGCCTTCAACTTCTCAATGATGATTCAAGGCTATGACAGCTCGAACTCCAACTAGCCTCAAGTCAAGGAAGTTTTCCAAACGACTTGCTTTGTCCAAACAATTTTTAATTAGACAAATGAAACAAACAAAATAATCCCTAGTGTGATAGCGAAGATCTCATCCTCCACTGTTATTAAGAAGAAAAAGTATATTTTTCTCTCACAGAGAGAAATTTTTTTGCACAAACATGAAATTATGACATGTCAAAGTATCTTTACCCTAAACAACAAAAATCAAATTCTGATAATAACTAGTGTATCAGAATTGGTGAAAAAAAAAAACACTTCTTATTTTTTACAGAAGGTTTCCACTTTTGCCCATTTTTTTGACTTATTTTTCAAATCCTTGCTGATTTACTGTTGTACACTATTTTCTAAACATAAAACATAAGTTAATAACCCACTCAATGTCTATCCTAATCAGAAAAAAAACATAAAGTGTGAAAAAAACATATATCTACAAGGTTGGCAACTTACCACAATCCTTACTAATGGTCAAAATGACTCAAGAGACAATCAAAACTTACATATCCTATGCTTATGAGAAGTTTAACTTTGTTCTAATATGACAACAACGCTTGGAGTCACATGAGACATTATCGAAATTATTTCTTGTAAATAAACATTGGTCTAATGTACAATTGAGACATTATCTAAACGTTACCTCCAACAACTTTGAAAATTGCACTTTCATTGATCCATCTCTTATATCTATCTTAATCTCATTATTTTAATATAACAACAACGCTTAGAGTCACATGAGACATTATCGAAACTATTTCTTGTAAAGAAACATTGGTCTCATCTACAATTGAGACATTATCAAAACGTTACCTTCGACAACTTTGAAAATTGCATTTTCATTGATCTATCTCTTATATCTATCTCAATCTCATTATTCTACTTTCGTGTTGGAACAAGAAACCACAACCAAAAAAAATAGTATATGAAATACACTTTTGAAATAATTGTAATTCTGAAGTCTTAGTCTCAGGTATTCTTATTTTTCCATGCTCGCCGATTCCTAAAATATTTTCTAATCTATACCTTTGAAATAGTTGAAAGGTGAGAGGTTTCTTTCAACTATAAGAGGTGAGATGTTTCTTTCAAGTAATCTATAACTTAGGTGAGATGTTTTCTAATCTATAACTTTCAAACTTTGAAATGGTTGAGACGTGAGAGATTTACTTTGCTCGGTGTATAATATTAACAAAGAAAGGGCCCACGGTTTTAAAGAGAACGGAAAGTGGTGGCTTTAAAGAGAATGAATGGTGGCTTTGATACTGATAAAAGCCTTTCAGTAGGATATAATGCTTTTTCGGTTATTATTGCTGCTGCTTGTTATATTCATAATCTGTCATAATCTGCTCCTGGTATTTTTTTGGGTATATTCATACTCTCTTCTGGTATACTCTAATTTCATCTGATATGTTGCTTTGATCTCACTTGCTGTTGGACTATGAGTATGTATTAAAGACGGGGGAGAGCTATGTAAAGTTCCTTGTAAATCGCTGTTTGTTCCAGGTGGCGAGTTAGCAGGGGGTATCATTAGAGTTCAATGTTGTCACGACAGCTATTTATATTGGAGAGAATGAGAAGAGAAAGTGCGTTTTGAGGGGGTAAATCGGTCAAGTCTTTAACATTTTTCCCTGACATCCCAAGTTCAGATAATTGCAGGCGATATCGGTTTTGAGTAATGATATTAAGTCCTTAGTGAAAGATTGAGAGTCCAAATTAGTTAGCGGATCCGCTGACGAATGAAATGGATTGGTTCACAAACATTTTACTCAAACTCACCTCTTTGAAGTTATTGTGATTTGTCCTTACGGCCCTCAATCTTGCAACATCAACGTAGCAATTAAGAGGACTTGATCCTCTCCATTTAGACACAACGAAGTGAAGATATGCGAAGAGATAGGTAATCTTTCCACATCTTGATTCTTGTATCTTGTGTAAAAAGTGAAATGTTACTTGTCGAATAGGAGAACTTAAAAATTTGAAGTATCTGAGTCTTTGGGGATGTAATTTGATGGCCATCCCTGATCAGGTCAGAAAGCTTCCGAACTGTGAAATTGTGTTTAAATAAAAGTTTGAAAGTTATTTTTAGGAAATGTACGTCACATATCCCATCAGTAAGGTCTGTTTCTTTTTATTTGTTATTATATAATATAATACGATCATTGCCAACATCCCTTGAGACTCTCTTTGTTTTTTGTATTCGAATTTAAAAATTATCTCATGAAATAGGTAATCTTTGATATCTTTAATTCGTGTATCTAACTTTTGTAAAAAACAAAAATCGTTGTCTTTAAAAATCTGAAGTATCTCAATATTCAATATTTGGAGTTGTAAATTTAATATAATCCCTAAATGCAAATTTCATATAGGTGAGATTAAAAGGCATTTAAATTGTGAGATTGTGCTTTAAAACAAATAATTGAAAGGCCATAAATGGAAACTCAAATAAATGAGAACCTGATTTTGGGCATCCAAAATTATAAATATATCTTTATGAAATGTCTTTGAAATTTTATTTCTAATTAAGCCATAAGATCCTTTGCCTTTTTCATTTAGATTAGACTGACTAATTAATTAACTCACTAAATCTTACTGACTTGTGTTAGATCAAGAATATGTATTTTTTCTTTCTGTTTTAATGATTGTGACTGGTATTTTCTTGTTTCGATCTTACAGAGTCTAATATAAATGTAAAATAGTGAGAAGTACAGATGACCTAGTTGCTATGGTGTGTGTTTATGTCATTAGCTCAAATGTTAGACAATTAAAATGTTTTATGTCATAAAATTCTTTACCTCTTTCATTTAGGCTATGCTAACTAATTAAGTAACTCACTAAACCTTACTAACTTGTACTAGATCAAGAATATGTACTCTTTCTTTTTGTTTTAATGACTGTGACTGATATTTTGTTGCTTCGATCTTGCAGAATCCAATACAAATGCAACACAGTGAGAGGTTAAAGCACTGAAAACGCTCCCTGGACGAATTGGTTGCAACCTACGAAGGAGAACACAACCATTCTCATTCTGTATCTGACAGCACATCCCTGGTACTCGATTCGTGAGACCCACATATAGACAAAATGCATTATTCTAATTTTATATTACGCTACAGAATCTACCATTATTACAGTGCGGGTGGTGACTATTTTTAGCGCAATATCCATGGGCGTTGCATACCCCACTACACTATTTTTGCAGTTTGGTACGAGGCAAGATTAATGCAAAATCCATAGAAAACGAAAGGCAATTCTAAGTAACAAACCATGCAAATTTTTGTAGATTCGACGTATATATCAATTTATTTTCTCTCTACTACTGCATCATTTGCTGTGTATTTTCTGTCAAAATAGCCTTTTAACCGTGCAGTAATGACGTTTATCCAAAATCCATGAACGACTTCAATTACTGTATAATTTGATATTATTTATTTAATAATATGGTTGTCTCTGTCACTTTCATTTGGCTGAAGTGGCATCGTCACTCTTCTTTCTCTACCTACATGTCAGATCGACCATACGGGTGATGGATTTTGAACGATTAGAATCATATTTTGCGCAAATTTTGATTATGCCTTTGCATTCATATTGAGGAAAACACCTAGAGATAACATATTATATAAAATTATAATTATAATAAAATCTAAATCATATTTGAAATATCTTCCAAGTTTATCACATTGAATGTTTTAGATTTATATCAATTAAATTTATGATTTAATTTTATTGTTTTAGGCTAATAGCTTTAGAAAAAGAATATACGCTGAGGCTCGTGTTGAGAATGCAAATTCAAATGTAAAGTTTAAGGACCATTTTCAGGCCTCTAATAATTAGCCCAGAAATCTCAACGAACCAAGGAGCGTTGGTAGTTGCTTTATTATTACATTTTTTCTACTTTTTATCTTTCGATGTGTTTTGCTTTTCAAGTCCAGAGGCAAAGATTCTTTACTCTATGTATGTTTGGTGTTATAGTAAAATCATATTTATTGATTTTTTTATAAAGAATTGGGTTTTCAACACCTCGTAGCATGAGGTCAGATCGTGCATTGAGTTCGATTTTTTTTCGTATCGTATAGCATTTTATTTCCTATCGTATAGCATGTTATGTTGATTAGGGTTTTTGCTTTTTTTAATACTATATATATTAACTCTTCCAAAAAAACAAATCATTTTACTAATCATTTTGGTTGCATTACACTCATATGATATTAGCTGTAATATATATAGAATTTATAATGTTAAGATTTTATGTATAAGGCTTTATAATATTAGGGCTTATGTTTTATATATTAGTATTTAATGTTATGTTTAAAATATTAGGTTTTATAATATTAGCTTTAAAATATTGGGTTTTAATATTAGGGTTTATAATATTATGTTTTAATACTAGTTATCTTGTAAGACATTCTTCTTTGAAAACAACTTCAACTATTTGTGCTATTGGATCAAATGTAAATGTTAGATGAATGAAATGTTTTTGGCCATTAGATCCACTGCATCGTTCATTTACTTTAAGCCATTATATCCACTGCATCCTTCATTTACTTTAAGCTAACTAATGTGTGCTAGATCAAGAAGATGTAACTCTTTCTCTATATTTTAATCCTACATTGGTCTTGCATACACTATTTTTCTCTTTATTTATTTTAACTCCTATTTATGAAAGTAATTGTTAAAATTGCAAGCTATTAACTATTAAGCTAAATGGCTCTCCAGGTGAGAACCTGAAGAGTGTACAAACACTCGTACACACACCTTAACTATTGACTCAGATGAGCCTTAATTACATAGGCTTTCACACTAACGGGATGGTTTCAACCACTCCCTAGATATTAGGATATGAGATCTAAGATTAGAATCTCAATCCTATCATCATAATAACAAACCTCTATGTTTAGGTTTCTCCATTACTTCCAACACTCCCCCTTAATGGAGAAAGGGTACTGAACAATGAAATATGCCTGTTGGTCTAGTCTCAGCTAGGCTTACAATAAAAACATGAAAAACTTGGTAACAAAGGTTTTCATTTTGGTCTTTATGCTTGTGACTCCATATTTGTTCATTCTGAGGTGAGGCTTCATCTTCACTTTCCTTGCCGTGAGGTAGTGATGTATTTTCACCTCATTCTTCCCTAGTGATGGAAAGCTTGAACGCTTATCTTCGACCTACTCAAAGTTATGACAGGCTTAATAGGAGAATGTTTTCTCTCATTGTTTATGTTGGGAAAAATACTGAGGGGGGGGGGGGGGGGGTGAATCAATATTTAGATCTGACTGAAAACTTTTTACTTTTTCTTTCTCTAAAATCCATACGCTACTTTACTGAAGCCAACTCGCGTATACACGCGGATATCCTTAATAAAACTTTCGTATTACCAGAGATCTCATAATGCAGATAATTCTTTACTTAGATCCTTGCATCATTCATTCATTAGATGTTTAGTAAGTAGTAAACAGGTGTAGTAAGAACATAATAAATCATCACACATAAGCAACACACATGAGCACCAGGATTTAAGGTGGAAACCCAATTCGGGAGAAAACCACCGCTGTCGTCCTCTCAGTCTTCAATATTTATTATAAAGAAAACATCTTACAACATTGTACTGGCACAGACTCATACCAAGACGCGTACACCCACCCGTAGAAGGCTACAACCTTCTCTCGCTTTTTACCACCTCTCTCCCCGGAAGGGAGCTACAACCCCCCGAAGCCTCGTTTACCAGCCCCTCTCCTGGAAGGGAAGCTACGACCCCTGCTCTCGTTTTTTACCAAATTCTCCTCCTCGAAGGACCTACTACCCCTGATCTTGTTTACCGCCTACCACTAGAAGGGAGCTACAACCCCCCACCGAAGGTTTCCCACTCCCCGCACCACCGCGGACCATTTCATCAATTTTCATACCGGATCCAACAAATTCTCCCCATACAACACAACTTGAAGGCCTCTTTTCATCAGATTTTCAGACTGGACCCACTCCACATATTTAAGCTCATCATATATCAAACTGAAACTTATAACCCCATAAATTCATTCATTGAATCATCAATCAATCAACCAACAACTTGATCTTCAATCAACAACATATTCATTATTCAAACAACCCAGTTCTGTATGAATACATCATTGACAGATAGTAGTAAAACAACAAAACAGATCAGATAGTTCATTCTACTTACTTCAACAAACCCTAGATTCCATACGCGCTTTTACTTTACTGAACCTGCGTATGTACGCGCTTTCATGTACACCAACCCGCGTATACTTCTGTGCATTCTTCAGAAAACCCTAACTGCCCATATGCGCTTTTCCTTAAGTAGACCCGCGTATACACGTGCTTTTAATGAAGCAAACCTGCGTATAGATCTGTAATTTTTCAGGACTGTGCAGCTCTTCAGATCATATAAACAACTCAGATTTCATCCTTTACTTCAGAAAGTATTTTTCCTCATCTCAGATCTAAACATTCCATAAACAGATCTAGAAAATACATAGTCATTTTAGATCTAGAGATCCCTCTTCATCATTTTCTTCATAGGTGCATTGTTAATTCATATCAATCAATAAATTGTTACTCATTCCATAAAGATATACTTCAGAGTGAAGTATTCATTAAAACCCAGACACATGCACCCCCTTGCACTATGATCTTCTTCTCCTTATATAGATTTAGCCTTTGTCAATACCATGAGTCAAAACCACACCACTTCCGATGGTATTCCTGGACGGGATCAAATAAATAATCCAGCGCTCAATACTGTGGGCCAATACCATGCTAATGTCCCCTGGTTTTATAAATTTAGAGCACAAATTGGCATACACGACTTGGCACGTACTTTTCCGCGTGCATACGCTACTTCTCCTTAACAAACTCGCATATGCTTTGTGATATGTCATATTTATTATTTCTCTGGCACTTGGTGGAATTCGTTTCTTCTATTACTTCTGAGCTGATCTGTAGATACATCATCCTTCCTTATTTAACACAAGATACATCTTCCTTAAATATTTAACACATAGGTTGCTTATCATAGGCAACTCATCAAGCAGGTTTCTATCAAGAACAACTTCATTAAGTAGGTTGCCATCGAAAGACAAATCATCAAGTCAATTTCCATCAAGGATAACTTCATCTAGTAGATTATCATCAACTTTATCAAGTAGGTTGCCATCCAAAGACAACTCATCAAGTCAGTTTCCATCAAGAACAACTTCATCAAGTAGGTTGCCATCCAAAGACAACTCATCAACTCAGTTTCCATCAAGGATAACTTCATCTAGTAGGTTGTAATCAACTTTATCAAGTAGGTTTCCATCCAAAGACAACTCATCACATCATATTGCCAACAATCTCATTTCATCAAGTAGGTTTCCATCAAGGACAACACATGCCAACAATCTCCCCCTTTGGACTTGATAGCAACCATGATGGTGTTTGATCACCACAACAGATAGATATATTGATTATAACCATTATGAAAACACCATGATACTCTCCCCCTATTCAAACACCATTATACTCTCCCCCTTTGACATCAAGGGAAAAGGGTGGATCAAAACCAAAACAAAGCTTTTCTTCTCATGTAGAAAGAATAGCTCTATAGATCTGATGTGCACTGAAGTTACCATGCTCCCCCCGAGTTCATGCTAAATCTTCAAACATATTTTTCAATGAAGTACATGACTCTATGACCTTTCCTATCACCAAGGACTCATACTTACATCAATGATCCAACCAAGTGGATTTACATATGTGACTCAAGTACCCAACCAAGTGGGTTTACACATTTTGACTCAACTACCCAACCAAGTGGGTTTACAAATTTGATCAAGTCCTTACATGACTGAATATTACAATTTTACATCATGGGTCTCAACATGACCTTTTCATCAAATTACAAATATGACTTTTTATGACCAATACCAAAAAGACCTCAAGAGAGAGATCACATTTCAGAATCATCATAATGCCAACAATGCATTACTCTCAGCAAGGATAACGAGAATGCCAACAATGCATCCTTTCCACAGGACCAATGCTCCCCCTTAGCTTCTGCATCCTGAAAACTTTCAACAACAAATCATCAAGGCATCTTTATCAAGAAACATCAGAGAATGAAACAGAATTATGAGAACTGGAACACCACCAGAGATACCAAACAACACTGCAGCTGTGCTGAAGAATGTTGAACTATATTTTTGTCAGAAAGTACCCATACGCGGTTTTCTGTGTATAAACTCGTGTATATACGCGACTGTGTTTCATAAAATCCGCGTATCCAATTTAATCTTTTGATTTTAAGCAGATCTGATCTTCTGAGAGGCAGAGACAACTCTCAGTTTCTGTCTGAGATATTCAAATGCTTCCCTGGAATATATGAGAGAAGAAAGATAGGACAATGTAGTTGTGTTTTTCAAGTGTCATCCAACAGTTGTAGCATAAGTACATTAGTAACCAAGCCTTCAAACTCTTTGTAGCATCAACATATTCTTCCCAAGAGGAATTATCATTCCAGAACAATCTTCTTCAATAGACAATATGTGTCAAGCAATCATCCATGTGATCTGTTATCACCAAGAACTTCATGATTTATATCTATTTTATAATCATGATGTAACATGTGTAGTCATCAGCAACAAATTCTGCATGATCTATCCTTATCTCTGAATCATAAGACTTCCATCTCATCCAAAAGATACTCTTCAGCAAAAAGAAATCATGTATCATATCATCATCATTTGATCATGAGTATTACAAGAACTAAGGAATAAGCAGATACAATGCCAACAATGCAATCATTAGTAGTTGGACTGATGCTCCCCCTAAACCTGTGCGCCTGTTCTTGAGCCATCTCACTGTTTTCCTTAACAAAAAAACATACGCTTCTGTATTCATTGGAACTCGCGTGTATACGCGGCTTTAGTTCATGAAACCCGGGTATGGAAAGTGAAATACAGAAAAATTTCACAAGTCCATCTCCCCGTGAACTTGTACCACCTGTACCTGTCTTCTTCACATCAGATGCACTGTCACAAATAAATATAACCAGAATTACCAAACCAACCATGGGAATAACCATACATTGCTCCCCCCTGTGATGATACATTACTAATCCCTATAATGTATCTCACATCATTCCTGCAGTCATTATGAGAAGTAAGCTTTAGAAGTAGATGACTGCAGTAGGGTCAATATTCCCTACGTTTCTGACCGGTCCTCCTTCTTTTTCCAGCTTTGCTTGAAATTTCTTATAGTGTGTTGGAAATTGTCCAATTTCTCAGATCTATTCATCCTGCAGTCTTTTTCTACATGTCCATACTTGTTACAAGCATAACATCTTATGTGACCAGAAAAGTAAGCATAAGGATCATAATGTGTTTTTCAATTCTTTCTTCTATTGCAATTAGCTGCTTTATGACCAAACTTGTTGCATGAAAAATAATATCCCTTAAAGAAACCTGAGTACCTTTCTGTGTAGAATCTGTTTGTTTGTGATTGCAACAATATGCTTCTGCAATTGGCTGCAACATGCCCATAATTATGACATTTAAAGCATTCAACATTATTGATCAAAGGAGGGAATGATTTCTTTTGAGAGTTCAAGATTGTCGGTTGACCTTTTGTTTCTTTCAACACTTCAAGTTTTGCATTGATATCCTTTGAATCTTTAGCACTTTCTTGTGAACTAGATTCTCCTTTAACAGTTTCATGAAAACCAAGACCATATTTAATAGAAGGAGACCTTTGACTACTAAGAATATTGTCCAGAATCTTAGTACTATCTTGAAACTTCAAGAGTTTATCTTTTTCTTCTAATTTACCTTTGAGAATGTTTACCTCAACCTCCAATCTTTGGCATTGCTTCTTCATACTTTCTTCAACCCTTTTTCCTTCTTCTACTTGATCATTCAATTTTAAAATCTCTTCTTTCATCCCATTTTCTTGTTCTTCAAATGTTTGTAGAAGTTCTTCATTCTTCTTATTTGATTTTTCTAGATTTATTTTGAAAGCGATGATTTCTGCTTCAAGTCCTTTACTTCGATTGGTTGCATTATCCTGCAGTCTTTGATACATTTCTATTTGTCCATTCATTCTAGAGATCATCTCTTTGTAGATAGATTCCTTCCTTTTAAATTGATCCCAATCATTACTTTCATCATTGATCTTGAGATTAGCTTCTAGACTTATACTGTTACTTTCACTATCTTCACCATTGCATGCATAAGAAAAAGAATCACAAGAACAACAATCAATACCTGTTTCATCTTCTTCATTTTCTGCTGCACATGTTTTATGAGGTATCTCTTTTCTTTGAGTAGCCTTCTTTTTTTGCTTCCTTGCCATGAGCACTTGCAGATCTTGGTCAGAATCTTCTTCATCCTCATTTGACATTTCATCATTATCTTCATTTGTATAATTACTCTTTCTCTTTTCCAAATGTTTCCCTTTATCATGATTTTCTTCATAAGGACATTTAGCAGCATAATGACCAACTCTTCCATAAGTAAAACACTTGAAGGGAAGCTTACCTCTGAAACTTCCAGTACCTGGTTGGAGTCTTCTCACAAAATTTGCTTCTTCTTCTTCTGATATGTAAATTGATTCCTTGATAACTTCCTTTTCTTTTCCTTTTGCACATGCCTTAAAGGAAACTTCTCTGATTTGAGAGGGATCTTCTTTTCTCATTTCAAAAGCAGTTAGAATACCATGTAGTTGAATAATAGTAAGAATTTGCAGATCTTGCCTTTCTTCAATAGCTGATACTTTTGACTCAATTTTGAAGTTAAAGATCTTAAGACTTTTTCCACCAGAGTAGTATCGGTTATGGTTTCACCCAAATTTATCATGTGATTTACAATATCATCTAGACGTAAAAAGAAACTGGCAATACTCTCATCACTATGCATCCTTAAATTTTCATATTCAATTCTGAGAGTTTGGAGTTTTGCACTTTTTACCTTTGTATCTCCTTCATAGCTTAGAACGATTTTGTCCCATATTTCTTTTGCTAAATTTAGCTGCATCACTTTAGCAATTTCTAGTTCATATATGCTTCCTAATAAAACATTGACTGCTTTGGCATTGATTTCATATTTCTTCCACTCAATAACTTAACTTTATACTAGTTGAATTCTCTATCCCACTAATAGAATCAACAATATTTTAATGTTCATAGTGAAAAGAATTGAGAAATTGAAACGTAAACTGGAGCAGAGAGTTGCTCTTCACAATATTACAGATAGATTAAATAGATTACATTGGAAACATCAATAATAAATAACTGGAGATAAACTCGACTAAACTGGACTCACTCAAACTGACCTATGACACTTGGACTGATGGTTTTGACACCTAGCAGGTGCTTGAGATTACGTTCTTTAACACTCCCCTTTAATTTCAATCACATAAAAATTTAATTAAGATACCTGCTGGTCTACGTCTCAGCGAGGCTTACAATTTAAAAATTGACTTTCAACTATATTTAGTTTTCTTCTTCTCTTTTTCCAGATATGTAGCCTCTAAATTGTTTCATATTTTTCGCTTTGCTATATCCTTGAGATCTGTGTTTCTTCATTTGTTGGTGCAGGTCTTCTATTGTTCCAGGTTGTCTAAGCATGTTTTGGACATCTTCAAGAAATGTGGGCTGTTGCCACATATTTTTTTCTGTAGTGCGTTTTTCATCATCAATCTGCTGCAACATAAGATTAGAACAATATCTTATCTCTTCATAGCTCCAATACCTGAAAATTTCATTGACATGTTCATCATGCATGTCATCTTCATCATTCATATCTACATCTTCTGTGTAGATCCCATCCAGACATGGTGTTGCAAGCCATGTTTCAATAAAATTTAACTCTTCTTCATAATCAATCTGTGTACCTGCACACTTGAAATCAATGTTAGAATAAAAAATATTTTCAGAACGACATTGGTTCTGGTCTTTGTGCTCTTCAGTGAGAGCTTTCTCTTGTTGTGTTTCCTTTTCTGCTTCTGCCTCTATCTCTGTTTCTGCATTCCCTTTGCAGACTTCTTTCTTTACTTCTGTCTCAGCTTCTTTCTCTGTTTCTTCCTTCTGCTCTACAATGAGAGCTTTCCGTTTTTACACTTCCTTCTCTGCCTCTTTCTCTATTTCTGCTTTCCCTTTGCAGACTTTCTTTTCTTCTGTCTCTTCTTATTTCTCTGTTTCTTCTTTCTGCTCTGCAATGAGATATTTCTGCGATTACGCTTCCTTTTCTGCATCTTCTTCTTTCTCTATCTCTGTCTTTGTCTTTTCTTCACTAACCTGTGCTGCTGCAAACAAGTTGTTTTCCACTAACCAAAGTGGGGTTATCTCACCAAATAGCATCATGTCAATATCATGTTTTTGTTTCATGATCTGCAACCAATCATCATTAGCCAAAAATTCATTATCAAAGTTTACATCAACCATAAAATTTTCATGAGTAAGCTGTGTTGTTGGGTTCGGCATATCGTCATCAGCAAGCTATGTTGCTGGAATCAAAAAGTCATCATCGGCAAACTCTGTTGCTGGAATCATCAAGTCTTCATCAGCAAACTATGTTGTTGGAATCACCATATCATAAGCAAGCTCTGTTGTTGGATTCACCATTTCATCTTCAACAAGCTCTGTCGCCGGATTCATCATATCTTCGTCCGCAAGCCATGTTGCTGGTATCATCAATTTTTTGTCCACATGTAGCTGTGTATAGTGGGGTTCACAAGCATCTTCATGCTCTCTCTCTGCTTCTTCTGGCTCTTCATCTTGTTGTAGAGTTGTTGCTATAGATCCACCTTTATCTTCATCTTCAATACTCCCCTTTGCACCAAAACATCTCTCAAGGATATCCCATGCCTCCTTGGCTGTCTTGGCATTTGAGATCAGAGGCAGAATGCTATCATCCACAGAGTCTTTTATGCATTTTAACGCATAGGCATCTTTTTACTTTCTTATTTCTAGATCTAAAAAAATCTCAAGCATCTTTTGTTTTTGCTTTAGCCTCTTGGCTTTTCCCATGACCTCGTTGCTTGGCTTCCAAACAAACGAGTCTAAATTTGCATCAAATAACTTGCTTCTAAAAATTTCTTTTTTTTTTCAAAAAAATCTCTTTCTACAGATTCACTTTCACAAGGCTCTCAATGCTCTTTTTAAATTTCCATTGAAAAAAAAAAATCTCCTTTTAAACATTCACTTTCAGAAGACTCAGGTTTTTTATTTATTTTAAAACCTCCTATAAAAAAAATTCTTCTCTCCTTTCACATGCTTTAAAATCCTTTCACATATGCTCTTTTTTTTTTAAATTAATGCAAAAAGAAATTAAAATTCCTTTCACCTTCGTTAAGAATCCTTCACCTAAGCTCTTTTAAAAAAATTTCACATGCATATTTTCAAAACCATTCCTTAATGCTTTCATAGCTTCATGCTGCATTTTAAAATCCTTTCACTTTCGTTAAGAATCCCTTCCTTTCCATTTAAGGGCCCCCTTTTTCTTTTATAAAAAAACTTTCCAAATTTAAAGTTTTTAAATTTTTTTTTAAAAATTTACATGGCATTTCTCATAAATCGGTAACACATTTCATATCTCATAAATCGGTAACACATTTCAATTTTTTTAAAACCCTTCAATACGTTGACCAGCATATGTAAATTACCTTAACACAATTTCTCCACCTTGTTTTCACTTAATCTGATATGAATTTCTTCTTCCGCGTTAATGTTAACGCAGACGCTCCACGCAGGCTCCGCATCAGTTTGTATTCGTGGAAGTGGTTGACAGTTAACGCAGACGACGAAGGCAGGTCCCGCGCGAATGAAAAAGCGTGTAAGTTAGTTGCTCCACGGCTTCACGCCTTACATTTTTTTAAAATTCTTTGACTGGCGCGATCTCCATACTGAATAGCCGTGGGTATGGCTTGCATTCTCGCGCCAATTCCTTGTTTAGGCACGCTGGCATGAGTATTAGCCTAACAGTGGCGCCAACCAACTTCTTCTCTCTGTGGCTTTTTTTTGGCTGTATTGCTATTATTAAGGGAGACTTATGCAAGCTACACTGGAGCAGAGAGTTGCGAATAAATTAAATAGATTACATTGGAAACATCGGCAATAAATAACTGGAGATAAACTCGACTAAACTGGACTCACTCAAACTGACTTATGACACTTGGACTGACGGTTTCGATACCTAGCAGAGAGTTGAGATTACGTTCTTTAACACATAGTTCAAGTGCTTAGACATATTTATTGTCAAGATTGGTTAAAAGACCAAAGAAAAGAGCATTTGTGCAAATAAACTCATAATAGTGACCCGAGGAAAGAATTGAAATATTAGTTAGGGAGTATTTAAAAACAAAAGATAAGCTATGTGAATGTTTGTATCCATGCTTTAGATGCCAGGAACATAGCACAAGTTCAGAAATTTGTTTTTTTATGCCAAAACTTTGGGTTCATGACGTAGATATTAGAACACTAAACACAATATCATAAAATTTTTGTTTAATGTAACAAAGTGGAAGGAGCCATTTGTATCTATTAACACTTCTCCGGAAGATTGACATCTAGACTCTATAATAAGAAAATGTACTAGAATAAGGTCATGGCCTTCAACTTCTCAATGATGATTCAAGGCTATGACAGCTCGAACTCCAACTAGCCTCAAGTCAAGGAAGTTTTCCAAACGACTTGCTTTGTCCAAACAATTTTTAATTAGACAAATGAAACAAACAAAATAATCCCTAGTGTGATAGCGAAGATCTCATCCTCCACTGTTATTAAGAAGAAAAAGTATATTTTTCTCTCACAGAGAGAATTTATTTTGCACAAACATGAAATTATGACATGTCAAAGTATCTTTACCCTAAACAACAAAAATCGAATTCTGATAATAACTAGTGTATCAGAATTGGTGAAAAAAAAAACACTTCTTATTTTTTACAGAAGGTTTCCACTTTTGCCCATTTTTTTGACTTATTTTTCAAATCCTTGCTGATTTACTGTTGTACATTATTTTCTAAACATAAAACATAAGTTAATAACCCACTCAATGTCTATCCTAATCAGAAAAAAAACATAAAGTGTGAAAAAAACATATATCTACAAGGTTAGCAACTTACCACAATCCTTACTAATGGTCAAAATGACTCAAGAGACAATCAAAACTTACATATCCTATGCTTATGATGAGAAGTTTAACTTTGTTCTAATATGACAACAACGCTTGGAGTCACATGAGACATTATCGAAATTATTTCTTGTAAATAAACATTGGTCTAATGTACAATTGAGACATTATCTAAACGTTACCTCCAACAACTTTGAAAATTGCACTTTCATTGATCCATCTCTTATATCTATCTTAATCTCATTATTCTAATATGACAACAACGCTTAGAGTCACATGAGACATTATCGAAATTATTTCTTGTAAAGAAACATTGGTCTCATCTACAATTGAGACATTATCAAAACGTTACCTCCGACAACTTTGAAAATTGCATTTTCATTGATCTATCTCTTATATCTATCTCAATCTCATTATTCTACTTTCGTGTTGGAACAAGAAACCACAACCAAAAAAAATAGTATATGAAATACACTTTTGAAATAATTGTAATTCTGAAGTCTTAGTCTCAGGTATTCTTATTTTTCCATGCTCGCCGATTCCTAAAATATTTTCTAATCTATACCTTTGAAATAGTTGAAAGGTGAGAGGTTTCTTTCAACTATAAGAGGTGAGATGTTTCTTTCAAGTAATCTATAACTTAGGTGAGATGTTTTCTAATCTATAACTTTCAAACTTTGAAATGGTTGAGACGTGAGAGATTTACTTTGCTCGGTGTATAATATTAACAAAGAAAGGGCCCGCGGTTCTAAAGAGAACGGAAAGTGGTGGCTTTAAAGAGAATGAATGCTGGCTTTGCTACTGATAAAAGCCTTTCAGTAGGATATAATGCTTTTTCGGTTATTATTGCTGCTGCTTGTTATATTCATAATCTGTCATAATCTGCTCCTGGTATTCTTTTGGGTATATTCATACTCTCTTCTGGTATACTCTAATTTCATCTGATATGTTGCTTTGATCTCACTTGCTGTTGGACTATGAGTATGTATTAAAGACGGGGGAGAGCTATGTAAAGTTCCTTGTAAATCGCTGTTTGTTCCAGGTGGCAGAGGGTATCATTAGAGTTCACGATGTTGTCCACGACATGGCTATTTATATTGGAGAGAATGAGGAGAATTGCGTTTTGAGGGCCGGTCAAAGTCTTCAACATTTCCCTGACATCCCGAGCTCAGATAATTGCAGGCGAATATCGGTTTTGAGCAGTGATATTAAGTCCTTGCCGGCAAAGGAATTGAGATGTCCCAAACTAGTTTTTTTAAGCTTGGCAGCGAATGAGCAGTTGACAGAAATTCCTGAAGCATTTTTACTCAACCTCACCTCTTTGAAGGTATTGCAATTTAATCGCACGGCCCTCCAATCATTGCCAACATCACTGTGGCAATTAAGAGGACTTGAATATCTCCATTTGGGCCACACTGAAATTAAAGATATATCTGAAGAGATAGGTAATCTTTCACATCTTCAGTTCTTGTATCTTAACTGTTGTAAAAAGCTGAAATCGCTGCCTTGTCGAATAGGAGAACTTAAAAATTTGAAGTATCTGAGTCTTTGGGGATGTAATTTGATGGCCATCCCTGATCAGGTCAGAAAGCTTCCGAACTGTGAAATTGTGTTTAAATAAAAGTTTGAAAGTTATTTTTAGGAAATGTACGTCACATATCCCATCAGTAAGGTCTGTTTCTTTTTATTTGTTATTATATAATATAATACGATCACTGCCAACATCCCTTGCGACTCTCTTTGTTTTTTGTATTCGAATTTAAAAATTATCTCATGAAATAGGTAATCTTTGATATCTTTAATTCGTGTATCTAACTTTTGTAAAAAACAAAAATCGTTGTCTTTAAAAATCTGAAGTATCTCAATATTCAATATTCAGAGTGTAAATTTAATATAATCCCTAAATGTAAATTTCATATAATCCCTGGTGAGATTAAAAGGCATTTAAATTGTGAGATGTGCTTTAAAACAAATAATTGAAAGGCCATAAATGGAAACTCAAATAAATGAGAATCCTGATTTTGGGCATCCAAAATTATAAATATTTCTTTATGAAATGTGCTTGAAATTTTATTTATAATTAAGCCATAAGATCCTTTGCCTCTTTCATTTACGTTAGACTGACTAATTAACTAACTTACTAAATCTTACTTACTGAACCTTACTAACCTGTGTTAGATCAAGATCAATATGTATTTTTTCTTTTTGTTTTAATGGCTGTGGCTGGTCTTTTCTTGCTTCAATCTTGTAGAGTCTAATATAAATGTAGTACAGTGAGAAGTACAAATGGCCTAGTTGTCATTGGGTGTGTTTTGTGTCATTTAGGCTACACTAACTAATTAAATAACTCAACTTAACTTTAACTTTACTAACTTGTGCTAAATCAAAAACATGTACCCTTCTTTTTGTTTTAATGACTGTGACTGGTATTTTGTTGCTTCGATCTTGCAGAATCCAATACAAAAGCAACACAGTGAGAGGTTAAAGCACTTAAAATGCTCCCTGGACGAATTGGTTGCAACCTACGAAGGTGAACACAACCATTCTCATTCTGTATCTGACAGCACAGCCCTGCCCTGCCCTGGTACTCGATTCGTGAGACCCACATACAGACAAAAGGCATTATTTTAATTTTATATTAAGCTACAGAATCTGCCATTATTACAGTGCGGGTGGTGACTATGTTTAGCACAATATCCATCGGCGTTGCATACCCCACTGTACTATTTTAGCAGTTTGGTAAGAGGCAAGATTAATGCAAAATCCACAGATTTAATATTAGTTATTTTGTAAAGCATTTTTCTTTGAAAACAATTTTCACTAATTTGTGCTATTGGATCAAATGTAAATGTTAAATGATTGAAATGTTTTTGGCCATTAAATCCACTGTATCCTTCATTTACTTTAAGCTAATTAATTAACTAATTCACTGTGCTAGATCAAAAGATGTAACTCTTTCTTTATATTTTAATCTCTCTGACTCGTATTTTCTTGCATCTATCTTGCATACACTATTTTTTTCTTTATTTATTTTAATTCCAATTTATGAAAGTAATAATGAAATGGAATCCTCTTTAGATTGTATTGGAAATTCAATTATATCAACAAAATTTTACTTTTTTCAATAAAAATAATATTTAAAATTATATCAACAATTTTTTACCTTTTTTTTAATAAAAATATTATTTAAAATAACTACCTCGTAAGGTTGCCTTTTGCTTTTAATAAATGAAAATCTAATATATATTTTAAAAAAGGATTAGGTAAGAGAATTTCAAGATTAGAAAATTTTGTTTCTCCAATTTATTTAGTGTGAATGTTTATTTACCTAAAATTGGCCCATGTTCAATACGTCCCCATGAGGTTTAAACATTATGGAGATTGAACTACATATAAAACAAATAATTTATATATTAAATTTTCTTTAAAAATGTTTCAATTCTGAACTAAAGTGAATTTGTATAATTCTTCTTTTTTAAGGAAAAAAAAAACACTTAGATATATTATAGTAGTTCTCACTCGAGTAATATTTCAATTTGACATTAGATTCTTTATTAATAAAGTTGTTTTATTTAGTAGGGAGTACAATAAAAAAATTGTAATCAAATAATAGGAGAAAAAATATTCACAATAAAATTTATTTGAATAAATAAATGGGTATAATATTTTAATAAGAAACTAAATTTTTAATTATAAAATATAAAGCTATAACTTAAATTTGTGAATTTACTTTGTATTTTTTTCTTATGTATATAGAGAAAGGCTAAACCAAGCTTGGAGTTAAGAAAATTAACCACAACATAAAGAACAATATCTCCTTCCAAAAATATCTCCATATTAAAATGACCTTCACTTTCTTGTATACCAAGACTATTGTCTTCTTATTACACCCTTAAGAGGAAATGGGATGGTGTAACATAGGATTGAGTATTCAATCCAAATCATTTCCAAGACATATTTGTAGTCTTCATATTCAAAAATTTCCATCATAAATTCTATAATTATGGGATGAGTGTGAATATCAATGTTGGTCCATTAATTTATAAAAAACCAACCTCAATTTATATTCCTATGATGGTTTGGGATGGCGTAACATAGGATTGAGTATTCAATCCAAATAATTTCCAAGACACATTTGCAGCCTTGACATTCAAAAATTTCCATCATAAATTCTATAATTATGGGATTGGTGTGAATATCAATGTTGGCCCATTAATTTATACAAAACCAACCTCAAGTTGTATTCCTATATGCTGGTTGTATTCCGTCGATGGTATAAACATCTTTCTATTTAGTTTGAGATTTTAACCCATTGTAAAAGGAACTTTTCTAGTGCCTCCACTTAATTAAATGATCCTTTGATTCAATTGTTACAATATTTCAATTTCTGGCAAGACGCTCAGATATGCAGATGAGCTTGGAGTAAACAATATTTATGTTAATAAAAATTATTAGGAAATTGGTTCTCGGATATGTAGATGAACTTGGGTGAATATCAATGTTGGCCCATTAATTTATATAAAACCAAAATCAAGTTGTATTACTATGATGGTTTGGGATGGTGTAACATAGGATTGAGTATTCATTCAAAATCATTTGGAAGAAAAATTTGTAGCCTTGAGATTCAAAAATTCTATAATATGCTTGTGTCATGCATTAGAAAAAGAGGTGGGAATAGTTTTTACCTTTAGTAGAATTTTTCTATAACAATCAGTACTAAGAATCATTGAAGATGAGTCCATTTGAGGATTTTTATTGAAAAAAATGCAATGCACCTATCAGGTGGAATGATTGAGTGAACACAGAACATATTAGGCCAAATATGTTGAAGGATATGGAACAAGATTTAATTTAGATTAGCTAGTAATTAAATATATTTTAGGACATGAAAAAGAGCTATGTAGATCAATAGATAATCACGCACATATAATTTCAAGTGGGGGAACATGTTTACCTCCAAATCCAACCAAGGATAAGTTATCTAAAGATTGGATCTTTTTCTAAGTTGGTACCAAATTATGTGGTCCATTTTAGATGTTATAAAGAGTTGGTTGAATGATATACAAGTTGGCCTTTCCATCCACAGTGAAGTCACATAATGTTTTCCATATATCTTTATTTAAAATTCATGTACATGATGCTAATCATGTTGCTGATTGGTATGTGATATAGGTGGGGTTTTGGGGATAATTCTAGCCATAAAAACTATGCATTCTAGATCATAGGAATATTTCTCTCTAGCATTGAGAAATTGAGCAGGTTAAGGCACAATGGAGGCAATTATGACTAGATGAATTCACTTGCGAGATGACTCAGAAAATGGAGTAATCATATCCAATTTTTTAAGGTTAAGAAATGTAAATTTAAATGTAAATGATTGTAAGGAGTTGTAAATATAAAGCTCACTATTGAATTTTTTTTTTGAGATATAACACGGTTGAATTGTGTTCATATACATAACACCAAGGACGATGTTTGTTTAAGGGGGTGGGTTTGTGATAACCAGTTTTGGCTACCCATATTGTAATTATCATGGTGAATTTTTCATTCATGTAAGTCTTATGGAAATGTAAACACAATGAGTGGTTGTTAGGAGTGCACATGGATTCAGAGGTTGGGAAGGGGTTCTGCTTGGGAATTGTTCAACTCAAGTTCTTCATTTAATGGTCACTGATTTTTATAACTGGGTTTAATGGCCTACATGGTAGTCAGGGAGGTTGGGTATGGGGTTCCTAAATGGATTCCATGCCCATACCACATCTGCTTCTTCCAAGGCAGTGTTGTTTGGTCAACATGAAAGAGACCATGAGGGGGTGAGTGGGGAAATGAGGAATTGCTGGAAAATAATAATTAATAAGCATTCAGATAGGCAAGAAGGAAAAGATTCAAATCAAAGAACATTGGGAATATGTGTTGTTGATATTGGAAAGGATCACAAACATTGGTTATGTGTTTTGGGTTCATGTAAGCTAGGTTAGGCATATGGGATTTGCAAGTGTACCAATGGACATAAGAATAACGTTGGAAAGAAGCATTGGAGCTGGAGTAGGAGAACATTGGGATCATGGTTGAAGAGGAAGGTGAAATTGGAGACACCATGTATTATGGAGCCCTGGTGGGTTGAGCATGTGGAAAATCAGTGTTTTCTAGACTCCTAGCTACTAGAGGGAAAGCTTTGTGCATTTCTAATATATGTGGTATTATGGGATTGACATTAGTGCACTCTAGATTCCTAGATGAACATGTGGAGACACTAGGGGAATATGATTTTGAACTAAGTGGGTGGAGAACAAGTAGTCTCTATATTCTTATATGGTTCGATTAGTTTGCGGTTTAAATTCCCTTGAGAAATTACTCGTGAGACTCTAAATATGGCTCTAAATATTATAGTGTAGTTGGCCTATGGATTGATGGATATTGTAAATCCCTCCCTGAGTTTCCAATTATTAATATAAATAGATAAATGTATTTACTTTTATTTTTGTTTCATTATAAATATTGAATGATATTTTTATGTGTTATAAGGATGAATGTATCAACATTTCTTATGGAGGAATGGATTTATTCTTGGTTTCCTCTGATGAGATGCATATATATTTATCTCATAATTTAAGAGGGACTCATGGATCCCTATGGATACTGATATTATCCTTAATGTGAGATGAATTACATAACATGTAATATTATATGTTGAAGTTTAGTTGACTCTCACTATGTTTGATCTCTATTTTTTGTTATGTCATGAATATCATGGATACCTATTGCTATGGATTGGTGAGATTCTATTATGATGTTGTGTGTGGCATGAAGTATCAATGGATATGGTATTTCTTGTTGTGTTTATTATGTGACTCATTGAATGCTATGTATATAAATTTACAACTAGGTCTTCGTTATCATTAGTTGAGTTATATACCTATTAATAAGCATGCCAAATATCCTATTTTCTCTCCATGGCCATGTATACATCCTGGAATATCAACATGGGAATGAGGGATTTATCCCTATTGTAACAATGGTTTTGAGCATTTATTGCCACTAAGAATGGATTTGTGAGTCATTGAAATATTAAGGACTTTTAATCTAGTTGTTACTAATCAACAATCTTGTGCTTGGGACAATTGAGTCCTACCAAGTTTGTTATGGATTTGAAGACCTACGAGGTTGAGAGATGCTCCTCAATATAAAAATACACTTATGTCTTGAGGAATGTAGATATGCCTCAATGGGACAAAAATATTATTCTATTGACAAAATCCATGAATTTGCAGGAAGCACGGAGTTAGCAGGAGTGTTGGACATGGAATTTTATGTCACCTATTGTGGATAGTCATGTCTCAGAGCACCAAGGTTGTGAATAAAATTTGGGGAGAAATGGAAATGGTTGACAAAAGGCACTAGATGAGAAAAATTCCATCACTTTCTGCCACAATTCTTCGTCACATCTTGGGGAAAGGACAATGGTTCACCCCCATACAAGTGTGTAGGAATTATTGATATAGGGTAAAACATAATGCCCTTGTGTCATTAAATGTGAAAGTGTGGTTTTGCACGAATGTATGAAACTTTGTGGAACCCTTATTTAATATGGGGTGGCAAAAGCCACATTGGGTACTAAGGATGTATACTTGTGATGTGGCAAGGTTGCTGACATCACACACTATCAGCATGACATGTCGCAGAAAAATATGGATTGTTTGTATCGCTGAGTGGTCAATTTTTGGATAAGATGTGGCACCACTAGAGGATGCCATGTGGTAATATGACAACACCTTGATGTTAATATGATATCAACAAGACACAATCAAAGTTGGTGACATGGAGGGCTATGCTAACATTGCACTAAGCAACATGTGGTAGTGGTTTGGGGTGCCACCTGGTTTGGGGTGCTACATGGTAGCACACTTGGTTGGAATCCATGTCTCCATGCATCTAGAGACCATAAAAATATTTGTAGTGCATCTCTATAGAAAAATCTGCAGCTGAGAGAATAGTTGTGTGGTGGGTATTGTCACTTGCACTTTATGTGAAAAATGGTGCACCAGAGATGTTGTATGAGGTATTATTCTAAAGAAATGGCGTGGACGTAGTGATATTATGTTGATATTATATGGTAGGTGACATGGTGTACCTTAATGAGGTGGCAATGACACGTGGGTACATGTGGTAGATATTTGATGATGTGGAAAGGGTTATGGGATCCAAACTTCAGAAAAGAATAACTTTCAATCCATAGGTTAGATTGAGGAAAATATTATATCATTAAGAAGGTATCGATGAGATAAATGCAATGGATTTATCTATAGTTAGTTCCAAACACTTTGGAAAATAATAAAATTTGTAACCTCATCTTCATAATAATATCATGGATGTTGGGTTAATTAAAAGTTACACCTCCCACTAGGATTGGGAATTCCAAGGGGAGGGGGGGGGGGGGTGGTGGGGGGAGAAGGAATGTTACATCAATTGCAAGTGTCTCCTAAACATCTAGGTGAATGTATTTTGGATATTTAAGATATAACTTTGTCTATTCTAGCATGGGTCGAAAATAGAGTTAAATAAAATCCACATTCAATATTGTATGGAAAACTACGTATGGAAAATTTCTAAGGTTAAAGTCATTTTCCTCAAATTTCTCAAGTATGGTGTAAGAATCATGGCATCAAGATTGTAGTTTCCTATTCAAGCCACATAACCTTTATTATTTTATATGTAATTGGACTTGATCCCATTGGAATGGAAGAGGAATATGACATTGTCAATTCAAATTTTATCTTTTTCATTATCTTGATGTGACATCTCTTATGCCTATTTTTTAATCTCACAATCCCTATATTTTTAATTGAGTTCCTTGTCAATTTCTTATTGTTAATGGCCTATTAAAAAAAAATAGTCAGTTGATTGGCTAAGTGGATAGGAAGTGAAGGAAAAAATGCAAAATAAATTTGAAATGGAATCTTATTAATTGAAATTTACTAAGCTCGATCATAACTCTGTTGGATACATGGGAAAATCACATCACATGTTCTATTGTACTTTTGGTTGTACATATGAAGAAAATGTACCACCATGTGATTCACCACTATAGTTTTCCCATATGTGTGAGGATGGAACACTATCGACATAGATAATTGTGCATCAAATTGTTTCTAGAGATTTTTCCAAAATATGTTTGAACGTATTTCTTTGAAACATGCTCAAATAAGTGTTGAGTAGTTTTCTAAGAAATTGTAGTTTTCTTGTAATAGGTGTTAGGATAACCTTTTTAGGAAATTAGTTATCCACCAATAGGAATGAATCATGATAGTGCTTGGTGGTAGGATATATATTCAATTAATTCATAAAAACATTTTTATGTGGTTATCTATAATAGGCAAGGATGTATAGAAACCATCTTGATTTTTTGGTGGCTTGGTGATGGCACAAACCACACATGACTTGATATAGATATCAACATCCAACTTGAATGTATTTTATTGAAAACAATTTTGTTAAACCATAAGAGTCTTTTACATTGTAAATTAACCTACTATTTTGTTTTATTCTGCATCATAGATAACTTTATGTCAATACTCACCTAGAAATACATAAAATTGTCTTACATTGAAAACAAAGTTGTCCTTAAGGTGGTAGTAGATGTTAATCAACTAAGCTATCTAGATTTGTTGATAAATAAGGAGAAATAAATATTATCTTCATTTAACGAATGAAAAATAATGGTTTCATATCCATGCATACTAAACATTCTGAGAAAAAGAATTATTGGTGGTTGACTAAGGAAATCAATTGGCACATTGGATTTTCCTTTCTAGTACTTAATTACCAACTACAATTGTTGTAAGTAAATAATTCACTTGATTTGTCATGTATTTTAAAACTTAGACTATGAAGGATTGAATTGTAGAGACTTTTGGTTTGTATGCATGACCATTTATTTTCCTTGAAAATAATGTCTCTATTTAAGTACTTATACAATTGATTACAATTTTGTTTCCTAAGTCAAGTAATTATGAAAAATATCACTAAATATTTTTAAAAATAATTATTTGAATGCACTGAAATGAAAATCTACATAAGATGCATTTTACCAATACAATACAGATAAATACATTATCTATAATAAGCTTTTTTTTTCACTTTGTTATCTTGAGTTTTGCTTACCTTTTCTCTTATAAGCCCATCATAGCTATTGTATCATAAACAAATGTTATCATTTATGTACAAACACCATGCTTGATATACAATCGTTAAAACTAAACAATCTAAAGATAATAATGTCCATCATTCTATAGTTTTGTGTGGTTCTTTATTGAAAACAATTAAAATGTTATGACTAACAAAACTCACATATTTTTCAACCGCTCGGTCCTTTCTATAGAAAGATGAAATGTTGCCATATCTCTCGGAATGATCCAACAAAATTAAGAATTGAGGGATGTGGAAACAACTAAATACATGGTATTTCACCTATTTTCACAGTCAGAAGACATCCACATCACCAATTGGGGTCGGTCAAACAATCTGGTCAACAACTTTGGCTGGAGACAGAGTAATAGCTCAGGCAGTGGCAGAGTTTAATTTTAATTACATTGTGTGGTCGACTAAAATCCCATGAATAAAATATATATAGAGAGAGATTCATGCGTCTATCATGAATATCTCAGATGATCAAATCCCTCTTTTTTTCTCCACGCAATCCAAAATACTATTACGTATTCCTGGAGATTAGAATTAAACTTGTCACTCACTTTTATTCTTGATTTTATAAATGCTTGCTCTCTTATTAAAGAAGATAGGTTGTATGTATCGGAGACAATTCTCAGTTTAATATAGTTTTTTTTTTTTTTTTAACTTATGGTGCACCCACTTGATCTTGTTAATACTTGTTTATTTACTCTAAGTTCTAATTAAGCAACACACAAACCAACTAGGACGGCCCTTATGAGGGCACATGTTTCCATTGTTTTCTTCACATATTGAATTTATGTTTCATTTCATTGTTTTCTTCACATATTGAATTTATGTTTCATTTCATTTTCATATAATAGAATAGGCTTCATTTTATAATATAATTCTTACACTCGCTAATTTACAACAATTACAACTATGTTTTCACATAGTTATGTAATGTTTTCACATAGTTATGTAAGTAATCAAGATAGTTGATTTTCGGATAGTTTTAAATTGACTATTTAATTGAATAACAATACAGATCTTCTGTTATTCCCTTGTGTAGCACCTTGATTACCCTATGCCATTTGTTTCAATTTTATAATAGGATAAAGTAACTATGTTGGTACACGAGGACAAAGCCTTGTATTACTTATTTAGGCAATAAACTTGAGAAACCTATTGAAATGTGTTCCAAAAAAATTTCATCGTTAATTTTTGCATAAATAAAATTTGTAGCACAAGGATAGAGCCTTGTGTTACTTATTTAAGGAAGAACCTTGAGAAACTTATTTAAACTTGTCCCAATATTCTTTTATTGTTAATGTTTGCATAGATTAAAAGTTGGATTACATGGAAAAAGCCTCATGTTACTTGTTTACGAAAGAACCTTAAGCAACCTATTACAAATTGTCCCAATAATCTCTTACTATCAATTTTTACATGGAGTAAAATATTAGGAACTGAGTGCTAGCATATATTATATCTTACACTTTACAAGCTTACCAATTGAGATTAATGAACTACATGTATGGAATTTTAGTGAAATTGAATTAACTGAATTTTTTGGCATTGTTACCATGCAAGTGTCCATAGGATTTATTTTTTAATTTAGGTTTGTTTTAAATTACACAACTTTGGGTGAGGAAAAATGGTAAGATGGAAATAAGAACCTGCACATCACCATACTGAGGTTTATCCAAAACATGGTTGTTGCATTTTAACTAGTTGCATGAGTAAGCATTATAAATAGAATGCATGTCTAGGGAAAGAGATTGAAGATGTATATTTATTAGAAGTAGAAGCACTATGACATGTCCACCTAGCACCTCCACTAGTTCATTTGGTGTGGTAAGAACCACGTCAACATCCACATCATTTATCCCCACTTTTGTAGGTAGAGGAAGGTATAATGAAGTGCAAATATTTGAAGTCTAAAATAGAGAAGAACCATCATATTCAACAAAAGAAATTATCTTTCTCTCTCATTCAACAGAAGAATATTTTGTTGCACAAGAGCTTGAGATACCTATTGAACAAAAATAAGAAGAAATATTTCTTGGCGAACCAATAATTGAAAATCCAATTGAGGCAATCCAATAGAAGAACCATATTCTCTTAGTTTTGAATAATCAATGGTTGAAGGAGAAGGAGAGATAATACCTACTAATGGAATTGGCATATGAACAAGAATACATTTACGAGGTGGAGGAGAAGGTGATAGAAGACCTCCACCCGGAGGAGGAAGAATATCTCCACTCGAAGGAGGATGAGAAAGACATGAAGATGATGATAATGAATATTATGCATATGGTTTTCCTACTTAAGATACAAATACTAATGTCGACATGAAAATAATTTCTCCATCAGTACTTAAAAATTTCCATTGCATTTGAACTGATGACCCAAAAACATTTCTTTTTTAGTTTGAAGTGCTTTGTAAAAGTTATGAATATTTTCAAGATGCTCAAAAGTTAAAGTTATTTCGAGCTACATTAAATGATGGGGCTTTAAGATGGTTCATGGGATTAGGAACAGACTATGTAAGATCATGGGATGCAATGAAATAACTTTTTCTAGAAAAATATAATTATTATTGTATTGAACATGATATCAAGGAAGAAATTTTTAAAATTAGTCAAAAAGAGGATGAATATATTGAATAATTTGTGGAAAGGTTTGTCTAAATTTTTAAAAGAGAAAAGAAACATAAATTTCTATTTGGCACTCTCAAAACAATTTTGCTTTGAGTAATTAGAGATGATTAGATTGATCTCTTCAGTTTTATGTGTAAAGGAGATGTATCCCAACTTAATTTTGAACAAAATTTGTGAATTATGCAAGCATGTATCATGAGGAAGAGAAAAATATGGTATAATTCTTTGAGACTGAACCATCACTAGATTAATTAAATATTCATTTGGCATAGTAAGTAGAGATTAACTTGATCATTTGATAGAAAATTTAAATATTTATTTTGTTGTAAATGTAAGTGAACAAATTTATTTGCTAATGGTTGAAAAAAACAAAAGGTAGACAATGTTGCATTATCTATATTTTTTCCTAGATTTAGAAAAAAACATCCTTTAAAAGAATGCCCCTTGGATAACATTGAAATATGTGTTATTTTCATAGAAAAACGTGCAACAAAGGATTTACCTTCTCTACTAGGACTAAAATAAGTGTATTAAGATGATAATGGAGAAAATGAAGCTTCATAACAACTTTTCATCATAGCACCAAGAAGACCTTGGAAAACTCAACAACTAGGTGTTGTGTAGGTAAATCCTCTCTACCGACAGAGACAATCCCTCTAGCCCTAGGGTGGGTCTAGAAACAAGGGAAACACACTAAAACCTACTTTCCTAGATCATAAATGAAACATAGATCGAAAGAGATGGCCTACCTCGGTTTGATGATGCAATGTTTCTCCTTATTGAAGCTATTTGATCCTTCTCTTTTCCAAAATAGATCTTCGTTGCTGCCAATGCTCAATTGACTGTACAAGTGACCAAGAAACAACAAGAAGCATAAAATTTCAACATGCATATACAAATATAACTTATCCAACTGATCAAGGAATGTCAGAATTATCAATCATAAACATGAACAAGAATGGAAATAAATAGCACTCATGTCATATTATAAATAGAAGAGGAGTTACAACTTGCGCCTTGATGTCGAAGCTCTCCTTTGACGGGTCTGAATCTGGGCACGCCTTCAAAGCACTCATTTTCAACTCAGCGTGGGAAGGCTAAGGGATAAAATCTCTCCAAAGCTTATGGCAATCTTCAAACCTCTCTCTGCTATGCTCTGTTATGTTCTCACTAGCAAAGGCATTGGAGGTTGACGAATTTATAGCGATGGAGGAGGGGACATGGATCCACTTATGATGGGAAAATGGCTTATCTCCTTGGGAGGTTCCTCTTTTGTAGGAAAAAGAGGCCCATGGGAGGAAGCTCGGCCATATCCTGACCAAAAAACATCCAACTCGTCGCCCTCAAAGCTTCTATGCCATGAAGCTTCATTTTCTTTTTTAAAAAATCTTCCATAAGTGCATCAACGTGGGTGTGATTTCCATATTAGCGTTGATCGGCACTGCTCACAAGCTTAGGATGGGTCATTGGTGCTGGTGAGACACAAAGAGGTTGTGCTACTCCAAAAATATAGGTTTTAAAGGAGCTACTCTAGGAAAGATTAACAGAGAATTTGTTCTTCAGATTGCAAGGACTATAATGGCATATTTTCATGATGGAAAAGGGACATAGGTATCACTGTTCGGTTCCTCCGAGATTCAAGAATAGGGAGTACAGGGATAGTGATAAAATTTTGTGTAATAGTTGCTCCCTAAAGCATCAAGGCAGAATGAGAGTGATGGGTGAAATACTTTACGAGAACATGTCATGACCAAGATGTTCCCATGGAAAAACCTGTGAATCAAGTACATATATACAACTGAAATATTTGATATAAATACATTATTATATGGAATTTACATAGCCATCTGTGAAAGAGATCTGCATGTAATAGGTTCCATGGCATGGACACAACCATCAAGCAATAAGAAGGATCACAAATATGGACTCAGGTATGATCGTATCCATCCATCTAGAAGAGTCATGTATACAGTCATGAGTAACTCATGTCGCCTCGTAACCTCGACTTTATCAAACAAAATACAGGGTCTTGCGCTTTGTCACGACCCAATCAAGTACAAATTCAGGCATGTGAATGAGTGAACTGAAGTCGAACATGCAAGAAAATTGCCTAATTACCAGTCAATGATGTAAATTATTGATAGGTGCTAGAGAAACCACCAATAATGACGATGGACCTCAAGGTACTACCAGTACAATCCACAAGATGTGAATAAGGAACTGAAGTTGAACACCCGTGAAATCATCCAATCGAAGGCCAATGAGGTAAAACTATCGTCAAATGTGAAACACCTGCCATTAAGATATGCAGGCTCTAATGTACTGAAAGGAGTCTCTATATCAACTTCCTGGATAATGATCCAAAGTCGAAAAGAAGTGATTTTTCAAAGGAGGGCCATGATGTATCCCACATTATCGACACGAGATAGAGAAACAATATGGTTGTGAATCAAGAATGAACAGAGAAGCATGTAATGAAAAATTGTCGAAGGAACTGCTCTTGAAAATATCGAAGACACGACTCTGGAGTTTGGCAGTATTTGACTCAAATGGAATCAGAGGTCATGTTGAAAAAATGAGTAATTGAATGAGAGGAAAAAATATTTCCCAAACCCATGGAGGAAAATTGACGAATGTAGGATGTCCCCAACCCGACATGAACTGCAGACAAGTGTCATGTTCAAGATTGACATACTGTCGACGCGACTAGTAAATACTTCCATTTTACCCCACCATTTTTGGCAAGTACCCCAATTATCTTTGAAAACAAGCTTGAAGGGGATAGCATATGCTTGTCATATAATTTTTTCCTTCGGACAAATCCATCCTAGTACATTTTCGAGCCCTAGGAAGGAGGAACTCGGTAGCGTCATGATGGCGAGTCCAATGCCTTTAAATTTTAACGAGTCTCACAAAGGTGAAACTCGGTGCCTTATCATGTTTAGAGAGTTTGAAAAGAGGCTGAAAAGAAAAATACATAGGTCCCTTTTCGTAGATATTCCCTCAAATCCGAAAAGGTAGAAAACAAAATTCGAGAGAACCTCTTAGTCATGATTGACTAAGGTATTCCTTTTTCGTAAATCGTTTATCTCAGCCCGAAAAAAGGGTAAATTTATACTGGGTAAACGATGTTTTCTTTAATGAGTTCAAAATGAAAAGTACTCGGAAATATTTTCATGTTTCAAGAGTCAGAAAATAGCTTAAAGGTGACTCCACCTGAAGGAACAAGTGGTATAAATGATAGCAACTAGTTCGGGTTATGGTGGAATTTCTTAGAACAAGTAATGGTCAGGAGGCTGGCTAACAAGACCACTCATCATTGTGGTTCCCCAGGAAAGAGTAAAACAAAATAGTGAGAGCGTATGAAGGTTCTCTGTTCTGTGAAATAGAGATTTTGGGTTTGATCCCTAGAGATGATCCCTCTAGCCCTATAGTGGGTCTAGCAACAAGGGAAACATGCTAACACCTACTTTCCTATATCACAAATGAAACATAGATCGAAATAGATGGCCTACCTTGATTTCATGTTGTGATGTTTCTCTTCATCGAAGTTTCTTGATCCTTCGCTTTTCCAAAACAAATTTCCTCTACTACCAATACTCAATTTCCCGCACAAGTGACCAAGAAACAACAAGAAGCATACAAGTGCAACATGCATATACAAAAATAACCTATCCAACTGATCAAGGAATGTCATAATTCTCAATCATAAACATGAACAAGGATGGAAATAAATATCACTCGTGTCATATTATAAATAGAAGAAGAGTTACAACCTGCGCTTTGATGTCGAAGCTCTCCTTCAATGGGTCTGAATCCAGGCAAGTATCCAAAGAATTCGTTTTAAACTTAGCGTGGGAAGGATAAGGGCTCAATTCTCTCCTTCGAATCTTATGGCAATCTTCAAACCTCTGTTATGCTCTATTCTGTTCTCACTAGCAGAGGCATTGGAGGATGATGAATTTATAGAGATGGAGGAGGGGACATGGATCCACTTATGATGGGAAAATGGCTTATGTCTTTGGGGGGTTCCACTTTTGTAGTAACAAGAGGCCCAAGGGAGGAAGTTTGGCCATATTGTGACAAACAAACATCCATCTCTCCGTCCTCGAAGCTTCTAGGCCATGAAGCTTTGTTTCCTTTTTTAAAAATCTTCTAGAAGTGGATTGGCGCCGGTGTGATGTCCATACTTGCACCAATCGACACTAGTCACAAGATTAGGATGGGTCATTGGCGCTATTGAGACATAAAGAGGTAATGCTACTATAAAAAGATAGGTTTTTAGGGAGCTACTCCAGGAATAATCAACAAAGAAATTGTTCTTCAGATTGCAAGGGCTGCAATGGCATATTTTCATGATGGAAAAGGGACACATGGATTATATTTTATATGAATTTTTTTACTAGGGCTGTTACATAGACCATAGACCTTCTGATCTACTACCCCTTGGATTTTTCTCACCATATCCAAATAACTGCAGTTCCTGTCTACTGGTTGACTCTCCCTAATAGCACTCTTGATACTCCCCATTGACTCCTCAGTTAATTTCAAGAGCTCTTGTATTCTCTTGCTCATCCTCCTCATCTACAAAAGGTGTGGATGAAGACTGTAGACTTTAATACTATCCACCAGTTCTCTGAGATGCTGAACTAGGTAATTGAGTACCCTATGAACTAACAATATGGGATCTAGTAACAACTAAAATTAGTGTAGCACTAGCGCTACATGAAATCGTACCTCCTGAAATATATGGCCTTGTGGTTTGAGGAACCTATACCTGAGGTCCCTATTACTCTCCATCCAAAGTTATTTGAAAGGCACTATCCTCCTCAAATCTCACATCCCTCCTCAAATCAACCTTCCTCAAGGAAGGCCATATGTATATGCAGTAAGCCTTCAAAGTGTCATTATACCCAAAAAATATACCATTATCTATAGTGGGTTCTAGCTTCTTCTTCTTCTTTGAAGGGACATGTGACCATGTCAGGCACCCAAAGATCCGAAAGTGCCCAAACTCAAGCTTCATCCAAAATAAAGCCTCCTTTGGTGTTTTCCTCCCCAATGCACAATGAGGACTCATGTTATAGACATATATTGTGGTGATAAAAATCTCAAACCAAAGAAATAATGGTAAACTATGATCACGTAACGTGGCTCTAGATTCTCCCATGATAGCCCTATTCTTCCTTTCAACATCCCCATTCTATTGTGGGTTGCAAGGAATTATCAACTCTCTCTTAATTCCTTCCTATGAATAGAAATATTTGAATGCATTGGAGGTATACTCACCCATATTATATGACCTCAACACTTATATATTCCTCCCCATTTGGTTCTCCGCAATAACTTTGAACTCCTAGAACCTATTCAATACCTTATCATTGTTCTTCATGAAACAAGTCTAGGTATTCCTAGCGAAGTCATCAATGAATATAAAATCATACTTATAACTACTAAGAGAGAATCAAGACATTGAACCACATACATTAGAATGAACGAAATCAAGTATACCTTCTTTCTTATTGTCACTTCTTGGAAAAGTAGTCTTATTGTACTTCCTGAGAGCACACCCTCTGCACACATCCTCATGCTCCATGTTGAACTAAGGAAATATTAGGACAATATCTCCCATAATCCTAAGAGCTCCATGATATAAGTGATCCATCCTCTTATTCCGTAGCTTACATAGATATCTACTACTAATGTTGTTGTGAATCAAGGCACATCTAGGCTGAAACATGATACTCTACAAATTCTCCTATCTGATCCTAATCACTTTGCCCAAAGTGGCGTTAGACCCCTAAGGTAGATGAGTACCTATCCACATATGAAAAACACCTCAAATACCCTTTCCTCTATCGAAGAAATTGATATCAGGTTCTTCCTCAACTTAGTGACATATAAAACACCCCTTACTATCATAGCTGACTAAGACTCGCTCTCACAAGAAATCGTCTCACGCCAAACTAGCTTGATTGTGGTGTCATCTCCAAATAACACCTCATGAACAACTTCATCTTCTTTAAGATCAGTAAATCACTCTATCACACCAAACATATGTCATGTGGCTCCATTATCAATATACCAATTATATAAGGAAACCGCAGTAGAAGAAATACAAGAAATCAATGAAAAATCCTTAAATCGTGTGGAAAATGTTTCCACATATGTAGAAGTTGAAACCTTCTTCTTCTTCTTATTTGGGAAATTCACCACATAATTTCCCATCTTACGAAAAGAAAATAATTTCACTTTTATCACATCCTTCCTCTATTTCCCCTTATTATTTTCTCCATCCCTAGGCCCCTTCTTGAATATCTTCTTTCACTTAGCAACAAGAGAAACATTCTCCTCATCCCCTCAGTGTTGATGGTTGGTAGAACTCGAGCCAAGTCTTAACACATCCTGCATGAAATTATTTTAAAAACTTATGCAGTCACGCAACTTCTCCCTTGCAATGATTCCACGTACAAATGTGTCCAAAGTTTTAGAAAAGTCGCTAAATGCTAATATAACCGGCGCATCATCATATACTTTCTCTCCAACAAACCCCAATTCATCACAAACTTGAGATACGTTGGTTAGGTGTGAGGTGATTGTATTTGTCTTCAACATCTTAATGTTCCTCAATTCCTCTCTTAATACCAATTTATGGTTCTAATTTTAACTCAAGTACATCTAGAAAAGAGAATCCTACATCTCCTTTGCATGTGTCTTACTAGTGACATGAGGAATCACATGATATTTGATGGAATCAACGATAATTCTCTTGTCTTTCAAATTCTTCTTTTTATAAGAATCATACATTAGTAGAAATAACATAGTTCTGATTAATAATGTCTCGTCCTTCATTTTTCTCTAAAATAAGGTTGATCCTTACTTTCCATGAGAAGAAATTACTTTCCACCTCCAATATGTCCTCAAACCTCAAACTAGTTGTCTTGACAAGTCCTTCAATTGATCCTCAAACCCCAAACTAGTTGCCATTACATGTACATCAATATTTCACGTCTACCTAGAATATGACTGGTCCTCAATTTCCATGGGAAAAAATTACTTTCCCCCTCTTCTTCAATTTTCGTGCCACTTTTCTTGCTTGGAAATTAGTTCTTAGCTTCCTTATAATTCATGCATATTGTTGTCTTCACCTTCTCCTTAGCTCAAACTCTCATCTTTGCCTATTATGTCTCTCACACCAAATGAAGAATGAGGTCTCCTTAGGATTCATAAAAATTAGCCAAATGGGTGTGTCTCTTGACCTTCCAACTAGCCTTCAACTTCAATGGTCGAGATTTTATCTTAGCCTCTCATTCCAACAACTATATTTTAATCCTTCATTGACTTCACTTAAAGTTCACTTTATCTAATAACTTTATATCTCATAAGGTTAATTTATTTCCCAAGTAACTTTAGGATATTCTCCCACATGATAACCCCAAGCCAATGTGGAAGATGCTTGTCCTAGCTAACCTTAACACCTCAGAGGAAAATCAAGCCCAAGGAGATAAACCAAGGGAAAACTAGGAAGACAAGAGTTCAAAAAGGGAGGTTGGGAAGAAACAAAGACAATGGAAAGGCTTTAAAACCAACTCGAAACCTTGTGTAATGAATCCCCACTAAAATTAACAAGCCTAGAGAGGGCACATAACACCAAAATGTTATGGAATCAAAATTCCTAGATAACATTGATATCATCACATCTATGACTGCAAAATATTTCAAGAATGAAACAATAAAATTTGAAAACCTGCAACACCTTCTATGTAGTTGTAGTGCCCCAGATGTGACATGTTTTAGGCCGACTAACTTCCAACTAAAAATTACTACCGACCCTGCATGCAAGGTTGTCTCCATCCCCCAACTAACATCGATTCACATGTTTCCTCACATTTCCATTCATAGGAATAGTAAGTTGACAAAGAATAGTAACTTCCCATGAGATCTATGTGAATGGAGGTCCCTAAGATGGTATATAAGCTGCAATTCACCTTTCCTAATTGTCCTCTCGACCAATATCATCATATGGCATAGTCCACCCTAATTCATACTAATTATCACTCATCGATTCCTGGATTCTATGCGTAGGGTGGACTATCATTCCCTAGACTCCCATGCATCTAGAGACCTCACCTCCTTCCCCTCACATGCCCTAAGTAGATAATGCCTTGATTGAAAATGTACTTTTATTTATTAAGCACACCATTTGGCGGAAACTTTACCCCTTGATTAATTGGTATGCTCTCATTTCAGTTAGTGGAGTCTGCCCCACCACCTAAACATCCTCCTTAAATATTTATAAATTTTATTTTGGTCTATTAATTATTTCGTATGATATAATTAAAAAAAAATTTAAAATATTTGATTAATTTTTTTTAATGTAATTTTTATTTTATTTTTATGTATATTCCCATATATAATTATAAAGTGCACTCATATTATCACTACAACAAAGTGATAGATGTTAAAAAAAGTGAAAATAAACATTTATCCAAATTTGATAATGAATGAAACATATTTTCTTTTTCCATTTACCATACTCAATATATAATAATAGAACCTTTAAAAAAGGTTATAAATGAATATCTTTCAAAATAAAAATAACCAATGCAAAAAACATATGAGAGTTTTCCCACAAGTCGAAAAATAAGTTGAGAACGTAGAGTCTTTATTTGAGCTTCATATTACTACGACAATAAAAGCCTTGCAAACGTACAACAAGGGTAACCAAAACTACAAAGATATAAAAGACTAGGAAAACTAAAAAACCAAGAAACATAATAGAATTGACTAATAAAGCATGAAATTTTGGTAAGAAAATAAGTATCCACATCGATGTAATGGCTGGAATTTTTGTTGGATGAAAGCATTTTCGGGCCTAGAGGTGATCCAAACTCCAAGATCTACAACTCTCCTTTGATGCCAAGAAGAAGTAACTTCAACTCATTCAAATTTTTCATAATGCTATCTTTAGAGTCTTGCATATCCACTAATACATTTCCCATCAAGATATCTATATTCTATTTTGTTCGGATTGGGTCATTATATTGTTTTCCATCCATATTTATTCTATTAGAGTTGAAAAAGTTCAGGAATCAACTCAGATGACCATTTTTACCAGTGGGCCTTAGTTTGTAAAACTAGGGAATGAAAGCTTTTAGGAGAAATTTGAGGAATCAAATGATGTTTTTTAGATTTAAAACATTCCTACCTTATTCTCACACATTTTCATGTTATTATACACATAGAGACATTTCCAACAGTGAAAGAATCGTGTTAATCAGAGTCTGTATGTGAAATTTATGCCACTTAGAAGTTGACCTTCTTGTTTTCACCACCATAATTTGATAGGATGCCGCATTAACCCCCATTATTCATGGAAAAGGAGCTAGCCACGTGAATGTGATGTAGAATACTCTAGAAGAGTCTATATTTTAACTTTGGTTGAGAGAGGAGGTAGTCAAACCTAACCACTAGTAGGCTATTTGGTTTTGTTATAACTAGGCCACTAGGAGGAAACAATATTCCATTATTTCAAGTGCATTTGTTCCATATCTGAGAAAAAGTAACCAAGAGGGATATGAGGTAGATCATACAAAGAGGATTTGTGCATTGTAGCATCCCATGGGCCACAAAACATACTTCTTTTTACTTGCAACCATATTTCCATTCAAAGAAAGAGAGTGCATCAACCTCACCTTCCAGTCGGGTTTTTCTCGTAAAATGGTTTCCCATAGTATATATTTTTTTATATGTGTGTGTGAGATTTTATTTTTCCATTCTCTATTTTCTGCATATTTTTCATTCGCATGCATGCACTATTAATAGCAAAATCTATAGATCCAGGAATGTAATACGACTGTAATAGTGTAGAATTTTAGATTTTAAATATAATATTATCGAATTTGTTGTGACGAATTTTCTAGGGAAATATCCACGATAGTTTACAGATCACCAATATAAATCAGCCATGTAGAGATAACAATTTTTGTTCCCTTTAGTGTTGCACATGTTTGAGATCCACATAGTCAAATCATCCATCTCTTTTGGGTCCAATTTTATTTTCCTCTCCTGCATAGCATCTACTCCTACCATGCCAATTTCAGCCTGAAAATTCAATGGTATGTGGGATTGATAGCTTCAGGCTAAAGCTTCAACTCCAAAATGGACTTGGGATCTCCCCAAATTCCCTCTTCCTTTGCCACCTCACCTACAATGAGCTCTTTGTCGAGTCATCATAGCATGAGTGAGAAATACTTGAGATACACATAAGTGAATGAATGTGAAGTGATGAGGAAAATGTAGACCAAGCAACCCAAGGATACCATCCAATAAGGCACTATGCGAGCTATTAAGAGAAACTGAGAGGTCCTCCCCAATTCCATTGTAGGCAAGGGTGGGAAAAAATATAGGGGAAAACTCTCTAGCATCAATTTATACACCAAGAATATGTAGGAAAAAAACATGGTAGTCCAAGGAAACAACTAAGCGTATGTTTCAAAAGTGTATGTGGAAATATTTCCTAGGAGCCTCACTAGGAAAACTCCTACAGTGATTCGAGAGATATCTCCCACACAAATGCATTCAATAAGATAATCCATGCAAGGTGGTGGTTTAGATATCTGATAGAATCTTGAAATGAATGACTTGAGGGGCATGCTGGTGGAAATGTTGGTTCATAGCCTAAGCTCACCATTTGGCCTTCACCTCACTCCACTACATTGGCACCTTGATCAAGGAAGAAGAATCATGTTGATCTAGCTCATATCAATCTTTATTAAGATGAGAGCATCGAAAATCTTCCTAGGAATTGTTGATTATGGAGAATTGTCAGTTTTAGCCCTCATTTGTGTGTTTCTAAGCCACTCCTTTCCCATGACGTTGAACATAAAAGACATTGACAACATGAATTTTAAATATTAGAGAAGAAAAATGAGATGGAAAATTTTCCATGGGACAACTAAGGGAAAGTTGAAGGGAAGAGGAACCACATAATATTTTGCAAACCATCATGACCATTAATTGAGAATCACCTTCAATACAAAACTTGGGCATATTTAAGAGAAGAGTTTCCTTAATCAGCATTCCAATTGAAAGAGCTTGGTTTCTTTATTTCTATTAATTATCGTGTTTCAAACATAGAGATGAAGAAGAGAAAAGAGAATCTGATTGAAAAATACCTCCAAATCCTATATCCCTTAGGTTTCCCTTTTATGCTCCATCAAAGATTAATTTCACAAAGCCTTTAGGAGGACAATATCAATCCATGGGGGAGGATGATGACAGTATACTCACATAAGGTGAAGGCCCTCTATCAAGATTACATAGTTGCAAACTTTGGAGGATGGGATCTTCAATAGGAGACACCTCCTAGTTAGTGGGTACCTGAGATACTAAAAGAATAGAGTCTCGTAGAATTTTGAAAAGTAGCTTCTAGAGAGATCCAATTGAGAAAATTTAAATTTTAAAAATGTGACTATTATGTTTCTTCCATCATTAGAGGAAATTTGAGGTAAAAAATGTGCTTCAAAACAAAAAAAAATGTACCAATAAAATTAACTTTAAAGGAACCAATATGATTCAAGATGATGATGTGATCTTTGAGGGTAAATATTTTGGAGGAAAAGGAAATAAATATATATATATATATATATATATATATATATATATATATATATATATATATATATATATATATATATATATATAAATTGCATTTTTGGCTTGTCTCCTTAGAGGTTTACTCAAATATCAAGTGTAAACATTCATTGGATGTGTAATTAAATTTCACATCCAATGAATACCCATTTTGCATACTTTTGAGTAAACTCGCATTGAAAAATATTGAAAATATTAAAGGGTGTTCAACTCATTATTTTCATGTATTTACATTTTTTTTCAATGTGGGTCTACTCAAAAACATGAAAAGTGGGTACTCATTTGATATGGAATTTAACTCCGCATCTAATGAGTGTATACAATCGACATTTGAGTCAACCTAAAAACACACTTTTTTCATGTATTTCCAATATTTTTCAACTTGGAGTTACTTGGAAGTATGGAGAGTGGGTAATCATTGGATGTAGAATTTAATTCCACATCCATCGGGTGTTTACACTTGATGTTTGAATAAACCTATAAGAATATAATCCACAAATACATTTAAAAATATATTTTCCTTTCTTTTTCTTTAAAAATTAATAACTCATAATTATTTTAACTATTACTTCATTGTTTTCCTTAGGAGACTCTTTTTAGACCAGGGAAAATTTTAGGGGCTAACATTGATAGGTGGGCTAATTTTCCATGCTTTTTCCAAATAAAAAATTCGCCAATTTCCAATTTTTTTGAAAATTGATAAGCCCAAATTTTATAGTATAAATTATTTTACCCTAAAATTCACCAAAATTTTATATATACTAATATAAATTATTAGAAAAATAAATATTTTTACAAAAAAAACATCAAAAGTTTTACAATTTACATATTGGGGACTACTAAGATTCGCCAAGGTTTCTAAACTTTAAGATAAACGTCCATCCTTAAAATTTTCCGTGTTTTAGACTTCAAAATTCCCCTAATTATTATGCAGCATATCAATATCAGTGTAAGGAACCAAGCTCTATTCAAAATGGAGTTTGAAAATGGAGAAGAGATTCATCCCTCAATTGTTTTACAAATAAGAGATGGGTTCTAGCAAGATTAACAAAAAAGGGATATTGGTCGATGTCGTATGTCATTCATGATTGGATAATGATTGAACAAATGTTCACTAAATTTCTGAGCACCATAACATAGACAACATATAGAGGGGTTTTTAAAGATACATGCCAACAACCTATCCCATGTGAGAATATTTCAATGAGCAAGTGATCATGAGTTCATAAATTTTTCTCAAAATTGAAAGTGCTCGAAATTGTGCTGAACATGAGAGACTAGGTAGATCTCGTCTTTCTGATTTTGAGGCCATGAACGGTTCAAAAAACCTATCTCTTATGAGGGAGATATCGTGGTCTGATCGATTTCCAAACAGCTAGAGTTGTGACAGGTTTGACTGGTATGCCCAGTCAACATGCAGGTACACAATCAACAAAAGAAGAATATTACTAAGAATATTCCTTTTTCTTAAACCAGTCAGAGAATGCCAAGTGGCATGATTTCATTCGTTGATGGTGGATTTTACATTATTTTTGAGCCATTTAATGGGTGACACGTGGCTAGACCTAAGGCTGCCACGTGTCCCCTGTACAGTGTAGTAAAATTTTATTGAGTTCCGGGGGGTTTGACCCTGCGACCTCCAGCATGCGCGCAAAGCTCTCCACCAACCGGGCTACATGTTGTGACTTAACCACTAAGGGTCGAAGGTTTTATTTAAGGTTTAAAGCTTTAACATTTAGAGCTTGGGACCGCAGGCAGTCCTAACCCGCCGGTGGCACCGTGGAATGGCCACATGTCACTACAATCAACCGCAACATTAAATGTTACTCCACCAACGATGACTCTGCAACCATCACATTTAAACTTTTCACATGGCCGATTAAGTTCTAACGGTGGCTCCAACCATTACGGTAACACGGAGTTAACTCCAACATAAACTCTGACTCTACCCTAATCTTCGCATGGAGTTCCGCTTTGAGGTTAGTATAACTGTGGGAATTTCGGGGGTTGGCATGTGGCCATCCCCTCTCCTTAACGCTAAGCTTGACAGTTTAAACTGGCAGTTACAATAGGGCGCCCACCAAATTTTCATAATTTTCCAAATTTAACTGCAGACAAGTGTAGTTCTCCACATTTAGTGGAGGATTTCTAGAGGTTATTGGGAAAAAGGCTACGAGGGTCATTTTTCGACCAATTTGGGTGAAACAAAAGTCTACCTAGACTAATTGGAGCATTCTAGAGCCATTGGTGCAAAGAAAAAGGCCATTAGAGGCTTGTAAACACATGTATTTACAAAATTTTGAGCATAATGAAAGATGTACATGCCATTGGGAGCCGGACCAACATATGTAGCCCAGGAGGGGTGAACTACTTCATCATACCTACTGTGTAAATATTATGTGTAGTTTTATTTCTCTTTTATACATTATTTTTAAGTGTTATTTAGGCTTATTTTCATGCTTATAATTCACAAAATCATCTATGTTTCATGGTTTAAATCCTCAATACTTAAGAAAACAAATGGAGACAAGTATGCACATGTTTATTAACTAAAAAGACACTTAGAACAACAAACTAATAAAATCCTTTCAGATCAGGTTGGTGTTAGAGCTAGAGTTTGTTCTCTGGTGTTGTTTTATGCAAGAGGTTTTTTTAAATGTTTGCAAGTTTCACATACTTACTAGGCTCAAGTTCAAGAGAGGAGAAGGCACATTGGTGGAAGCAAGAGGGTCTCAAAGTGAGCCACCACAAAGGAGGGCAAGATTTCCACATTCTCCACCGCCTAGTTCACCTCATAAGGAAGAAGAAGCAGTATTAAGCATACCTTCAAAGGAAGAATAAATCCATGAAGAAGTGGATCCCAAAGAGAAAGAAAGAGTGTTCAGGAAGCATTCCTTGACATGATTGATATGGTGAGAATCCTTTTTCAAGAAAGGAATGATAAAATAGAAGGATAAGGATCCAAACTTCACAAGGAAGGACAGGGATCATTAGGAGGTCACAATGATGAAGATAAGTCAAAGAAGGGAAATGGAGGAAATGGAGGCAGTGGAAAGTCACCATCCTCACCCTCATCATCATCATCCTCTACTTCATTTTCAGTACATCAGTCACACAAGTCAAAGAACACAGGTAAAAGTCATTTTCTAAAACTTGATGTTAAGTTTGAATTGCCAATGTTTAATGGTGAATTCAATGCAGAAAAGCTTGATAATTGAATTAGGCAATTGGAGGTCTATTTGAGAATCCAAAACCTTCATGATAATTATACCAAAATCCAATTAGCTTCATTGAGAATGGAAGGTGCGACACTTGTTCGTTGGGAAGCCAAGACAAAGGAGGAGATCAAGAAGCATGGTAAGATTATTCTATCATGGGCTGATTTCATTTCTACAATAAAATGGCTTTTATCTATTAGCTCATATGCAGAAAGCCATAATTAACTGGAAAAATTTTAAACAATTGAAAGGACAGAATGTGCAAGTTTACACCCAAGAATTTAGGAGAAGAGCTCTCTTATTAGGGGTAGATTTGCAGAGAAAAGATACTTTGCTCAAGTACATAGGAGGCTTACATAGATATCTAATACATACTATCCTCATGTTTAACCCCACAAGTCTAGATAAGGTATGTGTTCAGGCCACACATCTAGAAGCTAGAGATAAAAACATTTCTGATGAGGGTAGGAACAAACCTTTTAAGGGGAAAAAAAAGAAAAGACCACAAAAGGTAAAAGAAAAAAGAATGCATCTGTCAAGAAAGAAGGAGAAAAATCGGTTTTTAAACATTTTTCAAGAGAAGTTCATAATGAAAATCAATGTTGGAAATTACATCCTGAAAAGAGACCTAAACATGTCAACAAAAAAGGGAAACAGAAAACTGCAGCTACAACCCAACATGATTTAGGAGAGGATTCAGGTGATGAATCTAAAAATGCAACCATGGGATTGAAGAACATGAAGGGGAAAGAAATTGAAACTAAACCCAGTACTAGTACATCAAACTGTCACATACAAGCTCCAAATGAAGAAGAGAGAATTGAATTGTTTCATGTGAGGGTCATATCCAAACATACTAAGATTGACACATTGTTTGACAGTGGGTCACAAACAAACTTAATCTCTGAACACTTGGTCAAGAAACCTAATCTTGAGACCATTCCACATACAAAACCATATCCACTTGGTTGGATTTGTAAGGATGAAAATTTACAGGTTTCAAAGAAATGTATATTGTGGTTTGCAATAACTGCACATTTTGTTGGCACAGTTGAATTAGATGTGGTTCTGCTTGACATAATAGGTATTGTGTTGGGAATTTCTTACTTGTATGACAGGAAATCGATCTTCCATCACCATGAGAACAAATACCATTTATTCAAAGATGGCAAGGAGTAAATTATTAGAGCACATCACAAGAAGACAAATATTGCTATGGTAAATGTTGGACGGGTAAAGAGGCTGGTAAATTCAAGTAAGAATTTTTCTCTTCTAATGATTAAGCCTAAAGCTGATGTTAATCATGAATCATTTGAGGATTGTGATCCTAAGTTAAAATCACATTTATATGATGTATTTGATGCACATCATGAGATGTTTCAGGAGCCAATAGGATTGCCTCCAAAAAAGGAGATTCAACATGAGATTTAGTTGCAGCAAGATTGTCCTCTTCCAAACATCGACATGTATCGCATGTCAATAATGGAGAATGTTGAAATAAAGAGGCAAATCAAAGATTTGATGGACAAAGAACTCATAAGGCCAAGCACTTTTCCATTCGGTTCACCCATAGTCTTGATTCCGAAGAAAGATGGGACTTGGCACATGTGTGTAGACTTCAGAGATTTGAACAAGATAATGGTAAAGAATCAATATCCATTCCCAAGGATAGATGATTTTCTTGATCAGCTGAAAGAAGAAATTGTGTTCACTAAGTTAGATTTATGAAGTGGATATCATCAAGTAAGAATTGTAGAAAGTGACATATGGAAAACTGCATTCAAAACCAAACAAGGACTCTTTGAGTGGTTGGTTATGCCATTTGGTTTGTGTAATCCACCGGCAACTTTCATGCGTGTTATGGATAGTTTTTTGTGTCCATTTCTTGATGACTTTGTGATTGTGTATTTAGATGACATACTGATTTTCAGCAAAACAAGAGAAGAACATGTCTTGCATGTGAATAGGGTGCTTGATGTTTTCAAGAAATAGAAACTATTTCTTAAAATGTCAAAGTGTGAGTTTGGAAAGACTTCTTTGGTTTATTTGGGACACATTGTAGGAGGAGGCGAGTTGAGAATTTATCCTTCTAAAGTGGAAGCCATTGTGAATTGGCCCACTCCAAAAACAGTAATGGAGGTAAGAAGTTTCTTAAGTGAAGCTCAATACTAGAGAAAGTTTATTATTAACTTTTCTACCATCGCAGCTCCTATGCATGCAGTGACAAGTGTGAAGAAAGGATTCCAATGGGGAGGCAAACAACAAAATGTTTTTGAAGCTTTAAAAGAAAATATTAGTTCAGCTCGAGTCCTTGCATTACTGAATTTGAGATAGCCATTCGAGATACAAACTGATGCTAGTGATTATTCCATGGGCGCAGTTCTTTTGTAGCATGGTAAGCCTATCGCTTTTCATTCTGAAACATTTAATGGTGTTGTAACTAATTATCCTACATATGACAAAGAGTTGTATGCGTTGGTACAAAGCATTAAGAAGTGGAAATACTACTTTATGGGTAAAGAGACGATTATACATACCGATCACCAACCATTATAGTAGTTGCAATCGCAAACAAAATTGTAGAAATCACGACATTTTAGGTGGATGGGATTTCTTCAACAGTTTCACTTGGTTATAAGGTACAAGAAAGGTATTTTCAATACAGTTGCTGATATGCTTTCAAGACCGATTATAAGTGCTTCTACTTTTCTTAAAAATGATTCTATTGTACATGAGAGTTACATAGAACAATATGCACATGATGTTTATTTTAAAGATGTGTATGCTAGTTTGAGTGAAGGGAATCAAGTTGAGGAAAATTATTATCACATGCATAACAATTTGTTGTTTCATTTGGGGAAGTTGTGTATACCACAAGGAGAGAGGTTAAGTGTCATGATAGAGGCTCATTCATCTCTTATTGTTGGACACTTTGGGGTAATCAAAGAAGTGGCGCATCTACAAAGGTATTGCTATTGGCCTCGCATGTTAGATAGTGTGTCGCGTTTTATAAGAGGTTGTTCTATGTGTGCAACAAGAAAGCCCAGCAATAGGAAGCTTGGGTTGTACACGCCACTACTAGTACCATCAAGACCATGGGAGAGTGTCTCCATGGACTTTGTTGGAGGTCTACCTATTTCAAGAAAACAACATGAATATATTTATGTAGTTGTGAATAGATTCAGTAAAGTGTGTATATTTATGCTATGTAAGAAAACCATTACTACTGAACAAACTGATGAAGTTTATTTTCAACATGTATGGGTTCATTATGGATTTCCAACTTCTATTGTTGATGACAGGGATTCCAAGTTCATTGGGAATTTTTTGTCCAATCTTTGGAGTACGATGGACACAAAGTTGAAAAAGAGTACTTCTTTTCATCTACAAACTGATGGCAAAACCGAGGTGGTGAACATAACCATTGTGCATCTTTTGAGAGGATATTGCAGCAAACATCCCAAGTTGTGGGATGAACAACTGCATTACATTCAACACGTTTACAACCGGGCAAATCACTCTTCTATAAATACATCACCTTTTGAAGTATGCTTTGGGTATTCACCAAAATCGCCATTAGACTTCATCTTTGAGAAGGATGTTGCAATTGATGTGCATAGTGATATTGACAAGGCTCAAAAGTTCATTGAGAAAATTCATATTATACATCAACAAGTTCAAGAACAACTTGAGGAAAGTCAAAGAAAATACAAGGAGAGGCATGACAAACATAGAGTTGATCATAAGTTTCAAGAAGGAGATGAGGTATGGTTGCACATAATCAAAGAAAGGATGCAAGGGGAAGGTAAAAAGCTCAAACCCATTTTATATGGTCCATTCAAGATCATAAAGCAAGGTGGTAACAATGCATTTCAACTTGACTTGCCTTCATATATGCAAATGTATTCAGTTGTTAATGTTGAAAACTTTCGTTTGTATGAGCCACCTTTGATCGATGATCAAGGAAGTGATGTTCAGCTACCTTCTATTGAAGATTTCTCTCCATAATTTCTAGATGAGCTCAACGAAGATAAAATTCTAGACAGGAGGACAAGAGCATCCAAGAGGGGAAGTGTTGACTACCTTCGAGTTGGGCTCAAAGGCAGTAAGCCAAGCAAGGAAAATTGGATTGAAGTTGGAAAGGTGAGGGAGTTGTACCCTCATCTATTGAACAGGTCATCAAAGTATTTTTGGGTCCAAAATCTTCCTAATGGGGAGGTGTGATCAAGAGTTCATAAATTTTGCTCAAAATTGAAAATTCTCGAAATTGTGTTGAACCTAAGCGACTAGGTAGATCTCGTATTTCTGATTTTGGCGCCGTGAACGGTTCGAAAAATCGATGTCGTATGAGGGAGATATCCCGTTCTGATCGATTTCCCAAACAACTAAATTTACGACAGGTTTGACTGGGAAGCCCATTCAGCATGCAGGTACACAGTCAGCAAAAGAAGAATATTCCTAAGAATATTCCTTTTTCTCAAACTAGTCAGAGAATGCCAAGTGGCATGATTTCATTCGTTGATGGTGCATTGTACGTTATTTTTGGGCCAATGAATTGGCGACACTTGGCCAACCTTGAGGCCGCCACGTGTCCCCTATATAGTGTAGTAAAATTTTATTGAGGTCCAGGGGGTTTGACCTCACGACCTCCAGCATGTGCGCAAAGCTCTCCACCAATAGCGTTGCATGTTGTGACTTAACCACTAAGGGTCAGAATTTTTATTTAAGGTTTAAAGCTTTAACATTCGGAGGTGGTCCCAACCCAGCGACAACCTCGTGGAATGGTCACATGTCACTACAATCAACCGCAGAATTAAATGTTATTCCGCCAACAAAGACTCCGCAATTGTCGCATTTAAACTTGTCACATGGCGTATTAAATTCTAACGGTGGCTCCGACCATTACGGTAACGTCGATTTAACTCCAACGTAAACTCTGACTCTACCCTAATCTTCACACGAAGTTTCGCTTTGCAGTTAATATAACCGCGGGGATTTTAGGGGTTGGCATGTGGCCACCCCCTCCCCTTAACGTTAAAATTACCGGTTACAGTAGCATCCCCACCAAATATTCGGAATTTTCCAAATTTAACTACAGACAAGTATAGTTCTCCACATTTAGTGGAGGATTTCTAGATGTTATTGGGAAAAAGGCTAAGAGGGTCAATTTTCGACCAATTTGGGTGAAACAAGAGGCTACCTAGACTAATTGGAGCATTATGGAGCCATTGGTGCAAAGAAAATAGCCATTAGAGGCCTGTAAACACATGTATTTGCAAAATTTTGAGCAAAAGGAATGATGGAGATGCCATTGGGAGCTGGACCAGCAGATGTAGCCCAGGAGGGGTGAACTACTTCATCATGCTTGCTGTGTAAATCTTATGTTTGGTTTTATTTCTCTGTTATACACTGTTGTTCAATGTTATTTAGGCTTATTTTCATGCTTATAATTCACAAAAGCAGCTATGTTTCATGGTTTAAATCCTCAATACTTAATCAAACAAATGGAGACAAGTATGCACATGTTTATTAACTGAAAAGACACTTAGCACAAAAAACTAATACATTCCTTTCAAATCAGCAAGGAACCATAAGGAATGAGCCACTTTTAGCCACAATTGATTACTCCAAATTTGGGACCAAATCTGAAGGTTTTGGAGTTTGAGCATGCTTAGCTTAGATATGGTAAGCGTCTTTAATAGTGAAAATTCCCTAGAAGAATACCTCTATTGTAATTTAGCTTGGTCTTTTGACAAGGAAATATGTCTTTGTTGTAAGAATTTCTTCCAATTTATTCTGAGCATGAAGAAAGAGCCTAGTAAATTTCCAAAAGTGCAGAGTCTTCTAAAGGTGTCAATTTGTTTCTAGGAAGGAACCCCTCCAATATTCCATGACCAAAAGGAATTAATGAGATGTCATTTTTCTGCGAAGATCCTAGAGGTCCTCTTGAGATGCTAAGCGAAGAAACTTATGCTAAGATTCATCCGAAAATTGAATCATTTTCCCATCAAGGACTTCCCAAAAGCAATGGTTTTGAACCAAGTGCACCAAGTTCTTGCCTCAACATATAAGATTCCAAATAGAGGAGCCTACGGGGCATTGTTGCATTAGGACACATTACTTGGTTGTTGTTTTAGACTATTGCACTATTTTTTTAGGTTTTGTGCCAAAACTTCTATCGCCCTTGAAGCCATCTCCACTAGAGTTTGGCTCCAAGGACCATACATAAAATTTCGAGATCAGAAAGACCTAGCCCTCACCTTTGTTCAAGGAGGCAAATTTTTCTAGCAAACAAGAGCCCGTTTCCCTTCTTTGGATGCACCTCAGCACAAAAAGGAGCGGTAAAGAGATCATATCTAGATCAATATGCATTTGGGAGCTGCTAGTGAAGAAAAGAGGTAAATCAACAATGCTTGGATCACCGATTTAAACAACACGGCTCTACATACAAGGTTGAGTGAACAAAACATCCCACTGCCAAGGCCCTTGGTTATCTTTTGAATGAGGTCTATCGAGGGTTTGCTCTTGAAGGATTTCATCGTGAAAGGGGCATCCAAATACTTAGAAGGGAGGAAACAACATTTAAATATCAAGCGCTTGTGATGTGACATTGAGGGAACAAAGCTTTTAAGAAAATGATCTCTGACTTGTGCAAAAATAATCGTTGTTATAAAATTATAAATTTAAATAAAGTAGATGATAACCAATTTTCTAACCAGCACAACCAAACTTAATTAACAGTGAGAATTCTATAATATATATCCAAAATTTTATATTAATCAGTGTCATTCAATATTTATACAATTCCATTGAATAAAATGTTTTTTTACTTTATTACGTTGAAGGCTTTTTAAGGAATAGATACATGTCAACCTATGGCACTACCAGTGTCACACTCTTTAACTGTCGCACATTACATGAGAGTTCTCCACTTACAGTCATCTTTTCATGCCACTACCATTGTCACACTCTCTAGCTGTCCCACATTAAATGAGAGTTCTCCACTTGCAACCATATTTTCTTTCTACATCGCATATATCTTGGTTTCAGGCGTGGTGATAGCAGGGATTGGTGTTTCTTTTTCTTAATTAGATAAGGAAGCAGCCCAGTCAGCCACCCCAATATCGTCAAGCTAACACGTCTTCGCGTCCGACGTGGCTACCGTTGGGCCAAGAAATGTGGGTCCCGATTGCTTCCTATTCAAATATACATCACCGATATGATTTGGTTTCAATAATAATGTGAATATATTATTGAATTTTAATTTATTTTAAGTTTGTTTAGTTTTTTTTGAATATAGATTTGTTTTTCTAAAGATTCATATATTTTGATTTAAATTGATATTAATGGATTCAAATTGATATTAATGAATTATTTAAATTGATATTAATTGATTCAAATTGATATTAATGAATTATTTAAATTGATATTAATTGATTCAAATTGATATTAATGAATTTAATTATTGTTTGTAAGTTGTTTGTGACTATGAAGTTATTAAATTGTTTAATAAAAACGTTGTAGCCAAAAGAGAGGAGTGGAAGGCTTTTGGTTTAAAATCACATAAACATTTTAAAGCTTTTTAATCATTTTACAAATTTCTTGACTACTTTTTAAATTCAATTTTTAAAATTTTTTATTTATTTTTATGAACAAAATTATCAACAAATTTGTAAACGCAAGAAAAGCATAATATACATATCACACTAAAATATATAACATATAAATAGTAGTTTTAAATTAACCTCCATGTTACCATATAAAATTATATTTAAATTTTATTAATAAGCACATAAAAATTAATATTTACAGTGTAACAAGATTCTTAACCATAAATATTCATTCCCATTTTACCATAGATATTATTAACTTCTAAATAGGCTTTCTTCTAAAAACATGACCAATGTTAACATCTCATACATTCCAAATTAACTAAAAATTTATCTCAAATACTTTTTAACCTATTATATTTTTTTTCTAATTTTAAATCATTATTATTATTATTATTTTAAATGTCTCTAATATATATCATAGTTATTAAATTGAACCAACTTGGCATAAAATACAAAAATTCCCAATACCATCCTCTGGGCGGATTAATATGCAGTTTTAGATATGGTACCGTAATATTGGGAAACAAAATATTTTTGCTTTAAAAAATTGAAAGAGGAATAACTTATTTACGAAAACTCATTTGGCACTTTTTGGAAACATTATTTGAAATACTAAGCACGATAGATTGGCATTACCAGCTCTCTGTTCACCGCATCATGAGCATTGACGCTGATTACGGGAATTCATTTTTAATTGATCACAATTTAAAAAAATGAATTTGTTGATATTATTCTTGAAAAAATTTATATCATGTAGCTAAATAATTTGAAAGCACCTCAATAATTTTAGTTTTATATAAATTTATTTAATATTTGATTCATAAATTTCTGAATATGTAGAGATCACTTTATACTTATTTTTCACATTTAAATATTTGAGATTTTGTTATTATTATTAACAATTTTTTTTTTTATATATTTTTTTTCCATTATACATTATTAACAAATTTGATATATTTTATTTTTCAGCATTTTTAAACTATTTTAAACGGAAAATTTTTGAACACTAAGGATCACTAAGGATCAATATTAGGGAATTCTTGAATTTTTTTTCCTACCCTACCAAATTTTTTTTTTTTTTATAAAATATTTATTAATATTAAATTTTAAAAAGTCTAATTATTTTCGTGTTAAATTTAATTCTAATCAAAATTGAAATTTAAACTTGATAACCATGAAATATACTATTAAAAAAATATATATCACACTTCATAAGAAGGGAAATCTTAACTCCAAAACAATCATGACTCTATAGAAATATCAAGGCTGTAGTTTAATTAGACTTTTTTTTTGTCTTGAAAATCATGGAAATCCCTGTAAAATTTTAAGAAAATTTGGCAAGGATTTTTGTAAATCAAGGTTATAGCTATCAAATTTAGATATTTTGGGTGCCCTAAAGGTTTTTGATGGTGCTGAATCCATTTACACCATCAAAAACATGATTCAAACACTGTCACTGCAGGATTTCTTTTTTTTTTTGCCCAAATTCCAACCACTTTTAGCCGTCTAAACAATTCCTCTCCGTAAACAACTCCTATATCAAAAGTTAAAAATTTATATCTATCCTTCCAATTTAATAAATCTTCAGAAATCCACATACACATTGGAAAATGTATTCGAGGTTGTGTGGCCAAATGTCCGTCTATACCTTTAGCCAAAGGTATGTTGGAATTTCTGGAGAATTCCGTACACAGAGGAATAAAAATTCCTCAACACAACACAAAGATAAAATAAAAATTAAATTGCGGACACACAAAGAGATAAGATATAATTTATATTTCATAAAACTGTTAAACTGTTACAAAATCGGATTCTTGTTGGCTGCTACACACACAACTCACTCTTTCACTGTTTCACTCACAGCAAAAATTGCTCTCTCTATCTCTGTCTTTGTTTTCTGCCTTCTGGCTAGAAATTACAATACACGACAACTCACAAAATGCTCACAACATATATAAGACATTACAATATATATATATATATATATATATATATATATATATATATATATATATATATAACCAAAGTTAAAAATCTAAATGTACTGCGGTAACTAAAATTAACCCAAGTTAAAAACATTAAAACATGATGCGGCAAATGTAAACTAAGTCAAAACATTTAAAATAAACTTTCCCTTTATAATTTTTAGGAGCTGCTTGGAAGACCTTCACGTGAGTTCCCTTATCCCCCTGAAATTGGTTTGGTTTGAAAAGAGGTGGGTCCAGAGATGAGTGACGTCACCTCCTCCAGGGTTTGCCTTCCCCTGTGCTACTCAAGCTTGGATGTCCTCTCGGAATGTTGCTGTTGTGCAATGAATATGGTTGGTGGAGTTTAATGCGGTGGTTGCTGTTGATAAGTGATATGTGGTTGCGTGAAGTTCTAAATTGGAGATTGCCACCGCCTTTGTTGTCCTTTCCCAAATTCTCATTAGAATTAAATTCTCGCTGGTGTTTGCTATATTTCGATCCCATCAAATTAAATTTGTCGTCCTGCTGTTTGTGCAGGCAGTTAGAATTAATATTCCAACACTCTCCCTTAATTTCAACTGTTGGGTTTTCTTGCATACCCAGGCTTTTCCTTAAATAATTAAAACTCTTCTGCGTTAATGACTTTGCCAATATATCAGCAAATTGTTCCTCTGTCCTGCAGTGCTACAAAACAATCTCACAATTATTAACCAGTTCTCGTATAAAATGAAATTTTGCATCAATATGCTTTGTTCTCTTATGGAAGACATAATTCTTTGATAAAGCTATCGCTGAGCTGTTATCACAATAAATTATTGTTCCTTTGTCTTGTTCATGACATAAATCTCTGAGCATTCTTCTCATCCATACTGTTTGGCATGTTGCTCCTGTTGCTGCCACATATTATACCTCTGCTGTTGATAAATGCATAATTGATTGTTTCTTGGAAGCCCATGAAATGGCTCCCGATCCCAAATGAAACACATATCCAGATGTGCTCTTCCTGTCATCTACACTTCCATCCTAATCAGTGTCAGTGTAACTAGTCAATTTAAAATTTTCAGATGGAGAGTAGAAAATACCATACCCCTTCATTCCATTCACATACCTTAGAATCCTCTTGGCTGCCTGCCAATGAGTCTCTTTCAGCCTTTCCATAAATCTAGAAATTAAACTTGCAGTGTGCATAATATTCGGCCTAGTTGCAGTCAAATACATGAGGCTACCAACTATGCTTTTATACAAACTTGGATCAAAATCCGTGTTGCTGTCTTCTTTGCTCAATTTTAACCCCATGACAGTTGGAGTTATCGCTGCTTTGCTGTTCTGCATATTGAATCTTTTCAACACTTCTTCCACATATTTTTCTTGGGAAATAAAAATCCCATTTTCATTTTTCTCTACTTCTATTCCAAGAAAATATCTCAAAAAACCCAAATCAATCATTTCAAATTCACTCTTCATGACTGCTTTAAAATCAACAATAAGAGAAACTTCATTGCCAGTAAAGATTAAATCATCTACATATAAAACAACAATAAGAATCTTACCATCATTTTCTTTTATGTAGAGTGTGGGTTCTCCATCACATTTCTCAAATCCATTTTCTGTCAGTTAAGCATCTATCCCGCTGTACCATGCTCTCAGTGCTTGCTTCAGTGCATACAGAGATTTTTTCAATTTGCACATATTGTGCTCTTGGCCTTCAATCTCATAGCCTGGAGGTTGTTCAACATATACCTCTTCTTTCAATACTCCATTTAGGAATGCAGATTTCACATCCATTTGGTAAACCTTCCATTTGTGGTGTGCTACTATGGACAATATTGTTCTGACGGTTTCCATCCTTGCAACTGGTGCAAATGTTTCCTCATAGTCTCTTCCTTGTTGCTGCTTGTAGCCTTTAACAACAAGCCTGCGTTGTGCCTTTCAATCTTGCCCTCAGCATTTCTCTTGGTCTAATAGACCCATTACTCCAATGACTTCTTTGCCTTTAAGGAGGTCCACTAACTCCCATGTATTACTCTTTTCTAATGCACCAATCTCTTCGTTCATTTCTTCAATCCATTTTTCTTCCTTTACAGCATCTTCAAAATGATTTGGGTTGTCAACATGAAAATATAAAGAAAATAAAGAGTTCAGACCAGCATTATCATTTACCTCTCATTATTCATAAATCTCACTCAGATTTCTGAATCTCGGTCTTCTTGGCGTACTTGGAATTCCACTTGAACTCGAGGGAGTTTCAGTTCCCTGTGGTGTGCTTGAAGAAACACTTCCTTGATTTCTCAACGCTGTTCTATTTCCAGCTTGTGGTGTGGTTTGTTGTGGTTGCAGTGGTGGAGGAGGAGCCACCAAGGAGGGATTTCCAGCTGCTGTCTCTTCCTCTTGTTCTTCGTGAGACACACGTCTTCACATTCACCATTTTCTCTAAGCTCCCATCCCAATATTCTTCTTCAATAAACTGCACATCTCTGCTTATTATAACTTTTTTGGTGGATGGATTATAGAGTTTGTATGCCTTGGACTCATCACTGTATCCAACAAAGATACATTTCTCCCCCTTATTGTCCAACTTCTTCCTTAGTTGATCCAAAATGTGTGCATAAGCCACACAACCGAATACTCTCATGTGGGTGACATGCTGCTTTATGCCACTCCACGCTTCTTCTGGTACTCTGTTCATGACAGCTTTGGTTGGGCATCTATTCAAGATACACACTGCACAATTTAAAGCTTCAGCCCAATACTCATTTGGAAAATGTTTCGCCTTCAACATACTTCTTACCATGTCCATGATGGTCCTATTCTTCCTTTCCGCAACACCATTTTCCTAAGGTGTGTACCTTGTGGTAAACTGCTTATGTATGTCATTCTCCCTACAAAACTGTAGGTACTCTTTGGAGATGTATTCTCCACCTATGTCAGTTCTTAGCACTTTGATGTAGTGCCCACTCTGCTTCTCAACATGAGCTTTGAAGTGGCAGAACTGTTCAAATACTTCACTCTTTTGTTTCAAGAAATGCACCCACTCTTTTCTGGTGTAATCATCTATGAATGTCAAAACATATTTGTTGCCAGCTAAAGATGGCATTTGCATTGGTCTACACAAATCCGAGTGGAAAATCTGTAAGGGTGTCTTTGCCCTTATACTCTTCCCTGCTGGAAAGATTTCTCTGTGTTGTTTGCCAAATATGCAGCCTTCACAAAGGCTATTCGGTTTTTCAATCAGTAGTAATCCCTTTACCATTCCCTTTTTGTGCAACAAGTTCAGGCCTCCGAAATTTAGATGTCCAAATCTCAAGTGCCATAACCAGTTTTCATCTTTCACTTCCTCTTGAAAGACCTCTTGTGTTACAGCTGCTACATTCATTCTTTCCTTCAAGTCTTCTCTGAGCTTGAGAGGAAACATACTATTTCTTGTCATCTGCACCTATGCAATGACTTTCTTGCTTGGAGGTATGTCCATGATTGTGCACACATCATCTTTAAAAAATACATTGTAGCCCTTGTCTATGAGCTGTCCAATGCTCAAAAAATTACATTTCAAGCCAAGTACATAATATACATCTGGCACAAACTTCTGTTCTCCATTTCTTGCCAGGATACTTACTCTGCCTTTTCCCATGACAGAGATCTTACTATCAGTTCCTGTTGTTACTTCATATTTAACATTTTCATCAAGATTGGCAAACATTGCTATGTTTCCAATCATGTGGTTACCACAAACTGAGTCTAAGAACCATACATCATCTTGTCCATCTTGTGCTATATTACATGTTAACAACACATTCTTCTGGTTCTTTTCTTCTTTTGTAAAATTAGCATTCTGCCTATTATTCATGTCATTTTTCTTTTTCCTACATTCATTAACATAGTGCCCATATTTCTTGCAATAATGACATTGGACTTGGGATTTATCATACCTTTTTCCACGAGCTTGATGTTGGCTTGAGCCTTCATTCTGGTTTTGATAGCTGCCCCTTCCACTCGAACTTGCAAGGTTGTTTCTTCCTCTGTTTTGGCTTCTGCCTCTTCCTCGGTTGTTTGCTCTACCTTGACCTGTGCCTCTGCCAAAAGACATTTGAGTCTTGAAAGCTTGTTCCAATGAGGAATCTATCCCTCTATTCAGTTTGTGTTCATGAGACATCAGGGATGCACTTAGGTCATCCACTGTAAACAGTGAGAGATCCTTTGTCTCTTCTATTGCCACTACTATGGCATCAAATCTTGAGGGTAGACTTCTCAAGATTTTCTCCACAATTCTTCTTTCTTCAAGTGTCTTTCCATGAGACCTTATCTAGGTAACCAACTCAATAACATGCGTGAAGAATGAATCTATAGTTTCAGACTCTTTCATACAGAGAGTTTCAAAATCTCTCCTCAGCATTTGCAACTTTGTTGTCTTCATCTTCTCCATGCCTTGATAGGCTGTTTTGAGAATATCCCACACCTCTTTAGACTTTTTTGCTGCTGCAAGCATTTGGAAAATTCTCTCGTGTACATATTGAAAAAGATAGAAGAGGGCTTTAGGGTCCTTCTTCCTATTATCTTTTAACAAGTCTCTTTCTGTTGCTGTCAAAACAGCGAGCGCTATAGCGTCTGCTGATTCTGGGTAGCCATTCTCAACTAGCTCCCATATGTCCTATGAAGCAAACAGAGATCTCATCGTGATTGCCCAATAATCATGGTTCTTTCCATTAAACTGTGGAAGTTGGGGATTCGTTAAGCTGGTTCCTGCTGCCATCGTGACTATGCAAACACGGCAGTTTTCTTGACTGTGTTAAAAAAAACAAATAGACACTTTATCTGCTCGAGAAATCCGCTTCAACAAACTTCTTATAGCTTCTACAATGAAGAGCAATCTCTGCTTCTTTCACTGAGTGCCTAGACTAGCTCTGATACCATGTTGGAATTTCTGGAGAATTCCGAACACACAGAGGAATAAAAATTCCTCAACACAACACAAAGATAAAATAAAAATTAAATTGCGGACACACAGAGAGATAAGATATAATTTCTATTTCATAAAACTGCTAAACTGCTACAAAATCGGATTCTTCAGAACTACTGTGTTCTAAATTCACAAAAATAACTTCTGCTGACTGCTACACACACAGCTCACTCTTTCACTGTTTCACTCACAGCAAAAATTGCTCTCTCTATCTCTGTCCTTGTTTTCTGCCTTCTGGCTAGAAATTACAATACACGACAACTCACAAAATGCTCACAGCATATATAAGACATTACAAAATATATATATATATATATATATATATATATATATATATATATATATAACCAAAGTTAAAAATCTAAATGTACTACGGTAACTAAAATTAACCCAAGTTAAAAACATTAAAACATGATGCGGCAAATGTAAACTAAGTCAAAACATTTAAAATAAACTTTCTCTTTATACTTTCCGGGGGCTGCTTGGAAGACCTTCACGTGAGTTCCCTTATCCCCCCAAAATTGCTTTGGTTTGTAAAGAGGTGGGTCCAGAGATGAGTGACGTCACCTTCTTCGAGGGTTGCCTTCCCCTTTGCTACTCAAGTTTGGATGTCCTCCCTAAATGTTGCTACTGTGCAATGAATATGGTTGGTGGAGTTTAATGCGGTGGTTGCTGTTGATAAGTGATATGTGGTTGCGTAAAGTTCTAAACTGGAGATTGCCACCGCCTTTGTTGTCCTTTCCCAAATTCTCATCAGACTTAAATTCTTATTGATGTTTGCTGTCTTTCGATCCCATCAAATTAAATTTGCCATCCTGCTGTTTGTCCGGGCAGTTGGAATTAATATGCCATCAAGGTAGTAGTGATGTTTGAAAGTACTTGTATATATTATTGGTAGTAAATCATATTGATAAATATTTAATAATATTCTTATAATTAATGGTTTGGTTTTGTAAATTAATTTAGTATTTTACTTAGTTATGATTTTAAAATTAAATTATTATTATTATTATTTATTTATTTATTTGTAATAAATACATAGCAATAATTGTGAAATAGTATAATTTATAACAGCTGTGTGATTGTGAAATAGTATATTTACATTAAAAAAAATAAATTCCAGATTAAATATACAAATTAAAAGCCAGAATTTTTTTGGATTTAAAATACAGTTGAGTTGTGCCATCAACGTCTGTTCATAAATAGCAAGAAGCGATTAGACCTGGCTGTCACAGCCATAAACTTCGTATTACAAAACTACCACAATAGAGAGATTATTACTTTGTCATTTTGGAAGTACAGACTGGCTGATCCTGTAGTTGCAGTGATGTCCTCGCTTTTCTGGAGAACAGATTGATTGACACATTTACTGCTTTGTGTGTAACATGTGTATTCTTACAGCGATGATGTGTATTCCTACGAGCTTCAGCTGTCGTTCCCCTTGGGACTTTGCCGCTTACCAATGTTTTTATAACTCAAACCTTTTCTTGGGACATAGACACTTAATCTAAAGTTTGAGATTTTAACATGCGAAGTGTTTTTCTGTACTTAACGAATGCTCCTGTGAAGTACCCAAAAACTGCGTTTGACACTCGAATTTAAGTGAGGTATGCATTCGGTAAAGAAATTTGGAGAAATATAATATATTATTTAAATTATTGTATTAAAATGTTAATAATTTATAATATTAACTACTTAATTCCATATATTTTTAAAATCTAGTAAATCATGTTTATATTTTAAAACTAATATTAAGATTAATATTAAGGTTAACAACATTAATATTGATATTAAAAGTAGTATTAATATTAACATTTAGATGAACCATTTTTTTTTCGGATAAGATTAATAAAATGATTATTAACATTGTAGCTAATATATTATATATTAATAATAACATTAACATTTTATTTTAATAGGGCTTATTCTAAAAAAGTCACAAAATAGCTAGGAAATTAATGGAAATTTTAGCAAGTCGTTTTTTTTTCCCGATTCAGCAAGAAATACCTAATTCAGTAAGAAATCTGATGTCAAAGTGAATTTTTGGTCTCCATAGACAACCTCTTAATATTAATATCATCCTAGTATGAGGGAGATTTTTTTAGGTAATGTTATATTTAAAAATAATATAATACTTGGTAAGGTTTTGCAAATGGGGTAGCAAGCTAAGTGAGTTTGATTGTGAGGAAAACTCCATAGTTAAGCGTGCTTGAGCTAGAGGCGATCTAGGATGGGTGATGTCTCGAGAAGTCTTGGTTACTGGGTGCAAGCCCCGAAAGTGATGATTGATGCTATGTAATTCATTTCACTAGTTTCAATCTCACTTCTTCAATCCTGTGAGCATCACCTGATGCAATGAGTGCTAAGTGGACTATTAAAAAATCATGAGAAATTAGTGAGTTACGACTACCTCTCATGGAAATGGTCATACATGAATGACTTACTTAACGTAGTTGGATCCCAAAAAATAATATCTAATATAATGCACTGCGAAAACCCATCAATACTTAAATACAAAGAGTAACGAGAGCTCTACTTGAATGGTTCATGATGCACAATAATTGCTAAGGTTTTGCAAATGGGGTAGCAACCTAAGTGGTCTTGATTGTGGGGAAAAATCCACAGTTAAGCGTGTTTGAGCCAGAGGTGATCTGGGATGGGTGACCTCCCAGGAAGTCTTAGTAACTGGACCATGCAAGCCCGAAAGTGATAATTGAAACTATGTGATTCATTTCACTAGTTTCAATCCCACTTCTTCACCCCTATGAGCATCACCCGATGCCATGAGTGCTAAGTGGACTATTCAAAAATCATGAGAAATTAGTGAGTTACGATTACCTCTCATGGAAATGGTCATACATGAATGACTTAATTAACGCAGTTGAATCCCAAAAAATGATATCTAATATAATGCAGTGTGAAAACCCCTCAATATTTAAATACAAACAGTAAAGGGAGCTCTACTTGAATGGTTGATGAGACATAATACTTCCACAGTTAAGTGGGCTTGATTGTGGGTAAAATTCCACAGTTAAGCACTCTTGAGCCAGAGGCGATCTGGGATGGGTGACCTCTCGAGAAGTCCTTGTTACCGGGTGCAAGCCCCAAAAGTGATGATTGGCGCTATCTGATTAATTTCACTAGTTTTAATCTCACTTCTTCACTCCTGTGAGCATCGCCCGATGCAATTTGTGTTAAGTGGACTATTAAAAAATCATGAGAAATTAGTTAGTTACGACTACCTCTCATGGAAATGGTCATACATGAATGACTTACTTAACATAGTTGAATGCCAAAAAATGATATATAATATAATAATACTTACATTAAAAGATTAAAAAATTATAATAACAAAAAAAGTCAATATTGGCCATGAATAAAACACTTAAATTATTATTGCTTTTATTTTACATCAAGTTTTATATAGACATAAATTAAATACTTAAATTATTTTTTCTTTTATTTTACATCAAGTTTTATATAGAGAGATAAAATAATTGAAAGTAAGAAAAAATTAATTTAGTTTTTAGTAAGAGAATATACATAATTCCTTGACAAATGGCATGTAAAAATAATATTATTGATATATATGATGTGTAATTAATTTATAGTTGACATGTAACATTTAAAACAAAAATATATACTCATAACAAATAATAATCATAATACTAAACTTGTAATCTGTTCAATGTTTAACATATAGATCACATTTTAAAAAATATTAATAACAAAAATAATTCAATGTATATATATAGAGAGAATATATCCATCTTAATTCCATATACAAAGTGCTCATAGGAATGAAATCTCATAAAGTGCAAACATTTCCTCAAATTAATAATATTAATGTTCATATTAATAACGATATTAATATTAAATTAAGGTGTATTAATTACTTATTAATATCGTTTAATAATAATAATAATAATAATCTTTACATTAACGCATTAATAATACTTTTATGTACACATTAATAATCTATTAATCTAGAAGTTAAGATATTAACCATGATTAATGTCAGGCATTAGGTTCAACTTTCCTATAGTTAATCAAAGACATCGTGTACACATTTTCAACCTTATCAACCATAATTAAAATTTAAAAATGTTTTAATAATAATATGAATAATATTAAATTAATACTTTTATAACATTTTTCAACCATGCAACCATATTCAACCATGGTCAAACTATGTCAGCTATGGCTAACCATGGTCATCCATGGTTAGAATGGTCATCCAAAGTGTGCATGGTCAACTATATCCATTTATAGTTAAACTTTGACAAAAATGGTCAACAATGTTCACCCATACTCAACCATGTCAATCATGATTAACTTGGTTAACCATGGTCAAAACAGACATCATGTTTAGCCATGATTAACAATATGCATTATGTTCAACATGTTTATAGTTAACTATAGACATCATGCCAAACATACCTATAGTCAACCTTAGTCAACCATCTTCAACTATACTCAACTATGTTTGACCATAATCAACCATAGTCAACGATGGTCAACCATAGTCAGTAAACCATAATCAAGGTATAATTTTTTTAATAATAATATTAGTAGTAATAATTTTATAACATTTTATCAGTGCAACCATATTCATACTATGATCCATAAACTACTGTGGATATTCTGCTCGATAGCTCATCACAATAGATCCCATAGAATTATATTTAAAAATCTAAAATATACACTTTTACGATTTTATTTCTCTCTAGATTTCTAGATTTGTAGATTACTACTAAATGTGAATGCATACAAATTAAAATTATGTAGAAAATAGAGAACATCGAAATAAAAATTTACAAACACATTTGACACAAGATATGACTTTGGAAATCCTTTCGGGAGAAAAGCGCGACTGGAAGGTGAGGCCACTCTGCACTCTTTCTCTGAATAGGAAATGACTACGAGTACAAAAAATTATGGCGTGTGGCCAATGGCTACTATAGTGAAAAATCCCTCTTTTTGTGCTTTATCTATTATTTATCTCGGTTATTTTTACTCATCTATGGAACAAATACACTCGAAAAAAATGGAACCCATTTTTCTCCTAGTGTCCCGATTATAACACAACCTGATATCCTACTAGTAGTTAGGTTTGAATACCTCAAATCTTAACTAGAGTTACAATATATACTCTTCTCGAGACTTCTTCATCATAATCACATGGCTAACCCTTTTTCCATTTGTAGTGGGGGTTGACATGGCATATTCTCGAATTATCACTACAACATAAATGGTGGTTTTAAGACAATATTTGAGACAATTTTTGGGTAAATTGTTATAACTTGAGACAAAAAAAGACCTTTGTATTGTCTTAAATATTTTTATAAGCAAGGGTCTCAAATTGTTGTCTTAAAATATTTTCTCTATACATAAAATATATAATTCAAGCTTTATTGTCTCTCCGGAGATAATTTCATTTTTGTCTCTCCAAAGAAAATAGTTGGGATTAAATACATTGTTTTTATAGAGACAATATGTATTTAATCCTAGCTATTATCTCTCTAGAGACAATAAAAATTATATTTAAAGACAATAATATCCCTTTGTCCCTTTAGAGACAATACAAAACAATAAATCCATAAAAATATCCCACCATTGAAATAAATCAATATAAAAAGAATTTAATAAAAATAAACTACTATATCATTGATTAATTCATATTAGGGGACACTGGAATTGAAGCACCAACCTCCTGCCTATAAGTCAAATGCTCTTCCATGAAGCTAGAACCATTTAAAGAATTATGATTAGCAATGTCAAGGGGTTCAACAAGTAGCATATAGAGTGTGTGCATCTAACAGACTATGAATATATGCATACGAAAAAGAATTGAATCAACTTGTCCTCATGGTATTATTCAACCAAATACTCCAAGAAACAACAAAGATTTTGGTGTTAAACATTGTGGGGTTTTTTTTAAGCCAAGAAAGAGGCATAAAATGTCAAGTATTCAGGCCTGATCTTACATCCAAGCCTATTAATGGGCCTCCAAATTAGACATAAATTAAGGCCCATCTAACCTCTCTTAGGCACATGAAGGATATATTAAACCTATCCTTCTACACTTAAAAATGTTTTTTTAGCTTTAATATGTTCTTTGGAAGGTTTAAAGGTAATTTCATATTGTGTGCCCAATATTATTTATTTTTGCAGAATATTGAGAGAATATAGAGTAAATTCTAAATGAGATAATATAGGGACTTGTTCCCTAATACAGGATGGACCAATATTGGATAATAAATGAACTAAATATCATGAAATTATTGAAAAAATATGGAGCTCCAATAATTGAGAAAATCTAGGAATGTGTTTCGTGTCATTTAATGTGGATTCCTAGTGTTAGGAACTAGATCCACTATTTGAGGGATTTTGGAGGGGAAATATTCCTACTTTTAAAGAGAATACTTCCCCATAAATTTGTATAAGCACCAATTCAGATTTTCCTCTAGGAACATATATTTTCGAGTCTTCTTATGGAGAAAACTTGTTATTTAACAACTCGACTTCCATTTCTAGTAGGGATGAAATTGGATTGATTCAAATTATGAAGTTTGGTGCCATTTATAGCTTCTAAGGCTTGGTTTCCTTCATAGGACTCTAATTTTCCTTCGTCTTGTCCATCCCAAGAGGCTTAGATCCCTCTTGTACAATTTCTTTATTTCCTTTAATTGTATTTTTCACTTGCATCTCTTATTTATGCATTTACTATTCATGCTTCATTTGTTGTAGGTTACATCAGTTAAATGATTGAAGTAAGTTGTTTTTTAGGTTATTTACATATTCACAAGCATGATGCATCCTTAGAACAACTTTGAAAAGTCATATTCATCAGTAAGCTACTTGGATTGGTCTACTATTTCACAAATACATACTTTCTAGAAATAACAAAGTAAACTTTGAAATGGGAACTATAAACTGAAAACGAGAACTCAGGACAAAAAACCCCCCTAAAAACATGAAAAAAAAGCCCAAAAACGAAAAATGTTTATTCCAAAATGTGGTTTTATTATTTTCAGGGTTAATTTTCAACATTTTTTTTTAAAATGGTAGTAAAACCAATTTTTCCATTGCAAATAAATGGAAAAAATACACTAATGTTGTTCCTAGAATTACCATTTTTATTTTTCGGGCACAATTTCAATATTTTTTTAGTAATGATGTTAAATATAAAATAATGAGATTTTAAACACATTAAAAGTCAACGATTTTCATCCATGTCGTTAAACATATAATATCATGACACTAAAAGTCCTGAAAAATCTAATTGTTTTCAACCATAATGTTAAAGATATAAAAAAATTTACAAATTTTCACCCATATAATTAAAAATATTAAGTTTTTAACATATTTCAACCATTATATTATGAACAAATTATATGACTAAAATAACCAAAATATCAATACTTGTAGATTGAATGAAACATACATTATTTCTCTAAGTTATTGTTGCATTGTGAATATTCTAAACAAATGAATTCATCATAACTAAAACATATAATCCAACAAACATAAAAGTGACTCGTAACTTCATGTAAGATCATATGGAAGTTAAAATATTTATTTCCAGTTACCATGCAAACATCATTTATACAAATTGTCTTACACAATTATTCAAAATCACTCATATGTTTTTGCACACCATCAGAATTCACAGCTCTAGATGAATGATTGGATTCAGGTGAAGATGTTTCATATTCTTCTCTGTCATCAACTAGTGCCCCATTTGAGTGGACATGCATGTCCACCATTTGAGGTTTCAAAAGTATTCAAGATCTACAACTAGGTTCAGCAAACTCTCATCTCAACATTGTTTCTTCTGGTAACAACCTCTTTAGAATCTTTATCATCCTGAAGCAAAGAGTTCCTCTCTTTGTTAAATATAATTCATAAACAAGTATGTTAACTTCCTTAAATTTTAAGAGGTTTGTGCAACAACTATTTATATTTGTACCCTATTTTTTCTTTTTCTGCCAACTTTTTTTTATCAACTACCATCTCTGGTTTGTACACACCATTGAATGGGTATGTATTTTTAGCATACCAATGTACTTCAAAACCTATAGCATCTTCATTTTTTGAAATGACCTTTATAACCTTGGCAGCCCAGAATAGATATCCAAGTGCATCTCCATCTGCTAACACTGCAATCATGCAACCCTCCTTAATATCCTGTGCTGAACCCCTGTAAAGGTCTTCCATGGCTTCAGGTTGTGCACAACATCTTTTGGAACCAATATATATATATATTTTTCTTTCCTCTACCTGTGAAGAATTAATAATACCTTGAGATTGTTGTTGTTCAACAATGTTTACTTGTTGAAAGTCAACAAGAAATTGTAGCACACACACTAGTGTGGGACCACAGGTCCTAGCGATACATTAGTGTGAAAGCCATTTTAATTAAATAAATTGGTGCAATTTCTACTTTAATTTTCCCTTAATTAAATTGGACAATAAAATGTAATATTATCTCATAATCAATTGTAATAGTTAACTGAGAGTGATAAAGTCCATTAGCTCATGTATTTTGAGTTGAGGGTGGTTGGTGAGGCATGCAGAGTGATTCTATTAGTTATGGAGTTTGAATTGTAGTTGGTGCATTATTTTAATGCATGAGTACTCAGTTAAATCAGTTAGGTGATTTAAAGTCGGTTGAAATAGTTGTAAGTGTTTATTGCACTAGTGAGATATCAAGTGAATTAAATCATATTTAATTCACAATTAGTGATCTTCCATGCAACTGATGCTTTACTATTAATAGCTACATGCATGTCAGTTCCAGTGGAGATCCAGTTGAGACAAATGTTAAATGGATGTTAACAATCAGTTGTGTGATTAGTAGGTTGCCCGCATGCAATCAGACATCCATTAGATTTCCCATGATCCTTGTGCAGTTTTGGAAGGCCAAAATTCCTAAAGAATAGGGATTGCATTCATTAGGAATTGTGCAATCAAGGAAGGTTGATTAGAGTTTGAGAATTGGTTAAGTGTTGGTCGATTTTGTCAGGGTTAGTGTGAGACAGTTCTAAGAGTGTGGGAGACTGTTTTGAGAAGAGTGTGTTAGGTCCCCATAATTTGTTAGATTGGCAGACCAAATGTACAAGGCTAACATCAAACCAGTCTTTGGTGTCCTAGGACCTAGCCTTCCTCGACTCAGAGAGGGCTATTTCTATACTTGTGTGAAATATGTAACCTTTGATGGTTTTTAGGGTTTTATTTTAGGCTAGTTATTAGGTTTAGGGTTTGTTTTTTTGTTTGGTTGGATAGGTTGTCAAGTAGGTTTAATAGAGTGAGAGAGTATCAATCCATTGGGATATGGAGTCTGAAAAGATCTTGAAAGGTGTAAAAAATGAGTCAAGGATAGTTCAAAGGGCAAGTTGGCAAGGCCAAATGGATCTAAGTAGGTCTAGGGAGAGTGAATAACATGGAGTTGTGAAAATAGTGAGTTGATGGGAAATCAAGGATCCTTGAACAACTTAGTAAATAAGGGAAAACTTCTAAGATGATAGCATAATAAAAACTTGAAGAGAAATGAAGGATTCTTCAATATCAACTAGGCTAAGCAGATCTTAAAAACAACAGATAAGTAAGCTAAGAGAGCAGTGAAGGATTCTCTAAAACTTACTTGCAAACAAATAGAAATTTAGAATAACATATTAATAACACTAAAGAGAATTTAAGGGTCTTTAGCAAAAATTTCAGGAAGAAAACATAGAAATCAAGGAAGCAGGCAGAAGTAGGGTACCAAGAAGGCAAATCCTATTCTCTATTTATGTCCTAAGATTAAATGAACCATAAAAATAATGAATAACTAAAGAAAACGAACACAAAGATGGAATACATCACCATTCAACCATGCTTAATGAATCCTAAGAGTGAGCTTGAACCATAGAAGCACAGTCCAACACCATCACAAGGCACCAAAGCCAATTTCACCAATAAACTCAGAGTCTATTATATTTCTTCTCAATAACATCCAACCAAAAATTACAATGATGCCTCAAGGCAATATTTAACTAGTAAATGAGGAGGTGGAAACCCTAAGAGGCTTCTAGAAGTTATTAATGCCTCATAAATTCCATTTTTGTCCATTAAGACCATGCAAGGCCCAAGGCACAAAATATCTAATGTAATAAATGAAAAATAACTTCTAACACCTAACTTGGGAGTGATTTTCCCATAAAACCTCAAAATATCTATTTTAAATAAATATGTGTCTTTTTTTTACTTTCTGCTAAGGACACAACATTGAGGTCCAAGGGCGCAGTCCCTGCACTGAAAAAAAGGGGTCACCTTGCAACTAAATTTTGAATGCCTTCCCGATGTCAGAATGAGCTCCATGATAGCTCGTTGGAAAGCCTATTGAGTCTGTTTTCCAAATATTCCCTTGGTTTTCTGATTGGAATTTAGTTAACATTTCAAAAACAAAATCTCCCAAGGCTGCTAAGGGCGCATTGCTAGCCCTGAAAATTGGGCAGAAAGGTGAATTTTTGCATGTTTTTGGCCCTTTTGGAGGACCAGTCTTGTTCCAAATGAGCTGAAACTTGGTGATGTGATGTCCTTGACCTAATGAACCCAAAAATTTAAAGTTTTTCTTCAATGTATGCCCCAATAAAAAGCACGGCGCCAAGGGCGCTGCGCCCTTGGCCCTAAAAAATAGTCAAAAACCAAAAAAGTCAAAAATTGCCCAAATTTTGAAATTGACTTGCTTATGGTGTTTAGGATGCATGTAGATATAGATCAGCCATTTGTTCAAGGTTTTCTTTGTATTTTATCCTCATTGGGTCCATAATATCTTTCATAGGACTTATTTCCCTCACTGCTCTTTCCTCACTATTTGATTCTTCATTTGTTTGATTTCTCATGGGCATCTACCTCACTAACATTTACCTCATTGCTATCATTTGCCCTTTCCTTGTTTCTTTCTCCTTCAATGACATTAGCCTCACTGATATGTGCCTCATTTCCCTCACTACACTTTTATGACTGCTAACTTCATTGCCCACATCATCATTGTCCTTTGCTTCAAATTTCTCTGCCCTACTGACATCATCTTCCTTGCTTCCTTCTTCATTTCTCTTTCCCTCACTACCATTGTCATCTCTTTCTGACATTTTGACCACTCTGCCTTTGAAACCCTAGGATTGTAAATGGAAATGGGATGAAGGGATGGAGGAATGGTAGCCTTTACAAGTGAATGAGATGAATGAGTGAGGGTATAAGTATATGAGAATGAGGGATAAGATACCAACTCAATGGCAACCCTTTGCTGATATGTCAAACTATGTTTTGAACACTTGGGCTAAATGTGAAATTGAGATGAAAGTGAGATGATGGAGTGTCAATTTTTGCAAGTGAAGGGACAGAGTGTATGAAAGTTATGAAGGAAATGGGTTTAGGGGGAGACCTAGATGGGTGAAAACTTCCACAACACCCTATTTCACCATTGTCTTGACTGATACCCTTAGTAGGCAGATGAATGAGGCTTAAAAAATGATTTTAAGCATGAAATTTAGGGTTTCTCCTTAGGGTTCTGTTGACAGGAAAATCTGTCCAACCAACAGCAGGGGATCTCCCCAGTAAAAAGTCCGAACTAGACTCTAAATCGTTTGGAATAGGGATCTCGTCTGGGGTGTGGGCCCGACTACCACTTAATTCTCTTTTCCTTGGGTCTTGATAGGACTTCAATGAACCTGCGGACACACGCTTATTCAGATGGTACAAGACACATGATTGATGAATTAAATGAACATATAACACTATGAGTAGCAAGCTGAATAATAAAGCATGGGGCCAAAGGAAATGTTGTCAACAACATATCATTATGGTCATGCTTGTACGTTGTTCTAACCAGAGAAGAAAAAATTATTTATGGCAGAACACCGTTCACTTCCTTAAATGGTTTTGGTGATAATGTAAATGTCAGTAAACAAAGTTATTAACATTCATTGAGAAAGAGAAATAAACTTAGCACCATTAACACATGTTTAGAAAACTATAATGCATAAATGATGTCATTGGAAACACAGTTTCATTAATCAAAAGATGTTAGAAACTGAAAATGGAATACTCATAGTGTTCACACATTTACCAACATCAGATCTAAAAATGGAGTTAACAAATGCTTGTATTCATACTCAAAAATGTGTAGTCCTTCTATACAATGCTCTATATCTCTTTGAGTCCCAAAAAAAAGATCTTTCTAATCTTTCGGAAGGAAGTTTTTATAGGCCAAAAATTTCCCTTTGGGCTTCCTGAATTTTCACCTTCCTAACCATTGGGCTGCCTTGCGACCTAAGTGGAGGATGCGACCTGTGACCCAGTTGAATAGTGCGACCTGCGACCCCGTTGGATAGTGCGACCTGCAACCCAGTTGAACAGTGTGACCTGCGACCCAATTGAATAGTGCGACTTGTGACCTCCTGCAATCTGATCATGGGAGTGTGCACGTGATTGCGAGGTCAGGGGCATCAACTTGTTTCTCCTTGAGAAAATTCTGCCATCTGCGATAATCTGTAGTGACTGGGGAGATTAGAGGAACTTCTTCCCTTAATCGGTGCATGCACTCTAAGGCATTCGGAATCAAAGTCTCTCTCTTGAGTGTGACTTGGTTGGCTAAAGAGGCCAGTTTAGTGTAGATCCAAACTAGTGTAATGCCGAATTTAACCAAGTTCTCTTGTGATGCGGCAAGATCAGGATGCCATTTGTTGTAGCCTCTACAACAGGTTCCATTCTTTTACTCAAATGATGACAAAAATACTTGGAGAGGAGTTGATGACCTGTAGTTACCTCTGCTAGTGCTTGGAGAACCTTTGAAAAGAGCTTGGATGTAATTTGGAGTGATTTTAGAGTTTTGAGGGCTTAGAAAACTTCTCTGTCCAAGGGCACAACGCCTTTTTGCAGAGGGAATTTTGAGGCCTTCCCAGTGTCCAAATGGGGCCCATGATAGCTTGTTGGAAATCTTATCCTATCTACTTTCAGAATATGCCTTTGTTTTTCTGATTGAAGTTGATTGGACCTATCAAAATTTTATTCTACAAATATTGTTCAAAAAGTGCTGAATGATGGTATAGAAATGTAGAGTGCTGGTGTAGGCAACGTTTGGAGGCCTTCCTCAACTCCAAATTGAGCTCATGATAGCTCATTAGAAATCTCTTCTTGTCTAGTTATCATTTGACCCACCAAAAAATTCATTTTGAAAATCCAGCTATGAGAAAATGTAATTTTCCCAAGGTCACTCTATAAGTGCAACAATTCTCCCGTGACAACTGTATTTTTGACATTGCTCTAAAACCATGACACCTGTGTAAACTATGAAGGAGATTTTTCTTCCTGGACCTATGATGGAAAAAAAATCTCTCACTTTTTTCAAATTCATCTCTGTTTGGTCAGAAATTTTTTTTGAAGCAAAACTAGCCCTATGAGTGGGAAATGGCTTGGCTCTTGGAATGAATTCCTGGAAAATGATGGAGGCATGATGTTTATGAGTTGGTATGGCTTCATGATTGCTAATATGACCTACCATATGGATATTTTGCTCCTATGTCTCTTTTCCATAGCAAAACCTACCCTAGTGGAAGAGGAAATTAGGCTTTAGTGCTTCCTCCATGTCATTTTCTGTAAGGGGTCACTGTTTTGGCACTCAACTGGACTATCAAGTTCAAAAACCTAGTTCTCCCCAGGATCAAGTTTTCCTCCTCTGCTGTAAGTTGTATTCCTTTAGGAACATACCATTTACCTTGTCAATTTCTTCTGCTAATTGACCTCTTAAAACTCCTGCAGAAGTGCCAAGTTACATTTACCTTTTGTACAACTTGAATTTGACAATGTAGTCTTCTTTCGAGACTTTCAAATCTTTTCTTGAATAAAGATGTGTCAACATTTCAAGACCTCTGAACCATATCCTAACAAAGAAAAACAATGTCTAAAACACCAATGATTGACCTTGGACCATATCAAACCCTAATTGACCTAGTGGGAGGATCCTTTGACCTGGCCTTTGATTGAAAATTGGCTTGGAGTCTTCAAGTGTAAAAACAAAGTATTGACAAAGTGGTGTATTGAAGATCCAAAATCCAATGTACTTGATTTATCTAAAAATCCTATAGAGATAGTTTTGAGACCATCAATGCTTGAGGAACCTGGTAAACATGGAAATGAGTAGGCTTATAGGTAACCCTATATGCAAAGTGGAGCTATGGGCAAGGGAAAAATAGAGTAATGAGGTCATAGGTAGGAAAAAGGATGGAGATGAGTGGCATAAGCCCATAAGGAGTCCTTTTTAGGAGTGGCAGGGTTACCATGGAATGGAAAAATGGTAGAATAGTGAAAAATTTCTATAAGGGTAATGAAGGCAGTGAGATTTCTAAAACTCACAATGTTCAGTGAATTTTGTTTTTAGAAATATAGAACCAATATTTAGTCATCTACAGATAATAAAAATTACTAATGACTAACAGTGGCTCCACTTAGGGAGGGCAGCACCTTTTCGGGAGGTGTCCAAAACCTCAGAGTTCAAATCTCTGAGTTTTGAAGACTAGTGCCTTACTTGCAATTTGCAGATCTCCCTTCATTTTCTAATGTTCTCTTGAAGCTATGATCTTATAAAATCTGAAAACATGATTGCTTCAATCTCAATTCTTCCTACCCATCTTACTTTTCCTAACATTTTTTCTTCTTCCGGGTGCACTTGGACTGGCAAACCCTTGACATTCTTTTCCTTTGAAAGTTTAAAAAACTATCTGCTTGTACCCTTATCACTTCCAAGAGTTCAGATTAGGCTAATGAACTCTATTATTCTCTACCTAGTCTACTCATCTGTCAAGATTAAGTTGTTTGACAGAGTTTATTCTCTAACCTAATAACATGAAATTTAAAACATGATCAAACCAATTTTAAGTAATCTGATTTGTCATGGGCTGTGGCATTTTGGACAAGCTACACACGGAATTTATTTTTGTACAAGTGAAACTAGAAAATCAAGGGCTAATGATTTAGAATTTGTTACACATCCCTCTCTTTCTCCTTTGGTTTTGATTTGAGCTTTGAAACCAAGAATATTTTCCTAATATAATCTTCTGACAAGCCAAGTTTACATGGTCTGGAAACTCTTCTTTCACTAACCTATTAGCAGAAATTTAAAACATGTTCAATCATGATTAGGCTAGATGACTGAACAAGACTTTCTTTTCTCAAAGGTAGTGGCATTTAGGCTTGCACACTTTCAGCAATACTCTTTTTTGTTATGGGGCTATACCTACTCTTTTCTCTTGCCCTCTTTTTCTTCTTTTCTTTGTTTTTGTATTTCATTTTTCTTACAAAACAATCTGAAACTAAAGCTAGAAATATGCTCATAGTGCTAAGCTTATTGGCATACCTATCTATCCTAATCTAACTTGGAAATTTTTGTTGTTCTAAATGATACAATAGTGCTAGTGCAGCCAGTTAAGCAACAACAAAAATAGGTAAACAACCTGACTACTTGTCAAAGGGAGCAACAATATACCTTGATTATGTGTCTTTGTAACCAAGGTTATCATATGTAGTGGAAAATTATGAGGTATTTGATTCTTGTAAAGAATCCATGTCTGGAAACTTGAGCCAATCTAGATCTTCATGTAATCTGCTATAGGATCAACAAAAGCATGATGTAAACTTTTTATTTTAGGCCTCTCATGACTGGTTGGTCATCTGTATCCCAAATATTAACTCTGAAAACCTCATCTTCAGTCTGGTTTTTGAAAGAACAACCATCCTCAGCCTGCAAGTTAAAAGGTAATGCAATTTTCTCTTGCTTAGGGGAAGGGAGACTTTCCGAGAATGCTTTAGGGTCTTAGAAATTGTATGACTGAATTTGAGAATTTAAAGTTCAATGTCAGTTTCATAATTTTCAACCATTACCCCAGAAAAATTTTCTTAACTTGAGGGTTAATTTTTCTTGACCTCAAAATGAGAAAGACATCTTTTAGGAGATCATCATCAAGCTGAAGTTTTGATAACTAATTTGAAATTTCACCACATAGAAGGTTTGCCACAAACCTTGACATTTTGTTCAATCAGTCCGAGAAAAGGGTCACTGCACCTTTACAACCTGTCTGGAGTCTTTTACCAGTGGATTCTTTAGGTATATTGAGAGTTGTGGAGTCGCCAGGTGGAGGATTTCAATTTTGTTGTCCACCATCAGCAAACAGAGAGGCTAAAAGTTTATGAGAGTGTTTTGAGAATAGACATATCTGCAAGAATACTAAGCTCACACAATGAATGACTAGGTTCTTAGATTGTTATGACTGATTAGTGCATTCCCAGGGGGGTCTATGAGAACTAGTGGAGTTAGTAGGCCTACTGGAGGCCAGTGGAGTCACCCAGTGGATGAGGTTTAGTGCTTTGTGGGTTGGCTTATTGTCCACCATCAACAATTCAAAAAACAATATAGAGATGTTTTGGGTTTTCTGAGATCCTAAGGAATACTTAGATTTTCACTGACTCAGAAGGTCCCACCGTGATCGCTATTATGTTAGGTGGCGATGAGTCAGTGTATACTATTTGACAAGGGTGTTCTAAATTGTTTAAGGATGTCTAAGCTTGTTACTTACTCAGTGTCCCACCGTGATCACCATTATGTTAGGTCCCCATAATTTGTTAGATTGGCAGAAAAAATGTACAAGGGTAACATCAAACCAGCCTGTGGAGTCCTAGGACCTAGCCTTCCTGGACTCATAGAGGGCTCTCTCTATACTTGTGTGAAAGATGTACTCTTTGATGGTTTTTAGGGTTTAATTTTATTCTAATTATTATTTTTAGGGTTTGTTTATTTGTTTGGTTGGATAGGTTGTCAAGTAGGTTTAATAGTGTGAGAGAGTATCAATCCATTGGGCTATGGATTCTGAAAAGGTCTTGAAAGGTGTAAAAATTGAGTCAAGGATAGTTCAAAGGGCAAGTTGGCAAGGCCAAATGGATCTAAGTAGGTCTAGGGAGAGTGAAATAACATGGAGTTGTGAAAATAGTGAGTTAATGGGCAATCAAGGATCCTTTAACAAACTAGTAAACAAGGGAAAAATTCTAAGATGATAGCATAATAAAAACTTGAAGAGTAATGAAGGATTCTTCAATATCAACTAGGCTAAGAAGATCTTAAAAACAACAGATAAGTAGGCTAAGAGAGCAGTGAAGGATTCTATAAAACTACTTGCAAAAAAATATAATTTTAGCATAACATCTTAGTAACACTAAAGAGAATTTAAGGATTCTTTAGTAAAACTTTGAGGAAGAAAACATAGAAATCAAGGAAGCAGGCAAAAGAAGGGTACCAAGAAGGAAAATCCTATTCTCTATTTCTGTCCTAAGATTAAATGAACCATAAACATAATGAATAACTAAAGAAAACAAACATAAAGATGGAATACATCACCATCTAACTAAGCTTAATGAATCCTAAGAGTGAGCTTGATCCATAGAAGCACAGTCCAACACCATCACAAGGCACCAAAGCCAATTTCACCAATAAACTCAGAGTCTATTATATTTCTTCTCAATAACATCCAACCAACAATTAAAATGTGGCCTCAAGGCAGCATTTAACTTGTAAATGAGGAGGTGGAAACCCTAAGAGGCTTCTTGAAGTCATTAATGCCTCATAAATGCCATTTTTGTCCATTAAGACCATGCAGCGCCCAAGGCACAAAATATCTAATGTAATAAATGGAAAATAACTTCTAACACCTAAACTGGGAGTGATTTGCCCAAAAAATCTCAAAATATCTATTTTCAATAATTTTTTGTCTTTTGTTAACTTTTTGCCAAGGATGCAGCATTGAGGTCCAAGGGCACAATGCCTACACTGAAAAAAATGGGTCACCTTGCAGCTGAATTTTGAAGGCCTTCCCTATGTCGAAATGAGCTCCGTGATAGCTTGTTGGAGAGCCTGTTGAGTATAATTTCCAAAAATTCCATTGGTTGTATAATTGGATTTCAGTAGCCTGTTCAAAAACCAAATCTCCCAAGGCTGCTAAGGGTGCAATGCCGGCCCTGAAAATTGGGCAGAAAGGTGAATTGTTGCATGTTTTTGGCCGTTTTGGAGGACCAGTCTTGCTCCAAATGAGCTGAAACTTGGTGAGTGTGATGTCCTTGGCCTAAGAAACCAAAAAATATAAATTTTTCCTTCAATGAATGCCCGAAGAAAAAGCACAGCGCCAAGGGCGTTGTGCCCTTGGCCCTAAAAAACAGTCAAAAGCCAAAAATGTCAAAAGTTGCCCAAATTTTGAAATTGCCTTGCTTATGGTATTTGGGATGCCTGTAGATATAGATCAGCCAAGTTTTCAAGGTTTTCTTTGTCTTTTAGCCTCATTAGGTCCATCATATCTTTCATAGGCTTTATTGCCCTCACTGCTCTTTCCTCACTGTTTGATTCTTCATTTGTTTGATTTCTCATGGGCATCTGCCTCACTGACATTTACCCCATTGCTATCATTTCACCTTTCCTGACTGCTTTATCCTTCACTGAAATTAGCCTCACTGATATGTGCCTTATTGATATGTGCCTCATTTCCCTCACTGCACTTTTATGACTGCTAAATTCATTGCCCACATCATCATTGTCCTTTGCTTCAAATTTCTCTGCTCTACTGACATCATCTTCCTTGCTTCCTTCTTCATTTCTCTTTCCATCACTACCACTTTCCTCTCTTTTCGAAATTTTGACCACTCTTCCTTTGAAACCCTAGGATTGCAAATGGAAATGGGACGAAGGGATGGTGGATGGCAACCTTTACAAGAGAATGAGATGAATGAGTGAGGTTGTAAGTATATGAGAATGAGGGATAAGCTACCAACTCAATTTCAATCCTCTACTGATATGTAAAACTCTGTTTTGAACACTTGGGCTAAATGTGAAATTGAGATGAAAGTGAGATGATGGGGTGTCAAATTTTGCAAGTGAAGGGATAGAGTGTATGAGTGTTATGAAGGAAATGGGTTTAGGGGGAGACCTAGATGGGTGAAAAATTCCACAACACCCTATTTCACCCTTGTCTTGACTGATAACCTTAGAAGGCAGATGAATGAGGCTTAAACAATGATTTTAAGCATGAAATTTAGGGTTTCTCTTTAGGGTTCAATTATTTTAATCAAATGATGAAAAATATACTTGGAGAGGAGTTGATGACCTATACTTACCTCTGCTAGTTCTTGGAGAACCTTTGACAAGAGCTTGGAAGCAATTTGAAGTGATTTGAGTGTTTTGAGGGCTTAGAGAACCTCTGCATCCAAGGGCGCAACGCCTTTTTGCAGAGGGAATTTGGAGGTCTTCCTAGTGTACAAATAGGGCCCATTATAGCTCGTTGGAAATCTAATCCTGTCGAATTACCAAATATACCTTTTTTTTTCTTATTGGAGTTTATTTTACCTGTCAAAAGTTGATTCTCCCAATACTGGTAAAAAAGTGCTGAATGATCATGCAGAAATGCAGAGTGCTGTTGCAAGCAACTTTTGGAGGCCTTCCTCAACTCCAAATTGAGTTCATGATAGCTTATTGGAAATTGCTTCCAATATAGTTATCATTTGACCTACCAAGAAAGTCATTTGGACACTCCAGCTATGAGAAAACTTGATTTTCCCAAGATCACTCTAGAAGTGCAACAATTCTCCTGTGACACCTGTATTTTTGACATTGCTCTAAAACCATGACACTTGTGTAAAATATGAAGGAGGTTTTTCTTCTTGGACCTAGGATGGACAAAAACCTCTCTCACATTTGTCAAATTCATCTATGTTTAGTCAGAAACAAAGTTTTAAGAAAAACTGGCCCTATGAGTGGCAAATGGCTTGGCTCTTGGAATGAATTCTTGGAAAATGATAGAGGCATGATGTTTATGAGTTGGTATGGCTTCATGATTGCTTATATGACCTACCATATGGATCTTCTACTCCTATTCCTCTTTTCCATAGCAAACCCTAGCCTAGTGGGAGAGGAAATTAGGCTTTAGTGCTTCCTCCATGTCATTTTTTGCAAGGGGTCACTATTTTGGCACGCAACTGGACTATCATGTTCAAAACCCTAGTTCTCCCCAAGACCAAGTTTTCCTCCTCTGCTGTGATTTTTATTACCTTAGGAACATACCATTTACCTTATCAATTTCTTCTGCTGATTGACCTCTTAACACTCCTGCAGAAGTGCCAAGTTACATTTACCTTTTATAGAACTTGAATTTGACAAGGCAGTCTTCTTTGGAGTCTTTCAGATATTTTCTTGAATAACCATGTCTCAAAATTTCAAGACCTCTGAACCATATTATAACAAAGAAAACGATGTCTGAAACACCAATGATTTACCTCGGACCATATGAAACCATAATTGACGTAGTGGGAGGATCCTTTGACCTGACCTTTGACTGAAAATTGGCTTGGAGTCTTCAAGTGTAAAAACAGAGTATTGAAAAAGTGGTGTATTGAAGATCCAAAAACCAATGTACTTGATTTATCTAAAGATCATATAGAGATAGTTTTGAGACTATCAATGCTTGAGGAACCTAGTGAATATGGGAATGAATAGGCTTATAGGTAACCCTAGATGCAAAGTGGAGTTATGGGCAAGGGAAAAACAAAGTAATGAGGTCATAGGTAGGAAAAAGGATGGAGATGAAGAGCACAAGCCCATAAGGAGTCCTTTTTAGGGGTGGAAGGGTGACCATGGAATGAAAAAATGGTAGAATAGTGAAAAATTTCTATAAGGGTAATGAAGGCAGTGATATTTCTAAAACTCACAATGTTCAGGGAATTTTGTTTTTAGAAATATAGAACCAATATTTAGTCATCTACAGAGAGTAAAAATTACTAATGACTAATAGTGGCTCCACTTGGGGAGGGCAGCTCCTTTTTGGGAGGTGTCCAGAACCTCAGAGTTCAAATCTTTGAGTTTTGAAGACCAATGCTTTACTTGCACTTTGCAGATCTCCCTTCCTTAATTTGTTGATGTTCTCTTGAAGCTATGATCTTATAAAATATGAAAACATGATTGCTTCAATCTCAGTTCTACCTACCCATCTTACTTTGCCTAACATCTTTTCTTCTTCCACGTGCACTTGGACTGGCAAACCCTTGACAATATTTTCTTTTTAAAACATCAAAAAATATCTACTTGTACCCTTATCACTTCCAAGAGTTTATATTAGGCTAATTAACTCTCTTATTCTCTACCTAGTATACTCATCTATCAAGATTAAGCTGTTTGACAGACTTTATTCTCTAACCTAATAACATGAAATTTAAAACATGATCAAACCAAGTTTAAGCAATCTGATTTGTCATGGGTTGTGGAATTTTGGACAAACTGCACACATAATTTATTTTTGTACAAGTGAAACTAGAAAGTTGAGGGCTAATGTTTTAGAATTTGTTACCTATCCCTCTCTTTCTCCTTTGGTTCAGATTTGAGCTTTGAAGCCAAGTATCTTTTCCTAATCTAATCTACTGAAAAACCAAGTTTACATGGTTTGGCATGTCTTCTTTCACTAACTTATTAGCATAAATTTAAAACATGTTCAATCATGATTAGGATAGATGACTGAACAAGACTTTGTTTTCTCAAAGGTAGTGGCATTTAGGCTTGCACACTTTCAACAATACTCTTTTTTGGTATGGGGTTGTACCTACTTTTTTTTCTTTCTCTCTTTTTCTTCTTTTCTTTGTTTTGTATTTAATTTTTCTTACAAAACAATCTAAAACTAAAGCTAGAAAGATGCTCATAGTGCTGAGCTTATTGGCATACCTATCTATCCTAATCTAACTCAGAAATTTATGTTGTTCTAAATGATACAATAGTGCCAATGTAGCCACTTAAGTAGCAACAAAAATGGGTAGACAACCTGACTGCTTGTCAGAGGGAACAAAAATATACCTTGATTATGTGTCTTCGTAACTAAGGTTATCATATGTAGTGGCAACTTCTGAGATATTTGATTCTTGCAAAGAATCCATGTGTGGAAACTTGAGCTAATCAAGACCTTCATGTAGTCTACTATAGGAACAACAAAAGCATGATGTAAACTTTTTTCTTTTACGCCTCTCATGACTGGTTGGTCATCTGTTGAAGATTGCAACAAGAAACAGTGAAGGAGGCATCCTGAAACATCATTCCTGATCCTAGTTGGAAAATTATCACCTAAACTAGGTGGGGCCCACACAGGTGATTTTTGGCGCAAAGTCTATTTTTAGACTATGTCTATTTTTAGACATATGGATCATGATTCTATGAGTTGCAGGATGCTATTTGTGGATGGTTGGTCAAGTTGGAAAAATAGATGGACTTCTATTTTTAGACATATTGGGCGGAATCTATTTTTAGATTGCCAGTCTAAAAATAGATATGTCGAATATTATTAGCTCTTAATAATATTTGGACTCTAAACAATATCTTATTCTCTTGGAGCACTTCAGTTAAGTGCACAGATGTGGCACAGGAGCTAACAGAAGTAATTACGCTATTCCTAAGGGTTAAGTGGAGCTATTGCATGGATACTTCAGTTAGAACTCATGTGAGAGAGTTTGGTGGAGTTGATTGAGGAAGTTAATGGAGTTGTGTTCAGTTTAACTAATCTAAACATAGTTGAGCTATTTGTATCTAGTTTAACTGATTGATACAATTAGTGAGAGTGGTGTGAATTAATTATTTATTAATTCACTAATTATAAACTCATTAATCAACTAAAGAATACATCATTTAACTTCAGTGCATGGACAATTTTAGTGGAGACCAGTGCAGAGATAGGTGAAAGGGAAAATATGACTATCAGTTGTGACTATAAGTAATGCATGGTTTGCATCCAACACTCACTAGAGATGCCTATAAATACTATGTGAGCAAGTCTGGGGTAATTCATTCTCATCAAGAGGCATTCTTCAGCAGGGATTGAGCAGTAGAGGCAGGCTAAAGGCTGGCAAAGATCGGTGCATGGGATTTGCAAGATCGAGCCTGATTAGTGTGTAGCAAGTGGAGATTATACTGAGAGCTTGTGAGGAGCTTTGTATGATGATTGTTACATGATCTCTATGACATATATAATATACAGATAGTTGGGGGTTTTTAGCTTTAAGCTTTCCCATTATATACTGTGTTCATATGTGTGAATTTTTATGGCTTTAATGCGTGCATGCAATTGATTTTATTTCCGCATGTGATGATCAATGGTAGAAGAGATTCTGTATTGTGCATGAAGATAAAATAGTGTGTGATCAGGAGAATCTCGGTGGATAACATATCAGTTATTCAAATTTCTACATCATCTATATCCAAAATATTAACTTTGAAAACCTCATCTTCAGTCTGGTTTTTGAAAGAACAATCATCCTCAGCGTGCAAGTTAAAAGGTAGTACAATTTTCTCTTGCTTAGGGGAAGGGAGACTTTCCGAGAATTCTTTAGGGTCTTGGAAATTGTATGACTGAATTTGATAATTTAAAAGTTTAATGTCAGTTTCATATTTTTCAACAACTATCTCTAGAAAAATTTTCTTAACTTGAGGGTTAATTTTTCTTGACCTCAAAATGAGAAAGACAACTTTTAGGAGATCATAATCAAGCTGAATTTCGGAAAAAAGATTTGAAATTTCACCATATAGAAGGTCTGCCACAAACCTTGAAATTTTTTTCAATCAGCCCGAGAAAAGGGTCACTACATCTTTACAACTTGTTTGGATTCCTTTACCAGTGGAGTCTTTAGGTCTATTGAGAGTTGTGGAGTCACCAGGTGGAGGATTTCAATTTTGCTACCCACCATCAACAAACAGAGAGGCTGAAAGTTTATGAGAGTGTTTTGAGAACAGACCTATCTATAATAATACTAAGCTCACATAATGAATGACTAGGTTTTTAGACTGTTATGACTGATTAGTGCATTCCCAGGGGGGTCTATGAGAACTAGTGGAGTTCGTAGCCCTACTAGAGGCCAGTGGACTCGCCAAGTGGATGAGGTTTAGTGATTTGTGGGTTGGCTTGTTTTCCACCATCAACAATTCAAAAACCAATCTAGGGATGTTTTAGGTTTTCTAAGATCGTAAGGAATGCTTAGATTTTCACTGACTCAGAAGGTCCCACCATGATCGCTATTATGTTAGGTGGCGATGAGTCAGTGTATACTATTTGACAAGGGTGTTCTGAATTCTTTAAGGATGTCTAAGATTGTTACTTACTCAATGTCCCACCGTGATCGCCATTATGTTAGGTCCCCATAATTTGTTAGATTGGTAGAACAAATGTACAAGGGTAACATCAAACCAGTCTTTGGAGTCCTAGGACCTAGCCTTCCTGGACTTAGAGAGGGCTCTCTCTATACTTGTGTGAAATATGTAATCTTTGATGGTTTTTAGGGTTTTATTTTAGGCTAGTTATTAGGTTTAGGGTTTGTTTGTTTGTTTGGTTGGATAGGTTGTCAAGTAGGTTTAATAGAGTGAGAGAGTATCAATCCATTGGGCTATGGAGTCTGCACAGGTCTTGAAAGGTGTAAAAATTGAGTCAAGGATAGGTCAAAGGGCAAGTTGGCAAGGCCAAATGGATCTAAGTAGGTCTAGGGAGAGTGAAATAACATGGAGTAGTGAAAATAGTGAGTTAATGGGAAATCATGGATCCTTTAACAAACTAGTAAACAAGGGAAAACTTCTAAGATGATAGCTTAATAAAAACTTGAAGAGCAATGAAGGATTATTCAATATCAGCTAGGCTAAGAAGATCTTAAAAACAACAGATAAGTAATCTAAGAGAGTAGTGAAGGATTATCTAAAACTTACTTGCAAACAAATATAATTTTAGCATAACATATTAGTAACACTAAAGAGAATTTAAGGATTATTTAGCAAAACTTTGAGGAAGAAAACATAGAAATCAAGGAAGCAGGCAGAAGTAGGGTACGAAGAAGGCAAATCCTATTCTCTATTTCTATTCTAAGATTAAATGAACCATAAACATAATGAATAACTGAAGAAAATGAACACAAATATGGAATACATCAGCATCTAACCAAGCTTAATGAATCCTAAGAGTGAGCTTGATCCATAGAAGCACAGTCCAACACCATCACAAGGCACCAAAGAAAATTTCACCAATAATCTTAGAGTCTATTATATTTCTTCTCAATAACATCCAACCAACAATTACAATGAGGCCTCAAGGCATTATTTAACTAGTAAATGATGAGGTGTAAACCCTAAGAGGCTTCTAGAAGTCATTAATGCCTCATAAATGCCATTTTTGTCCATTAAGACCATGCAAGGCCCAAGGCACAAAATATCTAATGTAATAAATGACAAATAACTTCTAACACCTAAATTGGGAGTGATTTGCCAAAAAAACCTCAAAATATATATTTTAAATAAATTTGTGTCTTTTGTTAACTTTCTGCCAAGGACACAACATTGAGGTCCAAGGGCGCAATGCCTGCACTGAAAAAAATGGGTCACCTTGTAGCTGAATTGTGAAGGCCTTCCTGATGTCGGAATCAACTCTGTGATAGCTCATTAGAAATATTGTTCAGTCTACTTTCCAAAAATTCCCTTGGTTTTTTGATTGGAATTCAGTTACTTGTTCAAAAACCAAATCTCTCAAGGGTGGTAAGGGCGCAACGCCAACCCTGAAAATTGGGCAGGAAGGTGAATGTTTGCGTGTTTTTGGCCATTTTGGAGGACCAATCTTGCTCCAAATGAGATGAAACTTGGTGAGTGTGATGTAATTGGCCTAAGGAACCCAAAAATGTAAATATTTCCTTCAATGGATGCCCCAAGAAAAAGCACATCCCCAAGGATACTACGCCCTTGGCCCTAAAAAACAGTCAAAAACCAAAAATGTCAAAAGATGCCCAAATTTTGAAATTGCCTTGCTTACGGTGTTTGGGATGCCTGTATATATATATATATATATATATATATATATATATATATATATATATATATATCAGTCAAGTTTTCAAGGTTTTCTTTGTATTTTAGCCTCATTGGGTTCATCATAACTTTCATAGGCATTATTTCCCTCACTTCTCTTTCCTCACTGTTTGATTCTTCATTTGTTTGATTTCTCATGGGCATTTGCCTCAGTAACATTTACCTCATTTCTATCATTTTCCCTTTCCTTGCTGCTTTCTCCTTCACTGACATTAGCCTCACTGATATGTGCCTCATTTCCCTCACTGCACTTTTATGACTGTTAACTTCATTGCCCACATCATCGTTGTCCTTTGCTTCAAATTTATCTGCCCTACTGACATCATCTTCCTTTCTTTCTTCTTCATTTCTCTTTCCCTGACTACCACTGTCCTCTCTTTCTGACATTTTGAACACTCTACCTTTGAAACCCTAGGATTGCAAATGGAAATGGGATGAAGGGATGGTGGAATAGCAGCCTTTACAAGTGAATGAGATGAATGAGTGAGGGTGTAAGTATATGATAATGAGAGATAAGCTACCAACTCAATGGCAACCCTTTGCTGATATATCAAACTCTATTTTGAACACTTGGGCTAAATGTGAAATTGAGGTGAAAGTGAGATGATGGAGTGTCAATTTTTTCAAGTGAAGGGACATAATGTATGAGTGTCATGAAGGAAATGGGTTTAGGGGGAGATCTAGATGGGTGAAAACTTCCACAACACCCTATTTCACCCTTTTCTTGACTGATACCCTTAGTAGGCATATGAATGAGGCTTAAACAATGATTTTAAGCATAAAATTTAGGGTTTCTGTTTAGGGTTCCATTCTTTTAAAAAAATGATTACAAAAATAATTGGAGAGGAGTTGATGACTTGTACTTACCTCTGCTAGTTTTTGGAGAACATTTGAAAAGATCTTGGAAGCAACTTGGAGTGATTTGAGTGTTTTGAGGGCTTAGAAAACATCTTTGTCCAAGGGCATAGAGCCTTTTTGCAGAGGGAATTTGGAGGCCTTCTCGATGTCCAAATTGGGCCCATGATATCTCGTTGGAAATCCTATCAAGTCAAATTTCCAAATCTATATTTTTTTTTTTTCTGATTGGAGTTGATTGGACCTATCAAAAGTTGATTCTCCCAATACTGGTAAAAATGTGTTGAATGACGGTGCAGAAACATAGAGTGCTAGTGCAGGCAACGTTTGGAGTCCTCCATCAACTCCAAATTGAGCTCATGATAGCTCATTGGAAATATAGTCCAGTATAGTTATCATTTGACCCACCAATAAAGTCATTTTGACACTCCAGCTATGAGAAAACTTGATCTTCCCAAGGTCACTCCAGAAGTGCAGCAATTCTCCCGTGACACCTATATTTTTGACATTGCTCTAAAACCATGACACCTGTGTAAAATCTAAAGGAGGTGTTTATTTTTGGACCTATGATGGAAAAAAACCTCTCTCATGTTTGTCAAATTCATCTTTTTTTGGTCATAAACAAAGTTTGAAGCAAAACTGGCCCTATGAGTGGCAAATGGCTTGGCTCTTGGAATGAATTCCTCGAAAATGATGGAGGCATGATGTTTATGAGTTGGTTTGGATTCATGATTGCTGATATGACCTACCATATGGATATTCTGCTCCTATGCCTCTTTTCCATAGCAAACCCTAGCCTAGTGGAAGAGGAAATTAGGCTTTAGTGCTTCCTCCATGTCATTTTCTGCAAGGGGTCACTGTTTTGTCACTCAACTAGACTATCAAGTTCAAAACCATAGTTCTTCACAAGACCAAGTTTTCATCCTCTGTTATAAGTTTTATTCCTTAGGAACATACCATTTACCTTATCAATTTCTTTTTCTGATTAACCTCTTAACACTCATGCAGAAGTGCCAAGTTACATTTACCTTTTGTAGAACTTGATTTTGACAAGGTAGTCTTCTTTGGAGACTTTCAGATATTTTCTTGAATAACCATGTATCAACATTTCAAGACCTCTAAACCATATTCTAACAGAGAAAAATAGTGTTTGAAACACCAATGATTGACCTTGGACCATATGAAACCCGAATTGACCTAGTGGGAGGATCCTTTGACCTAGTCTTTGACTAAAAATTGGCTTGGAGTCTTCAAGTGTAAAAACAGAGTATTGAAAAAGTGGTGTATTGAAGATCCAGAATCCAATGTACTTGATTTATCTAAAGAGCCTATAGAGATAGTTTTTAGACCATTAATGCTTGAGGAACCTGGTGAACATGGGAATGAGTAGGTTTATAGGTAACCCTAGATGCAAAGTGGAGTTATGGGTAAGGGAAAAATAGAGTAATGAGCTCATAGGTAGGAAAAAGGATGGAGATGAGTGGCACAAGCCCATAAGGAGTCATTTTTAGGAATGGTAGGGTGACCATGGAATGGAAAAATGGTAGAATAGTGAAAATTTTAGGGGCGAATTTTAGCCCAAGGGCGAAATCGGTAGATAATAGTAACAATTCTATAAGGGTAATGAAGGCAGTGAGATTTCTAAAACTCACAATGTTCAGGGAATTTTGTTTTTAGAAATCTAGAACCAATAGTTAGTCATCTATAGATAGTAAAAATTATTGATGACTAACAGAGTTCATTGTAATTGTTTCATGATTCCATGGTGAATATACAGTAGAATATAGAGGGGTTTTGAGCAGCAAGCTTTCCCCGAGAAAATATCTGTGTTGTAGTTTGATTTTCTTCTTTCTTTACTTGTTGTGATTGGAGATTATGCTTATTTTCCACAATTGATTTGTAGAATGATTCTGTATCTAGCTTTAGTACATTGCTTGATCAGATTAAATCTATTGATAGACATATGTTTTTATAATTTATACATGGTATAGAAGCACATGAAATCACTACAGTGGAGGAGAAGCTGAGTTTGTGACTGAATAGAATTCGAATTTGCAAAATTATTCTTGGTGCGAAAGGTGAATCAAGATTGAAATGTCTTTCAATGGCTTGAGATTGGAGTATGCACTCGAGGGAAGTTCCAATTATATTGTGTGGAAAGACAGGATGGAGGCAATACTTGAGGACAATTTTTTGAAAGAATTCATTGATAATGACATTACCAAACCCGTTGTAGCAGATGCCGTAAATATTGATGCTTGGCAAAAGAAGGTTGTAAAGGTGAGGAGGATCTTGCTGGAGGGAGTATGAGACGACATTGTCTCAAGTCTCCATGGAAAAGTTACACCATATGTAATGTGGAAAGCTTTGAAAAATCTGTTTCAAAGCAACAATGATCATAAAAAATTGGCGCTGAAGGCAAGCTCACGAAAATAAAAATGGAGAAAGGCGACACCATCCTAAAATATTTAACAAAGTTTGTCCAATGTCAGGATGATCTTAGGAGCGTCAGAATTATTGTCACGGATGATTACTTGGTGAGCCTAGCTCTTCTAGGACTTACCAAGATTTGGCATAGTTATCAGGACTCTGTCAATGGGAGGGAAAAGCTGCCAGATTGGGAACAAATTTGTTCGAATTTGGTTTAAGAAGAATTCAGACAGAATACGATGGATGGATCTTCATCTAAGATAGATGATGAAGAAGATTGTGCTTTGGCTGCCAAGGTGAAGAATGGGAAAGGAAAGAAATTCCATTCCAAATCTGAGTCCAACAAATATGGCAAGAAGCGTGACATGTCTAGAGTGAAGTGTTTTCACTGTCACGAGCATGGAAATTATGTCACTAATTGTCCACAAAAGAAGAAGAACAAGAAGGCTTCAAGATTTGTAGCTGGTGAGGCTTTGGCCTCACAATTTGAGCGTGACTTATCACCCATTGCATGCATTATGTGAAGTACAAGGGGGTCGGTGTGGTACATGGATAGTGGTGCATCCTTTCACATGACGGGAGACAAAGAAATTTTCAGTAGATTGGAGGAGAAGGACCTCCAGATGCATATCAAAATGGGTGATGACGGGAGGTACAATACTACCTGGATTCCTACAATTACCTTCCAGAGGCAGTCAGTTAAACCCTTCTTATTAAAATATGTAATGCATGTACCAAGCTTGAAGAAAAATCTAGTCTCAGTCGCAATGTTGGAGGATAGAGGCTATGATGTGGTTTTCAGTGAAGGAAAAGATTTCCTTCGATACAAAGCCACACGACAAGCCAAGAATATTATGGCTCGTGTGAAGAGTATCTATAAACTTGATGTAGATGGTTGCACAAAATTGATGGGTAAGGCAGACAAAGTGGTGAGCCAAGATGAGGGTGAGTTATGGCACAGGATATTGGGCCATCTACACCACGGAGCCTTGAAGGCATGCAGCAGATTTCTACGGGTCTTCCCAAGGGTACTCTTGCATAGTTAGACAGAAGTAAGGGATGTAATATGGGGAAGTATGCAAGGGTCACTTTTCATGAGAAGGAGAACCGAGCTTCGGAAATCCTTGAGAGATTTCAATCATATGTGTGTGGGCCATTCTCTACTTATTTGACAAAAAATAATAAGTACTATGTGATCCTTGTTGATGATTTTTCTAGAAAGTGTTGGATCTACTTCATGCAGAAGAAAGATCATACATTCTCACAATTTATTGAGTTCAAAGCACTGGTGGAGAAAGATAAAGGGAAGCATATGAAGGCTCTTAGGAGTGACAATGGTGGTGAGCACATCTCCAATGAATTCAAGAACTTCTGTAGCAAAGAAGGAATTCAGAGAGAGTTGAATGCGCCTCATAACCCACAACAGAATGGGGTCGAAGAAAGAAATAATAGAACAATTGTGGGTGCAAAACGAGCGATCTTGAATGATCAGGGCCTACCGTTGCATCTATGGGCCGATGCATGCAACAAAGCAGTATTTTTGAAAAACTGTATTCCTCATTGGATACTTGGCATGAATACACCGGAGGAGGCTTTTTCTGGTAACAAACTTGTTGTTTCATATTTTAAATTTTTTGGCTTATCTGTTTATGTTCTTGTGACCAAGGACGCCAGGAAGAAGCTCGAACCAAAAACTGAGATTAGGATATTTTTGGGGTACACTGATACTTCCCACAACTATCGGGTGTATTTTCCATACAACAGGATGACTGTTGTGAGACGAGATATAAAATTTGATGAGGATAAATCCATGTGATTGTCCCTTGAGAGGGAGCTATATTTGCATGCAGATGAGGAACTCTTGGTTCCAAATAATGAACCTCAAGATGTGGAGTAGCCACATCAGGAGGATCATGGAGTAGTAGAAAACACTCATGCAGAGCCATCCACCAGAAATGGTAGAAGGTGAACCACTGAAGCTGATAGATTGAGACTTGATGCGGCAGAGCATGTAGGAGCACCTACTTCACTGCGAACACAAAGACATTCTCTAGACAAGTTTACTGGATACATGGATCTTATGAGCAAGTGTATTGTGATAACAATCTTCCTTTGAGGAAGAAGTGCAGCAAAAAATTTGGGTTGACGCTATGGTAGAGGAGTATGAGTCCATCATCAAGAACAGTGCATGGGAAGTTGTCCCAAGACCAGTGGAAAAATCAGTGGTTGGATCTAGATGGATTTATAAGGTGAAGCAAGCAGCGGATGGGAGTGTGGAGAAGTACAAGGACAGATTTGTGGCCGGGGGATTCTCACAAATTGAGGGGATTGGCTATGAGGATAATTTCACACTAGTCATGAGGTACTCTTCCATTAGATCTATCCTTGGACTCTCACTGCAGATGGGGTGGCACATTCATCAGATGGATGTGAAAATTGTGTTTGTCAATGGAGTTATTGAAGAATAAGTGTACATAGAGAATCCAAAAGGTTTCTAAATATTTTACAATGATTCACATGTGTTTTGACTCAAGAGAGCACTATATGGGCTGAAGCAAGCACCTCGTGCTTGGTACACTCAGATTGACAGCTATTTCACTGGGTTGGGCTTCACCAAAAGTGAAGCAGAAGAGAAATTGTACTAGATTGTGGTTGATGGTAAGCTCTTGATTATCGTACTTTATGTTGATGATCTAATTTTGACAGGTGATGAGCAGTTGATAAATTATTTCAAGGAGGATCTTGCAAGGGAGTTTGAAATGAAGGACATGGGACTCCTTCACTATTTCATTGGTTTGGAAATATGGCAGTGGTATGGTGATCTATTTGTTTCTCAAGAAAAGTATGCCAAAGAGATTCTGGGTAAGTTTCACATGGAGAGCTGTAAACCCATGGATAATCATTTTTCAGGAAATTGGAGGAAAGAGGATGCTACTTTAGGAGAAGTAGTGGATGCTACTACCTACAGGCAGCTAGTGGGTTCACTGATGTACTTGGTGAAAACTAGACCAGACATTTTCTACGCAATTAACTAGTTGAGTCAGGCTATGGTTAAGCTGACCAAGCTCTTTTGGAAGGCAGGTAAGCATGTATTGAGATATCTCAGGTGCACTACTGAGTATGGATTATGGTAAAAACGAACAGAGGGAGTGATTCTTCAAGTCTTCACAGATGTAGATTGGGCAGGAAGTCCATCAAATAGAAAGAACACATCAGGAGGGATGTTTAGCATAGGATCGAAAATAGTTTCTTGGTACAACAGGAAGTAGCAATATGTGGAACTCAGTTTAGCTGAGGTAGATTACATGGTAGAAATTTAGGTTGCATGTGAGGCCATATGGATGAGAAAGATCTTGGTTGGTTTGTTTGGTTCTCAGATGAATCTAATGGTGATACATTGTGATAACCATAGTTGCATTAAACTCTCAGTTAATCTAATATTCCATCATAGGTTCAAGCACATAGACATCTGGTACCACGATCTCAGAGATTGTGTGTAGAGGCACATTATGTTACTTTAGTACATTCCCATGGAATAACAGGATGCAGATATTATGACGAAGGCACTCGCCAGGAGTAAATTCGAATACCATAGAAGTAGGGTCGGGGTGGCAGGTAATCCCTTTCTTTTTGAGAGGGAGTGTTGAAAGTCAACAAGAAATTGCAGCACATACACTAGTGTGGGACCACAGGTCCTAGCGATACATTAGTGTGAAAGCTAATTTAATTAAATAAATTGGTGCAGTGTCTAATTCAATTTTCCCTTAATTAAATTGGACAATAAAATGTAATCTTATCTCATAATCACTTGTAATAGTTAACTGAGTGTTATAAACTTAGTCAGCTCATGTATTTCAAGTTGAGGGTGGTTGGTGAGGCATGTAGAGTGATTCTATTAGTTATGGAGTTTGAATTGCAGTTGGTGCATTAGTTTAATGCATGAGTAACCAGTTAACTCACTTAGGTGAGTTAAAGTCAGTTGAACTAGTTGTAACTATTTGTTGCACTAGTAAGAGATCAAGTGAGTTAAATCATATTTAATTCAAAATAGGTGATCTTCCATGCAACTGATGTTTTACTATTAATAGATGCATGCATGTCAGCTCCAGTGGAGACCCAGTTGAAACAAAGGTTAAAGGGATGTTAACTATCAGTTGTGTGATTAGTATGTTGTTCGCATGCAACCATAAATCCATTGGATTTCCCATGATCCTTGCGCAGTTTTGGAAGGCCAAAATTATTAAATAATAGGGATTGATTTCATTAGGAATTACACAAGAAAGAATGGCTGATTAGAGGTTGAGAATTGGCTAAGTGTTAATCGATTTTGTCCGGGTCAGTGTGAGACAGTTGTAAGAGTGTAGGAGACTCTTGTGAGAAGAGTGCATTGTAATTGTTTCATGATTCCATGGTGAATATACAATAGAAGATAGAGGGGTTTTGCATAGCAAGCTTTCCCCAAGAAAATATCTATGTTGTGGTTTGATTTTCTTCTTTCTTTACTTGTTGTAATTGGCGATCATGTTTATTTTTTGCCATGGATTTGTATAAGGATTCAGTATCTAGCTTTAGCACATTGCTTGATTGGATTAAATCTATCGATATACATATGTTTGAATAATTTCTACATTGCTTTCTCATGTTCATTTGAAACATTTTGTGGCCAAAATAAATGGAGTCTTCAAAATAATATATTCATTTTTTGATCTTGAAAGGATATCACTCTAATCATTGAAAAAGGACTCCCACCAAAGTACTCATATGTATATCTAATAGATTTTTTTATTTCTTCCAGGAATTCAGAATAATCTATATCTCTCTTTTGCCTTTGTGCATTATGAACTTCAATAATTTATTGTAATAATAATATATTTGACGCAAATATTGGATGAACTGGAATGAACTTCAAAAATTCCAAACTTGATCACGACACCCATTCTGCAGTAGTTGAATACTTCTTGCCCCATATAAGTGCTTTCCCATCAATTGTTTTGATACAAAATTGATGTTGGAAGCTAATGTCATTAAGTTTTTCAATTCATTTCTCCTCACCATGAAATCCCAAAAAAAACATTCACATGTCACCATTTTCTTCTAACACATGAAATATAAGCTCATGCATATATGATTTCTTAATACATTCAATTAATTATGGCAAGCTCCCAACATCCTTCCTCCTCAATTTTATTGAAAAATGACTGAACATATGATCAATATGGTCGTTAGTGTTCCCAACAAGAAGGAAACCAACCTTTACCTTATGAAAAATTCTCAATTCAATAAGCATGTTTAGATATCCAAAAAACAATCTGATTTCTGTTTTTACGAAAAGTGGCGTCTAATTGTAGATACAAAACTTCAGGAAGATTACCAGGCCTATGAGAAAGAACATCATGAATTATGGTTATTTTAAGATTTCCATAACTATGAATATTTGGAGCTGTGAAGTAAACTCTTGGTGAAATTTTCCCATTGAATACCATACAATTGACCAAGTGAAACTGGACAAAATTTTCCTCATGTAAATTTTTGGGTGCGCAAAAAAAATGTGGTAGAAGTGTTTTCTTTTGGTCCATACCATCAATTATCAAATCCACATATTTATTTGAATTATCATAACACTTCTTTTGATGCTTGTACAAATTTTTCCTTTCACTTATTTTTTGTTCGTGATGCTCTTTAAGTGCTTTGACAATGGAATCTACACATAACATAAAATAAACCTATTAATAAATACATTTTCATAGTTGATCACTATACAATTTAAAAGAATAATGTTATGAATGCTTACCTATTTCTTCTCCTTGAAATTTATCCCTTTTTTTTTATTTTAGAGAAGAACATGTACTGCAAACCCGGATCCTTGTCTTCTTAGGAATATGGACTTTGTTGAATTCTCTCCTCCATATCTGCACTAAATATTGATATGTAATCAAACAACCATTTCCTTTAAGACCTTCTGCATATTCCTTGTATAAGTTGTAGATTTATCGTCTTGAGAAATTGTTTGAAATATGTGTTGTATCTCTATTTGGAAAACACTCTCCATGTTTTGAAAATAAGTCTTGCATCCATGACATTGTAGTTTTTGCTAATGGTCCAAACTCTTGTTTATGAGGAACTTCTGAATAATACGTAGGATCCTTTTCCAAATTATCTTAGATTATTGACAAACGAAAATTAATAATTGAATGAAACATTTTTAAAGCCTTTCTACAGAGAAATAAATACCCAATATGATAATCATAACCTTTCAATGTAGATTTCATGCACCCCACTAAATATGAATTCTACATGCTTTTATTGATTGAAACATAACTCTTCCTTTTCTCTAAAGAAAACTTGAAATCGATATGTTTCAAACATTCATTTTTACAACAGTCACTTGAAATGAGATCATTGATAGAACTTATTCTCCTGAGATATTCTCCTCTACCCCTTGTGTAACTAGAAAATCTTGGATTGATATGAAAATATCTACTCCTACTGTTAGTGTGAATTCTAATCGCAAGCGTACGAAAAAAAAACTCACTTTAGTTGTGCATAAAAAACAACCCTAACATCAAATATGGCTGCCAATTTATTTAGATTTGCAGTTAGTTGACCAAGATAGATGCTACAAAATCCAAATCTATGTAGTTAAATACATTAAACAAAAAATAAAAGAAAGAGCTTCTCCATGCATCCAATAGATAAGACACGAATATTTTTAAATAATTTTTTATTTATGACACCTGGGAAGGGAACATAGAAAGATGTTACTAGTCCCCCTTAATGGGATGGGTTCTTGTATGTCCTCAACACTTCAGATCTAAGATCTCTCTCTCTTGATGGTGTAGAAAACCCAGAAAAAAATGGAACTCAAAGGGAGCTCAGAAGAAAAAATGGTAGCAAAATATGACAATGATGGAGGATCAAAGTTAGACCAAAAGTATAGATCCAGAGTGATCTTTAGGCAACAAAAGGTAGTGAATGAATGGAAAAACCCTTCTATTTATAACAAAATACTAAGTTAGTCTAGATATTGGTGCATAATTAAAATATTATTAACCAAATCTAGATCCAACTTTTCTGGAGTATTTTATTATTTTTGTTGGAGGGAAAAAGAATTTGAATTTGGTCAAATCCATTTATTTGTAAATAATAAATAAATAAATGATTTATTTATTATTTTAAGAATTTGGTTGAGTAATAATTAAAAAAATAATGATATATTCAATTATTTATAAATGATTTAGTCAAATTTAACAAAAAATATTATTTAAATAATGTTTAAATAATTATTCCTAGAAAATAATAAGATAAATAGTGATTTATCTAATTAATTTTCCTGTTTTGGGTTAAATATGACCAGGAATATTAATTAATCTACTGTTTAATTAATTATCCCTTGAGGAAAATCAAACAAATAGGGATTTATTTAATATTTCCTCATGGGGTTTCCTGTTTAGACCATAAACAACTTAATGAATTATGGATTACTAAGTTATTTTTCGTAGTGAGAACAATTTTACTAGGGTAAAATTGGTCTTACATGGTGTACTTTGGTCCATCTAATAGTATTAGGTTAGATGACCAAAAATTGGTGTAACATATTGCCCCCCAACATGCGAGCGTTAGGAGCTAATCGTATGACTGAAGTATGTTGTAAGAACTCAATCACTAGACACTGAAGGGGGAGTCAGAGAGAGAGAAACATAAGGTAGACTAAAGTGCTAGAGGAAAAGACCCTAAGGAGGCGATACTTACAGGTGCAACAAGTCTCTTTTATGAGTGAGTACCTGTTCTACATGAGGCGGGGGAGGCATACCTATGCTCACCGAGATAACAAAGTACAAAGAATAATGTGTTCAGTGAACAAGGAACCAAACTATATAGTACATGATGGCATAAACATGGGCCACATAAAGACATGATAATGGATCCCACATACATACTGTGCCTGGGACAACAATCAGGACTTATATAATAATATTTGAGTACATGAGATATAAGTACAACCAAAGAGGCCATGTAAAACAGGAAAGGGCTCTGAAAATCTGAATGATACATGAAAACTAAAAGGCATTGCAAGCGGCTGACGTCAGAACCATAAAATCTATGGAGCCACATCAAAGGCTCTAGTAGAGAGGCCATCCGGATATGTGGGGGGCTACCTGAAGGGCCACCCCCTCATGAGGTCTGAAACAACTCACACACACCTGGGAATCACTGGTACAATCTATTGCATCACTGAAACATCAAGTATACAGATCTCAATCATGTCATAAGGAGCTAGAATTGAGAAAAAATCAAGTCAAAGGGAGATAAAGAGTCTCTTTGCCTAATCTGAGGTACCTAACAAGAGTGGAAGTTGGAACCAAGGTACACCGCCCTCTAGACTTGTATTCTGGAATGAACAAGTTGATGTCGATAGAATGAGGTCCGCCATAGGTGAGGAAATAAGGGATCCTCAACTAAGGCACAAGAGATCATAGTAGAGCGACTGATAGACTGACACCAGGGGTAACGGTGGAATGGGGGGGTACTGAGTAGCGGGCTGACGACTTCCCTTGTTAGAGCATAAAGGGCATGGATGACCTAGAACCAACTGACACAATACTGGAGGGGATAGAGGACAGTATGAATGAAGGCCAAAATGTGCGAGACGAGAGAGGGACAAAGAAATGAGGGATGGAGAACTATACGGAATACAAAAAGGACTCGAGATAGACTCCATGGATGCGATGATGACTCAACTCGGATGCTCTAAACAAGGGCGACTCAATGATGCTGCCACACATAACAGGCCTGGTGGGGGCCATGAAAACATGAGTACAAGATGGTTACTCATGACGAAAATAAACACGAGCATGAACAAGTATGAAGGAAAAGTGGTGCCCCAAGTACAAGTGTTGAAAGTGAAGAAATTCAATTTTGAGGAGTGGTGAAGTGACCCTTCTTGGAAAAAATGTCTCTGGGTGAAGTATAAAATCACAAAAAACTAAAGGATACCCATTTGAGAGCATGGTGAGAGATTTCCAATGGTGATGACGGTTTTTCAAACCGAGCTATGGTTTGGTTACAGTTGGCGAAAGAAAAATATGGGCTTTCTCTTTTAATAAGGCATTTTCCCTCCAATTTGATTCATTTGCAAGTGTAGCTGTTGTGAATGTAGAGAGGAGAAAAGGCCCTAAATCTTGCTGCAATCATAGCGGACAAATCTACCGTTGGAATCAAGATCTGTCAGTTGCAGGTAAGAGGCCTAACCATACTCTTTCAATTCAGGGGATTAAAGTTTCAGATTAGGCACCCATAGCCCAGGAAGAGTTTAGGTCGCACTTTTTGGGGTCCGTTCTGCAACTTGGGTAGCAGGTATTGGGAAGAAAACTGTGATCTGTCGCAGACCTGAAAAATGTGACCTGTCAGAGAAAGGGGGTTTTAGTATTGTTTTTGGTTAAGAGCTAGGATTTTTATGGTTGAGGGGAATAGGTGCCCCCAGCATGTTATGGTCATGCCAAAATGTATTTAGAAAATAGGAATATCAACACATTTTTATGATGTGTTTCACCATTTGTTTTCGTTATGGTTATGCAGTTCGAGAAAGGGAATGGGGAATTACCAATCTCTTTTGGTACTGCATATATGAAGTAAATGGACTAATTTTATGGGTTGGCATACATGGTGTCACTATCCCAAAGAGTGGATTTGGATATAATGAACTGGTGCTCACCTAGAAAACACATAGGTAGGTCAACAACAATTTCTAGGGGACTGGGTTATTGATGTAAGATGAAGGAATGACGAGGGGGATCATCTCTAGAGTGATCTAAAGTGATATGGGACTCTAGAGGTTCTTCTAAATGGGGAAGAATAATGGTACTAAAGTCGACACGACCAGATGCACTAGGAGGGTTATGGAGAATTGCTTCTCCTGGACTCTCAAATATGGGTGCCCCCTTACCAAAACATTGGGTTTCAATGTAATGACCACAAGGTGTATGTGGATCGAATGCATGGGTTCGATGTAAGGGGGGATAGATAAAGTCAGGGGTGGTAAATGATTCCATAATGTCATCATCGTAATAGAATATGGGGTGACTGGTGGAAGAAAAACCACTTGATGTGGTGAAGCGACTTGGCTCATCATCATAAGAAGAAAGTTTCACATGAAAATCGTCACGGAGGGTGACTGAAAAACAAGTAGATGAAGGATCCACCGATATTGAGCCCAGGGTGATCACTAAAGGGAGGTCAGGTGAAGCAGAAGGGGAAGTCCCAGAGGGATCTTCCACCATGGATCTCAAATATGATGACAGGTAGAGGATAGTGGCCGAAGAATCCCTCATCTCGGCATCGGGAGGGGGAATGTTAATGGGAGCAGAGGTTTCCTCATGTTGGTCTGAAGCATACTGCATGAGTACAGGAGAGGAAGATTGGTTTGTTCAGTCTCATACTCCTGAACTACTTCCAAAGAGGCGTGGTAATGTTGGAGGCGGGGACAAAGGTGGGTATAATGGCCATGGAGATCACACAAAGCATAGGGGTGGTTGGTGTGAAAATTCTTGGGGTTCTTAGCTGCATTCGAGGAAGAAAAAAAGGTTTCAGGGACCTTTGACTCAGGAAATGTGACATTAACCATGGGCTTGATGCGAGGCAATTCAGGACAATGATGGGTGGCATGACCGACAACATCACACAAAGCACACATTTGGGTACACTTTGGAGGCTGAGGAGGAGAAGTGGTTTTTTGGGAAAGCTTGTCCTTAGGTGCCTTCTTGCAAGCTTTTCCCCCCTTACCTAAAGCATTCGCAACAATATTAGGTTCATGTTGAGGTGGCTGAGGCACAGAAGTAAAGGGAGGGGTTATGGGGGCCAGTTGGGTGGGGTCAAAGCAAGATAAGGTTTGGGCTGACCAGGAGGGATAGTGGTTGGGGGATCAATGTACCAGAATGGGATCCCCATGGTCATGTTAGGATGAGATAAGGTAGCCATAACAGGTACCGAAAATACTCCAGGAGGGGGAGCTAGAAACTGTATCTGACCGAAGGGGTAATGGCTAGGTGGGACAGCTCCGAGATGGTTAAGGCCAGGAGGAACCATTCCAGGAGGGTATATAGGCTCACAAATACCAGCTGTAGGTGAGGGGCTTGGAGGAGTGGGTCTTGGAGGCTGAATCGAGGTGTTACGAGTAGGTTGCGGTGGGTGGGGCTGCTGACTAGTTGAACCAGTCTGCTTGAGGTCACACTAAGGCGATTGCATTATGCAAATGTTTGACAAGATGGGATCAGAGATAGGAGGAGAAGGACTAGGGAATGAACCAAGCAAAGAGGATTCTTTGTATACTCTGGGTGAAACACTGGTCAAAGGTTTGACTATTTGTTTATTTTCCACCGAAGAGATGATGGACTCAGGGGAGGTCTGAGACTTCGGTTCGTAATATGTCAACTGGTTGATGGTGACAATATTTCTGTCATGAGGATGGGACAATAGGCATCGCATAAGTGTAGCTATGACCTAATATAATGTTTTAGTCTAAGGGGGCATCAATGAATTCTATGTCAACACAAACAGCCTTGCTCTCAAGAGTAATAGGACAATTGCAGAACATGCCAAGGGGCTAGGAAGAGTGTCCATCCCACTCTCGGAGGGTCATAGTGGAAGGGGACAACTCAGGAGATCCAATTTTATTCTAAACTGAAGAGGACATCACACAAGTGGATGCCCCCTCGTCAATGATACAATGGGAGACATTAGCATTCCGGATCTTGACAGAGATTTGGAAGGCGACGGAAGTAGGAAGGGGGGGATGTTCTGACCGGTCAACATCGAAGATGATCAAACAATAATTTGAAGGATCCACAACACCCATGGTAGTTAGTAGAGCTTTTCTTTGTGAAGGACGCGACTGGGGGAGTTCCAGCATTGATATGGCAACAGGGGATTGCGCTAAATCATCTACTATACTATACGAATGGGCATATTTACCAGAAGAAGCATTTCGGCGTAATGGTCCCTTGGGGATCTTGGAATAAACCTCTGACTTAAGCTGAGGGATATTTAAAGGAACATTGGGTGTCGAAAGAGGCTCTGTAGGACCTAAAGAAGGGGGCTCGGGGGCAGACGTAGCGGGGGGATTTTGTATTGACGAGACCGAGTCTGAAGGTTGAGGTCAATGGTAATGGGTTGGTCAGAGTTCATCATGAGAATCTGGTAATCAAAGGTACTAGATGGAGGAGGTTGAGTGGCCACCTGACCTTCAGGGGGTTGGGTAGCCACGAATCCTTGCAGGGGGAAAGGATTGGTAAACACAGCCATTTGGATAGGTGTAGTGTTAGGAGGATACAAAAGGGAGGCTTGATGTCCTCGAGATGTTGCTTGAGCTTCACACATCTGCCGCATCTAAGGCAAAAAAGGACAATCGTGGGTATAGTGACCATAAACACCACAATAAGAACAAGGTTTGCTTGCGCGAACAGGCCTGTCCTACTTGGGATGAGTGCCTTGTTGCTGGTTGGTGGTGTTAGGTGTATTCCCTTGGGGATTGGGTCATGGATTACATGGGGCAGATTGGTTTTGGTTTCCTTTCCTCTTCTTTTTGGAAGTAGGAGGATTAGTCGCGCCTTGCTGTGCATAAACCTGCCCCTGGGGGGGTGGTGGCTGCTGTTGTGGGGGTTGATATGGCAAGGGAGGCTGAGGTGCTAATGCTGGAGGAGCTGAAGCACTAGGATGCGTATACGGATAAGAAGGAGGTTGGGTAACATTGTGGTAAACATGTTGGGCAAAAGGAGGAGGCATGGTGTATCCTAGATACATGCTACCGGGAGGGGGGAAATTGATGGAGGAGCTGGCCCCTCCCAGGGGGAAACCATAATCCATGGTAGGATGAGTGTATGGATGATAAAGGGCTCCGACGATACTGTCGGCGTCATGGGATGCCCCCAGTGCATTGGCACCACCGGGTCTAGGGAGATCAAGTAAGACAGTATAAACATAACCAGACTGAGCATAGATCAGGTCATATTTCAACCCAATCTGGAGAGTGGCTCCTTTGGTCTGAGGGAAATGAGATGCGACATCTTTACCAATAGCATGCAAAAGGGATCTGAGAAACCATTCCATGAAGACACGGTCTTCGAAGTTAGGGTCTCAACATAGGCACTTTCTTCTACGCCATTCTTGGACATGATTGGATAGGTGGGTTGCAGACAATTGACGGAAAGAGGTCAAAATTTTGGTACTAGTGTCATAATGAAGGGGAAGTTGGAAGTAAGATAGAAAAGCCTAGCAAGAGTCGCAAAAGTTGTATGAGAGGAGGAGGCCTGGTCGATATACCACTTAGAAGCTTCTCTGGTAAGCATACAATGGAACAACCGAAGACGAATAGAGTCATTGGTGATGAAGTTAGAGGAACACCACATGTGGAAATATTGAACATGGTTTGTAGGATCCTCTACAACAAGACCTTCAAACTTGGGGATGTCTGAAGGGAGCTTGGTTGGCATAGCAGGCCAACCAGGATCATGGTGTATGGGGTCATTGATCAACTGGTTAAAATTAGGAAGACTGAGGCCTACCATATAAGGGAGGAAGGGAGCAGTCGGGATAGTTCCTGTTGCAGTCCCACTAGTAGTATTCCCAGCATTAGGGCTGGGGATACCACCAGCGTTAGGTCCTGAACCAGACATGGTGAAGGGTACATGAGGAGAACTGGGGATAGAACCAGAAGAAAAATTAGAACGGGGACTCGATGGAGGACTAACTCAAACCCTACACGAAGGACTAAGTCTTCCTAACGGAAACTGAGGATGACAGCCAAGAAGTCTTCGGGATAAACACCTTGGGGGTGCAGTGATGGAAAAATAGACACGGATCACAGAAGGAAGAGAGACCAACAAGGGAAAGGAGGTGCAGGATCAAGTGATTACAATCTCAAAACAAGGGTAGGGAGGTGCAAGATCAATTGATTACAATGTTATATTCTTGGCATGGCGGTGTAAACCGGACGCTCTTCACTTAGGGTCTGCGTGTATGTGATAAGTGTGTTAATTTTAATTAAACCCAGAGGTGTGTAGAGAAAAAATAAAAAATGTGATGTATATCTGTAAATAAATCTAAAAATAATAGTAAAGTAAACTGAAATATGATAGAAAATAAACAACTAAAGATGCATCAACTTAAACCTAAGTAGGAGGGCTTCCCAACAACTAGACTATGGGTGGGTGAAAACTAGTCAAAACACACAATATGGCCAATGGATCTAAAATTAGGAGTGACAGGGATCTAAAGGTTAGATCTGTCAGAAATATGTGTAGAAAACAACAAAAAACCAGAGGGAAAAGTGCTACAAATGAGGTGGTGAAAGGCTACAACCTAAAGGGAAACGGAGGGGACCCTAAGGGAGGACCAAACAAAACTGAAAAGAGTTGTTTCGGATGGATCAATAACCAATATGATATGGATATGAAATTATAGGACCAGATCTGAAAAATGGCTGAACACATTGAAATCTCAAACGACCTGCTTCAGCTAAACTCCTCCTAGAAAGGTGGAAGCGTACTGAAGCCCCAGGGGGCTAGGTTCCTACTTTGAAAAGTAAAACAGAGAAATTACAGGTCCAAAATTGGTGGAGATAGAGGTCAGACAACTTTTAACAATAGCCCAGAAAAACCCAGAAAAATCACAGAAAAATTCTTGCAAAAAGTATAGGTCCCAGATTCTGACCTATTTTCCACAGAGGTCGTAGGTTTTTGGCAGTTTTCCGCTATTTGAGAGCTGAGGTCGCAGGTTTTGGCCCAAAAAGTGCGACCTGCACTTCTGGCCATCTCGGGAGCAGGTTTAAAAAAAAAGTGTCATCTCAACTGCGGCTGATAACTGTCACCTGTGCAATAGGCCCAGAAACACACAAAAGTTATAATTTTTACCGTTTTAGGGTTTTAAAGTTAAAAAAAACATCAAGAAAAGCAAAACAAGAAGCTGAAGAAAAACCCTAGGCTTTGAAGTAGTTGGTCATGCAGGGATCTAGAAAATGACAGTGGTCGTAATAATAAACCCCAGTGGAGTCGCCAGTTGTTAGTGTGAATTCTAATCGCAAGCGTACAAAAAAAGCTCACTTTAGCTGTGCATAACAAATAGCCCTAACATCAAAGATAACTGCATATTTATTTATATCTGCAGTTAGTTGACCAAGATAAATGCTAAAAAATCCAAATCTATGCAGTTAAAGACATTAAACAGCAAATAAGAGAAAGAGTTGCTCCATGCATCCAATAGACAAGACAAGAATATTTTTAAATAATTTTGCATTTATGACACCTGGGAAGGAAAGATAGAAAGATGTTACCAGTCCCCCTCAATGGGATGGGTTCTTGTATGTCCTCAGCACTTCATATCTAAGATCTCTCTCTCTTGATGGTGTAGAAAACCCAGGCAAAAATGGAACTCAAAGGGAGATCAGAAGCAGAAATGGTAGTAAAATATGACAACGATGGAGGATCAAAGTCAGACCAAAAGTATAGATCCAGAGTTATCTTTAGGCAACAAAAGGTAGTGAATGAATTGGAAAACCCTTCTATTTATAACAAAATACCGAGTTAGTCTAGATATTGGTGCATTGTTAAAATATTATTAACCAAATCTAGATCCAACTTTTATGGAATATTTTATTATTTTTGTTGGAGGGAAAAATTATTTGAATTTGGTCCAATCCCTTTATTTGTAAATAATAAATAAATATATGATTTATTTATTATTTTAAGAATGTGGTTGATGTTGGCAATATGATGCAATATGTTGTCCTTATGGTAACCTACATGATGAAGTTGTCCTTGATGGAAACCTACTTGATGAGTTTCCTTTTGATAGCAACCTATTTGTTAAAGATGTAAAAATGATGTTTCTACAGGTCAATTCAGATGTGTTAGAGAAATGAATTCCAGTAAGTTCTGAAGAAATGAAATAGGAAATATTTCTCAATGTATACGCAAGTTTGATGAAGGAAACCTGCATATGAAGGCAATGTATATGCTACTTGGTATACAGGCAACCCGCATATACATCCAAAATTAGTATATACATAGTTTTTATGAAGAGAACTTGCGTATACACGCGGGTACGAAGAAGCAAAGTGGTGTATGCCTTTTGCACTCTAAAATTATGATACCAGGGGGAATTACCATGGTATTAGCCCACAATATTGAGCGTTGTATTGTCTATTTGATTTCTTCCAAGAATCATCGGAAGTTGTGTGGTTTTGGCTCATGGTATTGGTAAAGGCTAAAACTATATAAGGAGAAGAAGATCACAGTGCATATGTGTGCATGTGTCTAGGTATTAATGAATACTTCACTCTGAATTATATTTGCATGGAATGGGTTACAGTTTATTGATAGATCTGAAATAATAATGCACCTATGAATACAATGATGGATTAGGATCTCTAGACCTGAAATGAAAATGTATTTTCTAGATCCGTTTATGAAATTTTTAGATCTGTGATCTGGCAAATTTTTGCTAAAGTGAAGGGTAAGATCTGAGCTGATTATCTATTCTGAAGAGTTGCACTGTTCTGTAATGTTTCTAGATCTATATGCAGATTTGTCTCTGTGAAAGTGCATATATACGCAGGTTTGTTTCAATAAAAGCGTGTATCGAATCTAAGGTTTTGATGAAGTATGCGGAAGGAAATTTCTAATCTGTTTTACTGTATTAATCTTGTCTGTCAATGATGTCTTCATACAGATCTGGGTTGTTTGAATACTAATTATGCTGCTAGTTGATTATGATTAAATATCAGTGGTTGGTTGGTTGATTGATGATTCAATGAATGAATTGATGGGGTTATAATTTTCAGTTTGATGTATTTTCTTTGAGCTTAAATGTGTGGAGTGGGTCAAGTTTGAAAATCTGATGAAAAGAGGCATACAAGGTGTGTTGTGTGGAAGCTGTTGGATCCAGTGTGAAAATTGATGAAACGTGGTCTACAATGGTGTTGAGGGTTGGAGCCTTCAGTGAGGGGGTCGTAGCTCCCTTCCAGTGGTTGCTCATAAATGAGATCAGGGGGTAGTAGCTCCCTTCCAGGAGTGGCTGGTAAACAAGGTCAGGGGGTTGGAGCTCCCTTCTAGTAGTAGCTGGAGAACGAGAGAAGGTTGTAGCCTTCTGTAGCTGGGTTCCTACATGTTGGTATGAGTCTGCACCACTACAAGATTGTAAGAATTTTTATTTATAATAAATATTGAAGACAGAGACGATAGCAGCGATGGTTTTCTCTTGACTTGGGTTTCCACCTTAAATCCTAGTGTTCATGTGTGTTGCTTATGTGTGATGATTTATTCTGTTCTTACTGCACATGCTTATTTCTTACTAAACATCTGATGAATGAATGTTGCACTGGTCTAAGTAAAGAATTATGTACATAATAATATCTCTGGACATACACAAGTTTGCTTAAATATATCCGTGTGTATTGTAGGTTTTAACCCTGAATAGAAATTATCTACACACGAATCTTATAAGAGAAAATAAACAATAGCGAGAGCATAAAACATAAAACAGATAAACACAGAGATTTTCCCCTGGATCCCAAACCGGGACGACCAGCTTGATTTTTCATTATATTCCTTTTAGTGTTACAACACATATATATACATGCCAACGCATACATAAACCCCAATCCATTAACCCTGGATTAGAACATAACCATAGTTCCATTGACCGGATCTACAAAATAACAGGGGCCAAAAACCATCATACCCTAAAACCATGTGCAAACTCATGCACAAAACATGGGTGGGTCTGCCTATGAGTGGGACCGCATACCAAATTTTTTTTTTTCGGGGCGCAACCCCGGACCTTGAGAGGGGGGGCTGCTGCCCCCCCTGTGACCCCCCTGCTGCGCCCGGCGCAATGGACAACACGTAGGGCTAGTCGTGGAAAGAATATAACACATACCCAACATTCTCCCACTTGTTGTTTTCTTTCCACAAGGGGCCACATGAGAGCTTAGTCATTGGGCCAATTCTTCAACACCCATTGTTTCTCTACACCAAGAGAAATTCTGAGTGCTTACAAACTTTTTCAATGCATCAAAAACATTCTTCAAAGTGTCCACCTTTACCAGCAACACCCTTTTAGCCTCAACCATATCTCTAACAAAGTGATATTGAACATCAATGTGCTTTGTCTTTGAATGATAAGCAGGGTTCTTAGCCAAGAAAATTGCACTTTGGCTATCACAGTCTATCCTTATAGCTTGTTGTACCAACCCCATACTTGAACACAATCTCTGCAACCAAACTTCTTCCTTGCTTGCATGAGTGGCTGCTATGTATTCTGCCTCTGTAGTTGAAAGCACCACTACAGACTGTCTTTTACTCATCCAAGTGACTGCACCTCCAAATAGGCTAAACACATACCCACTTATAGATCTTCTTTGGTCAAGATCTCCAGCCCAGTCTGCATCAAAAAAACCATGAATGTCCAACATTCTTTCCAATCCTGGTCTTCCCTGGTAGCACAAGCCATAATCACTAGTGCCACGTAAATATCTGAAAACCCGCTTCACTGCTGTCCAATGCTCCTTCCCTGGGTTTGACATAAACCCGCTCAATACTCCCACTGCATGTGCAATGTCTGGTCTAGTACAGACCATTGCATACATCAGGCTACCCACTGCACTTGCATATGGAACACGGGACATATCCTCCTCTTCTTCTTGTGTCTTGGGACACTGTTCAACAGATAGCTTTACACCTATAGGAATAGGAACTTTCACCGGTTTACTATCCTGCATATTGAACCTCTGCAATATAGTCTCGACATACTTCCTCTGGTTTAACCAGAGCTTCCTCTTTGCTTGATCTCTCTTAATTTCCATGCCCAAAATATAGTTTGCAGCACCAAGATCCTTCATGTCGAATTTGGAGAACATTTGGGTCTTCAAATCTTGGATAATTTCTTTGTCATTTCTAATCAACAACATATCATCCACATACAAGACCAAATAAATAACACGGTCACCAATTAATTTAAAATAAACACAGTGATCCTCCTTGCTTCTGGTGAAGCCAAGTCCCCGTATATAGGTATCAAATTTCTGATACCACATCCTTGGTGACTGTTTTAACCCATACAGAGACTTCTTCAACCTGCATACCAGTTCTTTCTCACCCTTCACCATAAAGCCTTCAGGTTGCTTCATGTAGATCTCCTCTTCTAGATCCCCGTGAAGAAATGTTGTCTTCACATCCATTTGTTCTATCTCAAAATCAAATGCAGCAGCAACAGATAAAAGTAATCTAATAGAAGTAACCTTGGCAACAGGAGAAAAAATATCACCAAAATCAATTCCCGGCACCTGGGAATAACCTTTTGCTACCAACCGAGCTTTATATTTCTCCACCTTGCCTTCTACATTCATCTTCTTTTTAAACACCCATTCGCTCCCAATGGGCTTCCTTCTAGCCGGCAACTCCACCAGATCCCATGCCTCATTTTTGTGCAAGGATGCCATTTCATCAACCATGGCCTCCTTCCAGAGTTTTCCATCCTCTGAATCTACTGCCTCCCTGACAGTTCTGGGATCATCATCAATTATAGTTAAGGCAAAACCTGAACAAAAAATAGATGGACTATACCTTTCTGGTTGCCTTCTTTCTCGAACTGATCTTCTCAAAGCTGGGGTTTGTGGCTCTTCCTCTTCTGAATCTTCTTCTGTTGTAGAGTCTGATTCATCCTCCTTTAGCTCAAACTCTATCTTCTCAAGTTCCTTTGGTATGATTTCATGTTTAACAACATCTTTCACCTCTCTAAACACCACATCTCGGCTGTACACAACCTTCCTTGTTTCCGAGTTCCAAAGCTTGTAACCTTTTAAACCATCCTTATACCCAATAAAGATGCACCTTTCAGATTTATTATCCAACTTGGTCCTTTTCTCCTTTGGAACATGTACATATGCATCACATCCAAATACCCTTAGATGTTAAAGAGAGGGTTTCTTACCAGTCCATACCTCATGTGGAGTCTTATCCTCCAACACTGATGAAGGTGATCTGTTAACCAGATAGCATGCAGTCTCCACTGCCTCTGCCCAGAATTCTTGTCCTAACCCGGTACCACTGAGCATGCTTCTTACCTTTTCCATCAGTGTTCTGTTCATTCTTTCTGCAACTCCATTTTGTTGCGGTGTGTATGGAGTAGTCTTCTGTCGTGCTATACCACACTTCTTACAGAACTCTTCAAATTCCTTCTTGCAGAACTCCCCACCATTATCTGTCCTCAGCACCTTTATCTTCTTCTCTGTCTGGTTTTCCACCAGAGCCTTAAATTTTTTAAATTTGTCAAAGACTTCAGATTTCTTCCTCAAGAAATATATCCATGTATTCCTTGAGAAGTCATCTATGAATGAAACATAGTACACAGACTTTCCCAGTGATGGAACTGACACAGGTCCAAACACATCACTGTGCACAAGTTCTAATATCTTGTTCGCCTTCTTAGCACCAGAAGGAAAACTCACCCGATTCTGCTTCCCATATCCAAAGGCCCTTCTCTCTAATATGTCCAAGCCTTTGATGCCATAGCATGGTCTTTTCTCCAGAGACAGCTAGGCTTTCCACTCCACTTTCAGGAACCACAGAACTGTTACACCCATCAATAACAGTGCTACCTTGTATTTTTTATAGAGTTCCAATCTGAACTCCCCTCATTAATACTAGTGCTCCCCGAACCATCTTGCAGGCATCTTTCTCGAACACTATTTTTACACCTGCATCATCCATCTTGCTTACAAAAATCAGATTTCTGGCCAATGCAGGAATATACAGAATACCAGGAAGTGTTATAATCCTTCCACCTTGCAGCTTCAGCTTGACCTTTCCACGTCCGACGATTCTGACCTTCCTATCATCCCCTAGGAAGACATCACCACCATCACATTTCTCATACTCGCAGAACCACTCCCTATGGGGAGTGAAGTGAAAAGATGCACCTGAGTCAATCAACCATGACTCATGATCTACATGTGTATTTGAAGAAGAAGCCAAATACACATCCCCACCTTCATCCGAGGTGGTTTTTGCCTCTGCAGAAGGAGCATCATCAGATCCCTTTCCTTTCTCAGGAGCTTTAGATCTGCACTCATTTTTGTAGTGCCCTTCCTTTCCGCATTTCCAGCATACCTTTACAAACTTTCCAGGAGATTTAGATCTCCCTCTAGATTTAGATCTCCCACTCGAAACCTTATTCTTGTTTCTGTTTTGGGACCTTCCTCGTACAGATAAGGCATCTCCATTTTTACCCTCCATATTTCTCCGTCTCATTTCCTCCGACAGCAAGGCTGAGACAATGTCATCAAAATTCAAGGTAGTTGTATTGCTACCTATTGCAATAACCAGACTGTCCCACGAGTTTGGTAGAGAACACAACAAACTGATGCACTTATCTTCATCTGAGATTTTAATATCAACAGATGACAGCTAACTTACCACAGTATTGAAGGCGTTCAGATGCTCTGTCACTGAGTCTCCATCCTTCATCCTCAGGTTATACAACTTTTTTTGCAGCAACAAATTATTCATCAAAGACTTAGATTGGTACAAAGTCCCAAGATTTTCCCACAAATTCTTCGTTGTAGCTTCCCCAGATACATTCAACAATACTGAATCTGAGACACACAACCATATTGTGCTCTTAGCCTTCCGATATAGTTTCTTCCAGTCTTCATCTGACATTGCCGTTGGTTTAGTACATGGATCTACCGCGATCCACTAATCTTTATCCACCAGCAGATCCTCCATCCTGAGCTTCCATAACTCAAAGCTCTGACCATTAAATTTCTCGATCTCTATCTTTCCGTCACTCACCATCTTCTTTCACTGCAAGAATCGATCCCGCAGATCTCCCACTGAATAGGGTCTACCTCAGGCCCAAGCAAAAAACCCTCAGCAGCAAAGGCATCCCCTTGAAGCCGAAATAGCTCTGATACCAAATGTAGGTTTTAACCCTGAACAGAAATTATCTACACACGAATCTTATAACAGAAAATAAACAATAGTGAGAGCATAAAACATAAAACAGATAAACATAGAGATTTTCCCCTGGATCCCAAATCGAGACGACCAGCTTGTTTTTCATTATATTCCTTTTAGTGTTACAACATATATATACATGCCGAAGCATACATAAAGCCCAATCCATTAACCCTGGATTAGAACATAACCGTAGTTCCATTGACCGGATCTACAAAATCCCAGGGGCCGAAAACCATCATACCCAAAAACCATGTGCAAACTCATGCACAAAACATGGGTGGGTCCGCCTATGAGTGGGACCGCATACCAAAAAAAAATTTGTCGGGGCGCTGCCCCAGACCTTGACAGGGGGGGCTGCCGCCCCGCCTATGACCCCCCTGCTGCGCCTGGCACAAAATACAACACGTGGGGCTAGTCGTGGAAAGAATATAACACATACCCAACATGTATACTCTAGTTGGGTTCATTAAATTCGCATATAGAAATTAGTAAAGGAAAAGTAAAAGTTTACAAAGAGTTATAAATACTGATTCACCCCCCCCCCCCCCTCTCAGTATTTTCCCCAATAATTGGTATCAGAGCAGGTCCTTCTGAAGAAGCTTGATCACTTGAAGGAGATCCATCACAATGGGAAGGAAGCAAAAGAAGATGGCTACTCAAAGAAAGAAGATATCTCAGAAAAAATGTGTAGCAGAAAACCATGAAGAGGATGAAACATGTATTGATTGTTGTTCTTTTGATTCACTTCCTTGTACATGCAATGTTGAAGATAGTGAATACGAAACTGAAAGCAATGTTATGGATCTAGAAACAATAATTTCTAATCTCAATATTAAAGTTGAAGATCAACAGATTTTATTTAATGAGAGGGAATGTATCTTCAAAGATATGATTTCTAGATTGAATGAACAGTTACAAGAAATAAAGGCAATTGAGCAACTAAAAAAAGATCAAATAAACTAGTATGAAAAGCTACAAGATGAAGTAACCAATCACAGTGAAGGACTTGAAGAAAAAATCATCTCTCTCAAAGTAGATATGGAAAAATAAAATAAGAAGAATGAAGATATTATAAAAAATTTTGAAGAACAATAAAATGAGTTGAAAGAAGAAATTCTAACTTTGAATGAGAAAGTAGAAGAAGGAAGAAGGGTAGAAGAAAGTATGAAGAAGCAGTGCCAAAAATTGGAGGTTGAGGTAAAAATTTTAAAAGGTAAATTAGAAGAAAAGGATAAACAGTTGAGGTTTCAAGATAGTACTAAGATTGTGGATAATATTCTTAGTAGTCAAAGATCTCCTTCTATTAAATTTGGTCTTGCTTTTCATGAAACTGTTAAAGGAGAATCTATTTCACAAGCCAATGCTGAAGATTCAAAGGATATCAATGCAAAACCTGAAGTGTTTAAATGGTCAAAAGGTCAACCGACAAACATGAATTTTCAAAGGGAATCCTTCGCTCCTAACAATAGAAGTATCAATCGATTCTCTCCTTTGATCAATAATTGTGAATGATTTATATGTCATAATTATGGACATATTGTAGCCAATTGCAGAAGCAAATTCTTTTGGTTAGAGATAGATACAAACTACACATAAAGACCTTAAGCTCCTAGGTACTCAGGTTTCTTTAAGGGATATTGTTTTTCATGCAGTAATTTTGGTCATAAAGCAGTTGATACACAAACATATTATGATCCATATTCTCCTTTTTTTGGTCACATAAGATGTTATTCTTGTAACAAGTTTGGGCATGTAGAAAAAGAATGTAGACCCATAGACCAATGAATCATCAAATTCAATATGGAACAAAAATAGATGATAGTGTAAGATCAAAGAAAGATGGACTCACCAACATTCATGTTAACAAGCCAAAAGAATAAGAAGTAAGATGTGGTCTTTCTCTCTGTTAAATCAAAGGAAAGGATCAATGGTACATTGACAACGGATGTTCTCACCACATGATTGGTGATAAGAATAAGATGGAATCTCTCAAGAAACATCAAGAGGGTAAGGTTATTCTTTCAAATGATGCTCCAACAAAAGTTTTGGGAAAAGGTAGAGTCATAATTAATAAAAATAGAAGGGAAGTTGACACCTTATTAGTTGAAGGCTTAAAACAAAACATATTAAGTATAGGCCAAATGGCAGATAAAGGAAATATAGTTGTGTTCACATCAACTAAATGCAAAGTTATGGATGAATAAACTGGAGAAGTAATAGCAAGGGGATACAAAAATGTTGATAAATTATATGTGTTTAAAGATCTGACCTCTCGCAGATGTGAGGAGGATTCAGACTCAGACTGAAAGAAGATAATGACCATTGCAGTCCATCATGCTTGAAAGAATAATGTTATCATCAACTGCAATGTATAAAGGATGGTTTAGTAATTATGATTTTTTATATTTCTGACTTTGCATCTGATGTGACAAGAGAAGAAAGGTACAAGTGGTACAAATTCAGGGGGAGATGGAGCTGTGAAATTTTCAGTATTTCACTTTCTGTGTGTGGGTTTCATGAACTAAAACCGCATATACATACGAGTTCCAATGGTGACAGTTGCATATGTTTTTATCTGATAAGAAAAACAATGAGACAAACTCTAGAACAATTTTTGACATGCTGCTGATAGTAATTTTCTTGATCTAATGTTGATGGTTACATCTGTTGATATGATATTAAGTTTTGATTATTTCCTTGATGAAGATGCTTTGATGAAATGGTTTTTGAAGGTGTTCAGGATGCCCAAGCATAAGGGGAGCACCTGCCTTGTTAAAAAGGATGCATTGTTGGCATTTTGATTGGTTTTTGATTTATGATCTCTCTCTTGAGATCTTTTGGTACTGGCTACAAAAATTCATATCTGTATTTTGATGAAAAGGTCATGTTGAGAGCTATGATGTAAAAATTTTATATTAAGTCATGTAAGGACTTGTTCAAATTTGTAAACCGACTTGGTTGGGTAGTTGAGTCAAATATGTAATTCCATTAGGTTGGATCATTGGTATGAGTCCTTGGTGATAGGAATGATCATACTTTGTTGAGTTATAGATTCATGTACTTCATTGAAAAATCTATCTGAAGATTCAGTATGAACTCAGGGGTAGCATGGTAATTTCAGTGCACATCAGAGCTACAGAGCTCTTATTTCTACAAGGAAAGAAAAACCTTGTTTTGGTATTGATCCACCCTTTGCCCTTGCTGTCAAAGGGTGAGAGTATCTTGGTGTTTGAATAATGGTTATGAGTAATGTATCTATTTGTTGTGGTGATCAAACACCATCATGGTTGCTATGAAGTCCAAAGGGGGAGATTGTTTGCAATATGATGCAATATGTTGTCCTTGATGGCAACCTACATGATGAAGTTGTCCTTGATGGAAACATACTTGATGAGTTGCCTTTTGATAGCAACCTATTTGTTAAATATGTAAAAATGATGTTTCTACAGGTTAGTTTAGATGTGATAGAGAATGGAATTCCAGTAAGTGCCAGAGAAATGAAACAAGAAATATTTCTCAATCTATATGCAGGTTTCATGAAGGAAACCCGCGTATGGAGGCAATGTATACACTACTTGGTATACAAGCAACCCGCGTATACATCCATAATTAGTATATACACAGTTTCTATGAAGAGAAGTCATGTATACATGTGGGTATGAAGAAGAGAAGTCGTGTATGCCTTTTGCAGTCTAAAATTATGATACCAAGGGGAATTACCATGGTATTAGCCCATAGTATTGAGAGTTGTATTGTCTATTTGATTTCGTCGAAGAATGCCATTGAAAGTTGTGTGGTTTTGGCTCATGGTATTTTTAAAGGCTAAAACTATATAAGGAGAAGAAGATCATAGTGCATATGTGTGCATGTGTCTGGGGATTAATGAATACTTCACTCTGAAGTATATTTGCATGGAATGGGTTACAGTTTATTGATAGATCTAAAATAATAATGCACCTATGAATACAATGATGGATCAGGATCTCTAGACCTGAAATGACAATGTATTTTCTAGATTTGTTTATGAAATGTGTAGATCTGTGATCTGGCGAATGTTTGCTGAAGTGAAGGGTAATATCTAAGCTGATTATCTATTTTGAAGAGTTGTGTAGTTCTGTAATGTTTGCAGATCTATACGCAAGTTTGTCTCTGTGAAAGCGCGTATATATGCAGGTTTGTTTAAGAAAAAGCACGTATGGAATCTAGGGTTTTGTTGAAGTATGCAGAAGGAAATTTCTGATCTATTTTATTGTATTACTATTGTCTGTCAATGATGTCTTCATACATATATGGGTTGTTTTAATGATGATTATGCTGCTAGTTGATTATGATTAAATATCAGTGGTTGGTTGGTTGATTGATTATTCAATGAATGAATTGATGGGGTTATAAGTTTCAGTTTGATGTATGTTCCTTGAGCTTAAATGTGTGGAGTGGGTCCAGTCTGAAAATATGATGAAAAGAGGCCTACAAGGTGTGTTGTGTGGAAGCTGTTGGATCCAGTGTGAAAATTGATGAAATGTGGTCTATAGTGGTGTTGAGGGTTGGAGCCTTCAGTGAGGGGGACGTAGCTCCCTTCTAGTGTTTGCTAGTAAACGAGATCAGGGGGTAGTAGCTCCCTTCCAGGAGTGTTTGGTAAACAAGATCAGGGGGTTGGAGCTCCCTTCTAGTAGTAGCTGGAGAACAAGAGAAGGTTGCAGCCTTCTACAGGTGGGTGTCTACATGCTGGTATGAGTCTACACCAGTACAAGATTGGAAGTAGTTTTCTTTATAATAAATATTGAATACAAAGAGGACACAGTGGTGGTTTTCTCCAGACTTGGGTTTCCACCTTAAATCCTAGTGTTCATGTGTGTTGCTTATGTGTGATGATTTATTCTGTTCTTACTGCACATGCTTACTGCTTACTAGACATTTGATGAATGAATGATGCACTGGTCTAAGTAAAGAATTATCTTCATAATAATATCTTTGGAAATATGCAAGTTTTCTTAAATCTATCCACATGTATATGCTAATTGGTTTCATTAAAGTCATGTATAGAAATTAGTAAAGGAAAAGTAAAAGTTTACAGTGAGTTATAAATACTGATTCACCCCCCCCCCCCCCGCCCCTCTTAGTATTTTTCCCAACAATTGAGTACTAATTAAATAAAAAATGATTTATTCAATTATTTATAAATTATTTAGTCAAATTTAACAAGGAATATTATTTAAATAATGTTTAAATAATTATTCCTAGAAAATAATAAGATAAATAGTGATTTATCTAATTAATTTTCCTATTTTGAGTTAAATATGACCAGGAATATTAAGTAAACTGATGTTTAATTAATTATTTCTTGAGTAAAATTAAAAAAATAGGGATTTATTCAATATTTCCTCATGGGGTTTCCTGTTTAGACCATAAACAACTTAATAAATTATGGATTACTAAGTTATTTTTCATAGTGAAAGAAATTTTATTAGGGTAAAATTGCTCTTACATGGTGTACTTTGGTCCATCTAATAGTAGCAGGTTAGATGACCAAAAATTGGTGTAACACCTACTCCTAGATACAAATTTTTTTGACAACATCTCCATCATTTCATCATTCTTTGCACAAGAATTTCCATCATCATTAGGATAAATACTATTCTTACTATGATAATTTTGAACATAGTTAGGAAATTCACCACCATAATTTTTTGAAAAATATTCATTACCATCCAGAGCGCCAGGAAAATTTTCCCTACCATCATTGGTGGTTTTGAAATACTGACTTGGAGGATATTCTTCACCATATTTATCTTTCCCTTCATCACTAATTCTCTCATAGTCGTTAGGATTAGGACTAAGTGGAGATTGTGACTCTCAATTTATTGGAAATTCTTCATCTTGGCCTTTCTCACTACTTCTCTAATAGTCCATAGGATTAGGACTAAGTGGAAATTGCGACTCTTGATTTATTGGAAATTCTTCATCCTGACCTTTGTCACTGCTACTCTTATAGTCCATAGGATTAGGACTAAGTGGAAATTGTGACTCTTGATTTATAGGAAATTATTCATCTTGGCCTTCATCACTACTGCTCTCATAGTGCAAAGGATTAGGAATAAGTGGAAAAAGTGACTCTTTGTTTACTAAAACTTCTTCATCATGCCCTTCATCACTATTTCTCTCATAGTCCTTAGGATTATGGCTAAGTGGAAATTGTGACTCTTTATTATCTAAAAATTCTTCATCTTTCTCCTCATCACGATCGCTATCATAGTCATTATTATTAGGACTAAGTGGAAAATGTGAATCTCTATTCACTTAAAACTCTTCATTATGCCATTCATCAATATTTCTCTCATAGTCCTTAGGATTAGGACTAAGTGGAAAAAGTGACCCTCTATTCACTGAAAATTATTCATCCTGCCATTCATCACTATTGATCTCATATTCCTTAGGATTAGGACTAAGTGGAAATTGTCACTCACAATTTTTTTGATATTCTTCATCCTGCCCTTCATCACTACTTCTCTCATAGTCCTTAGGATTTGGACTAAGTGGAAATTGTGACTCCATTTTTTGGAAATTATTCATCCCGGGCTTCGTCATTGCTTCTCTCATAGTCCATAGGATTAGGAATAAGTAGAAATTATGACTCTCTATTTATTTGAAATTATTCATCCTATCCTTCGTCACTGTTGCTCTCATACTCCTTAGGATTATGAATAAGTGGAAAATTTTACTCTATATTCATAGTGAAAGAATTTTCATTATATTCACCAATATGAATAGAGTTGTTATGCGACGAGGATGTTGATGCTTCATAAAAAGAAACTTTAGTATCAGAATAATCCATAACATTAAAATAGAATATGGTGAATGATGCAAATTCACTCTCTCCCAATGATAATATATAACCGAAAGAATGAAAATTTCCCTCCAAAATTTCCATCTAAAATTTTTTGCTGAAATTTTTCCTTCCAAAAATTTCATTTGAAATATGTCACACCAAAATTTACTTCTACGATTTATTTGAAAATTTTCTACTAAAATATTCTCTTTAAAATTGACCCTAATTTCCATTCAAATTTTCTATACAATTTTCCAAATTAAAATAAATCTTACTTAAATTATATAAAATTTACTTGATTATTGCTTTTTTAAAATGTTTATTATAGTTTTATCCCACATGTAACACAAATTAGTGTATCATAAAAATATGAACTATATATTTCTTTCTTTTTAATTGTTTTTTTAATACCACATTTACCCTATGGAAATAAATTATGTAATTTCTGCTATTTAAGAAATTTCATTTTCACTATTCCTCTCATCACATCAATATTTCTCGAGGTTTCTTTTAAAATCTTGGAGGGATTTTGTGGAGCAGCAACATTGTCATCGACAAAACAGTCAACGGGAGATTCTCACATTTTCCCTTCTACTTCAACCATTCAATGAGGAATTTGAGGAAAATAAGTTATTGGATGCCAACAAATCAATTTTTTTTTCTTGGGGAGCAACTTAATTTATTATTTTGAAAATTAGGAAATTGTTAAAATAAAGTAGAATCAAGTTCAAATCCTACTAAGTACATATTTTAAACCCCCATAAGTTTACTAGCAGTTACCTTTCAGCTGGGTTGGTAGATTCATCCAGAATATCAAAGAAATCCAATCCAATTAATTTTGCTTTCTAAAAATTAAAAAAAAAAAAATCCACATGGGTGAGGGGGGCGGGCCCGACCATGGGTGTGCTTGGGGGTCGGCCCCTAGCCACTATTTCCCTGGCGGGCACGCCCATCATTCCCCATGGTAAGTTGTTTTTGGGGGGGTTGGGGGGGGGGGGGTGTGTTGTGCGGCGGTGGGCGTGACCACCAGGGCAACATCGTTAAGGGGTAGATTCTCAGAATCGACCCCTCGCTTCCGCAGGCACCCGCCCCCACTGCCCCCCAGGTAGGTAGGGGGGTCGATTCTAAGAATCCACTCCCTTCCTTCTAGAGGAGCTGGTGGGGGCGGGCTCACGCAATACAATGCCCACAGGCAGTCACACCCCCAAGTGGACACTCGCTTGATCCCCATAGTGTCATGGGCTTGGGCATTCCCACCTCCAACTCTACGACCTTGTGCCATTGTGCTACGGATGGGCACGCCCACAAGAGGGCACCCGCCTAAGTCCCACAGTGCCCTTGGGCTCAAACGAGCGCTTGCAACACAGTGGCACACGACCGATGTGCTGGGGGCGGGACAACCATGTGTCTTTATGCTGCGGGTGGGCACCCGCCCTAGCCCCACAATAGCGTTAGACTCATGCGAGCTCCAACCCATGGGTGTGCCTGCTCATAGCACAATGAAACATAGTCGTTGTGCTGCGGGAGGGCACTCGCTTATGGGCGTACCCGCCTACAACACAACAACACGATCGCTGTGGTACGGGCGGGCGTCGCCCCCACTAGCCCCCCTAGTAGGCAAGGGGGTCAATGTGCGCGCATGCCTAGGAATAGTGGTCAAGGGTCAATTATGAGATAATCGGCCCTTGGATTGGCCCTCGACCATAGTGCCTGGGAGAGTGCGCACACTGGCCCCCCGATAGCTAGGGGCTGAGGAGAAAATATAATTTTTTTTTTTTTAAGGAATTGATTTTCTATTTTTTTATTTTGGATGAACCTAAAATCACACTAGATCTGGGGGGAGATGTACATGTTTCTTATGTTTTTTAGTTTTTAAATTTTTTTCGTTTTGTTTGTTTATGTAAGATATTGGTTTTTTTGTGATTTAATTATTTATATTTACATATATATTTTTGCATAAAAATGGCATCAAGGAAGATTCATGTCAATATTTTTGGACCAAAGTCAACAATTGCATCATCGAGAGCTAGAGGTGGGCCCTCAAAAAATACTACGGAACAAACCCAACCTTAGCTAATTATTGAAAATGTAGGAGATGCCTCCCAAAAGGAAAATAAGTTGGTTTCATACCATAATAAATCAAAAGAGTTGAATCATACAAAATATGTATGGTATGTGAAAGATAGAGAGGATGAAGGTCTGCAATTATATCTATATTCTACTAATAATTTTGGTGATGCAAGTTATGAGATGATGGGAAAAGTACTAAATCTATATATTAGGCCGAATGCTGAAATTTTTTATATACTTTCAAAAACTCCCAAGTCACATGATAATATTAGATATCATTTTTCATTGGTGATGTATAACACGATGGAAGATTCTACAAGGATATGCAAACAAATCGTAAATGATATTACACAAATAGTCGTAAGTATTTTTAATTTCATTTTTGTGTTTTGCATTATTATAACTGTATCATTATATTTTTAATAACTTAGTTGTTACTAACATATTATATTTTGTTTGATATGATTTTGTTGAGGGTCTTTCAATTATGTTGCAGGGAATGTATTTTATAGAGCGAGATATTATCAATGTTGTCAGCATTTTCCATGAACATGAAGAAGAAGATATGGGAAATAAGAAAAAAAAGTACTTCATGGTGCTACAAGACTATATAAAAGGGACCAATCTAGTAAATCTAGACATGTTACTTTTGAAGAGGAGGAAGTTGAAGTTGAAGCTCAAGATGAAGAATATGTTTCCATTACTGAGCATTAGATTAGAAATGATGTTAGAAAGGAGAAGAGCCATAAAAGATCAAAAAAAAAAAATCCCAAGAATGTCTCCCTTCTAGTTGATGATGAAGAGATTTCTTCCATTGAAGAAAATATGACAACCAATAGGAGGAATAAACTAAAAGTTTCTCATTATGAAAAAATCATGGACAACACTGAAGGTCCTAGTGAAAAATCAAAAGGAAGTAGGGAACTCATTACACTAGGAGCTGATTTAGAGGAAGATGTTATTAAAACAAAATAAAATGTCATTCGACATTACTTGATGAAGAAAAATTTAATTAACAGTGGTTAGTCATTCAAAATTAATGTCATTCAAATATACAAGCCAGATGAATGACAATTAAAATATCAAATTAGAAAGTCACACCACTTGCATGTTCACAACTTGGAAACATTGATGAGGTCCCAATCCATATGCACATGTGGTGGATTATGTTATTCTCGTTGATCCAATTCAGGTTCCCAACAAAGAAACATTTGACAAGTCAATTTTTTTTAATACAAATATTATTTACTTTGGGGGGGGGGGGGGCGGGAGGGGGGGGAGGGGACCATTTTGTAGAATCTCAAAGGAAATTGATGGAGGAATATCCCAATAACCCGCATTCTGAAAGAATGAAATGTATCATTTATGTTGGTTTAATAGAAACAAGAGAAAAGTTATTGGTATGGGATCATAATACATATAACGAGTATAGGATGTTTATCACTTTCATCCAAAGGGTTAGATTTTTTTCATAATGAATTTCAAGAAAAAATGTGGTGGGGATAAGACAAAGGTTGACCTAGCCTTTCAGAAGGAATGTTGTATGGAAATAGGTTATCAAATTGAGGAAAAAAGAAATTTAAAAAGGTGGAAAAGTAAATTTCAAAATATTCAGAGGTGTGGATAACATTTTCCAGTTGGCAGTTAGAACTAGAGAGATATGGAAATTTATTAATGATATTTTTGAGATGTGGGAGAACGTTGTCATACAAAGCGAGAAGGTAAAATATTCTAAAATATTGATATGTACCAGTAGAAAATCAAGTCCTAAAATGAATCTCATTCCAAAAGGTATGACTATCACACCTTAGAGAGAAATGCAAGGAGTGAAGAATGAAAAACTTGTCAAAACAATATTATCTCGTGTAAAGTCAGGAGAATTATCATTGGACGAAATTTTTGAGGAATTTCTAAAGTAAGTTTGTTATTTTTACTTATTTCTAGATTATAAGTTTCTATTAAATATAATATATTGTTGTTGGTAGTATTTGTTATACATATCACTATATTAACATTTCTTACTTTATGTATTCAATCACAAGGTTTATATGAGAATACAAGAACAGATGGTTAAAGTATTGAAATAAGATAGTTGGGATGATGTTGTACACAACTACCCATATTCAAGTTCTACATCAGTGCTAAAAGATTTTTATCTTGCATTTAAAAAGGTATGTTGATTTATACATTCATTTCTATTCATATGTATATTATTTTTATTTTATAACTTATACATATATTTGTTTATTTCTTTAAATATAAAGAAAGATGCAAATGGAGCACCAGATAGTTTCAAAAGCTTTATTGAAAAAATTAAAATGGAAAGGATGAGAAAGCAACATCTTAGTAATGTTGAACTTGATCCAAGTCTTAGTCATTTAATTTATAATGGGTTCCACACTATCCAATATCAAATAATACCAGGTGATTGTGAAGACAATGCAAAAATCATACCTAAAAGGGATTATACCCTAGTTATTCCAGATATTCCTCATGGTTTCAATATCCCAAACATTGAATATGATAGTGACCATTATATTTATCAAGATTTTAGTAAAGTGGTTGTGAGATTTCTAGAAGTCACAACATCACCATTTTGAAGATTTGTGACATTTCATTCAGGCACAAAATTTGCAATGTTATTAAAAAGCTTCAAGGGAAAATAAAAGTCAAGGATGCAACTTACATGGTAAGACGTTGAAATTGTATGTTTGATTAATGTTAAAAAAATAATTTATGTACAATTTAATTGAACTTTTACTATTTCATGTTACAGGAAAAATTCAAATCCTATTGGTTTCATAGATTAACCAATTATAAGTGATTGCGAGTTCATTCATGTTGAAAGTTGGACAAAAGATGATAGCTATAAGCCTATGCTTTTCAATCAAGTAGATGGAAAGATTCATAGCCAATTATTGGTCCATGATGCTGTTGTAAAAACACTAACATATGAATATAAAGAAACAAAAAGAGAGATATTTAACATAAATAAAAAACCATAGTAATTGATTACCCATATTTTAGATTGATGTTCAAATGAAGGAGATTGGGTTTTGCATTTATTTTCAGTCTCAGATAAGTTTTATTAAATAAAAATGAATTTCAATATTTAATTTTTTAATTTTTATGTGTTTATACTAATTTACTTAATTATTTCTTTTGTACTTAATGATTAGGTACAACACTAGCATGTTTCTTACAAAAAAGAAGAAATTGCATTTCCATTGAGAAAGACCTAGTACAATGCAAATTTATTTAGCGAAGAATTAATGCTCTTCAATTTCTTCTAGATGCAATTCAAGAATTTGGTTTGAAGAAAGAGGATATTAACGAATCCCGTGTGGCAAAAAAAACAAAGGAACCTCAACCACCATTAGATGGAATGATTGGAAAGACATACTTTGGTCGATTCGCAGGCATCAGAGATCCATCAAAAGAAGAAAATGACCAAATTGAAGAAGAAAACATTGTGGGAAAAGATAATATTGAAACTCTTGAAGATGAAGAGTTTGGGTTACATGATATTATTGATTAAATTTTAGTTAAGCTTGCAAATGAAGCTCATTTTTTGTAACTATTAATTAGTTATACTTGTAATGTTTTGATTTTGACATTTTATGAGAATAATAAGCATTAAATTATTGTGATTATATGTTTAATATTTGTATTATGTGATTTTCACTTCATTTTTTATGTGAATAATTTAATTTTTAAGAAAAACTGTGATTATTATTAATTTTGGGCATAAAATTCATAAAAACTGTTATTTTTTATACTTTTTTTTGTTAATTTTTTTAATAAAAAATAATAGTAATTTTATGCTATTTTTTAGAAAATGTTAATGATATTCATTTGAGTTTATTCCACTTGTATTTGGTCTTAAAAACATCCAATTTAATTTAAAAAATTACCCCATTGGTTAGGCATTTGGTCGGTTAACTAGTTCACTAGTTCTTGAACTTCCAATTTTTAGAGTAGAAATTTTCTACTAATTTTGAGCACGTGTTAACAAGGGTATTTTGGAGTGATTCCAATTGGAATAGAGTCCTATTAAATCACACTTAATAAAAAAAATTCCCTTCCCATTTTCATTTGATTTACTTGGGCATTCAACAAGTTATCTCGCTCGTATACAAAAACAGGGCCTCCTGTTGCACCTCGTATGGCACTCTTATATCATATAACCAGATCTTCTCCAAAATTTTGTTTTTTGTCCCTTAGCCTTGCATAATGACCCCTAGGCTCCAAAACCATGATTTAGTAAGACCAAAAACCTCTTAATCCTTTCCTCTTTTCCATTGCAATTCACCTTTGCAGTTATGGTCAGTGGACAAATTCATGACTTGAAGAGCATAATGATGATTTTCATGATTAATTTATGAAGCACCATATGAAATTTCTTGAAAAAATCTATCTTTAATGCCGTGATTATATAATTATTTCATTTTTTTTATACATATTAAGCTATGGTTTCCATTTCCAACATTGTTATTTCTATTGCATAGACTAGGCTTCCTTTTGATGTACTATTTACACTTTGCAAATAGGTTAATGCTTACATTTATGCAAATAGGATTAAAATTTACATTCATGCAAATTATAATAGCCTTTCATTTTTTCAAAATTAACTAGGATTTCCTCTCTTCAAAAGTAATTAGGTTTCCTTTCCATTTCTGTAATTTGTTTAGGTTTGTATTTCATGACATTCACTTGATTGCATCAGATCAATGAAAGAAAGGTGCATTGAATGTTGTACATATAGTTCCAACACCTCTTAATTTTGTATGAACTTCGGGTTAATAATTTAAGTTGGTAGCGTTGGAAGTTGCAACATTATTGTTGCAATACTAGAGCTCGACACTTTTTGGCGTTGTTTTCGGGAAGGTGTCAAAGTATGCATTGTTTTCTTCCATAGTAGATTCATTTCTTTTACTTTCTGCAAGAAAAAAAAATCATTAGGCATATTTCAATTCAAAGATAGAAAACTTTCATTGCATTAGAATTTTTATTCAAAAGAAAAAAATATTAAAATAAATACTTCTCCAACACAACCCCCCCCCCCCCCCCCATTTGATCATTTGGTGCAGTAAGAATGACATCACCATCCACTTTTATGGGTATAATAAGAAGAGGTGGCAGAGAAGGTAGAAGAAATGGATGAAGATGATGACAACAGAGAAGATCCTCCTGGATTTCTCATTCAAGATATTGATGTCAGTGTTCATATGAAGACCATCCGTCCATGTTTCCTTTCTAACTTCCATGGTATGAGGTCGGAGGATCCAGAAACCTTTATCTTTTAATTTTAAATCCTTTGTAGATCTTATGGCTACTTACTAAACACTAAAAAAATAAAATTATTTCGGAAAACATTGAAGGATAGAGCTCTTAAATAGTTCACGCTTTTAGGGACTAATTCAATAATATGATGGAATGATATGAAAAACATATTTCTAGAAAAATATAAATATCGTGATCTTAAAGAAGAAATATTTAGATTGACTCAAAAACAAGAAGAGAGCCTTGAGGATCTAATATAGATATTTATGTATAATGTTAAGAGGGTAAAATTACATCATTTAGGATTTGAGACACTAAAAACCCTTTTACTTAGAACAATTAGGGATAAGTGGATTGATCTCCTTGATCTCATGAGTAAAGGTGATGTATACCAATTATCATATGAAGAAATTTTTGAAACATGTTGTTGTAACGTATTTTTACCTTCATAATAATTTATGAATTTTCTTTTATTTAAAAAAATAAAATAAAATAAAATTAAAAAAAATTGAAAAATGAAAAATCAAAAGGAAATTAAAAAAAAAATAGAAAATAGAAATCAAGAAAATAAAAAGAAAATATTTTAATCATTTTGTTTCCCTCATACATACCATTTTCTAAATTTGCTGTGAAGCCCGATACCTTCCCAGTCAAAGAGTGGTAATTGCTTAGAATAATGAAACTCTTTTCTACGTAACCTCTAAGTCGATTTGTCAAGCCCTACAGTTAAACCCTCAAGACTCCATTCACCCTTTTTCCATTTATTCCATTTTGGAAATTTATCATAAACTATATTTTTGATAAAGAGCACATATATTTGCGTCTTTTTTACCAGAAATTATGAATTAATCAGAACAAACCCACCTTACCCTTCTTCAATGTTCCCTGAGATGTCTAGGCAGGTTATTTCCTTAGTTTCTTGTCTGTTAGGATAGACCAATGATCAGTGTACTGTTGAATTTTTATTGTGTTTTTTATCATTGTTTTCTTCTCGAAAAAAACCTTCAATTTTGTTCAATTAAAGTTAGTTTATATAATATGTAATTCATGATCAATTCCTAAAGTTCAGTGCTAAAGGGATTTAAGCATCAATAAATTTTGGTTTACTTGTTTCTATATCATTAGTATGAAAGGTTCAAGTTTCCTCTTAAAAAATTGGACATTGAAGGAAAACTACATACATTTATTCATTGGACCTCATTAGTTAGGAAAACTTCTGAATAATTTTCTTTAAGTGACTTTGTCAATAAATTTTTGTATATGGAAATTTGTTTGTTAAGTAGTGATGTAGTTCCTAGAGTTTCCAAAGAGATTATAAAAATTCTACACTTGAGTGAGCAATCCAAAGTTGGAGACTAGTATTTATACCATAACTTTACAGAAATTCAAATCTATGGTTTTGAACTTGCACCTTAAAAATTACCAGTGTTCCTCCCCATGAAATTTTTTGCACTAGAATATATCATATAGATGATGAACATGGATGTTTTTCATTTTGTTTCCAGGAAGAAAAAATTCCAATTTAAATTAAAGGCACAAGCTGGCTCATTCATTATCAACACTAGAGCTATAGAAAGAAGTCAATGTTTTGTTAAGTCAAATGAGGCTTATATTAATTTTTAGTTGGTCATATTATCCTTTGGGAGTAATATCATCAATGAGAATTGGCCAGAAGTCTATACCATATGTGCACATTGAAAAACTGAGATTAGACAGTATGCCAACAAATAATAATGGGAAGAGAACACATTGCAGGAAGTGGAGGAGAAAGTTTCTAGTCAAACAACATTGGAAAATTTTAGGATGAATGAGGAAGAATTAAAGAGACCAAGACAAAGCATATATCCAGTAGGATCAAAGTTGAAAAATACAACATGTAAAGTTTTTAAGAGAAGAAAATATATGAATGTCGATGAAGAATCATCAGAAGTTCAAAACTCTGAAAAACCTACTACAATTATACTTTCAGGAGAGTCTACATTTTCATTACAACAAATTGAAGAAACTACCTTGAGTTCTCCTTCTTCTCCTTCTTCTTCAAGACAATAGAGAATTTTTGCAAAAAAAATGGATATGAAGAAGAAAAATGAGGCATTAAAAACTTCAACATATACAAATTTATGGAAAAAATCTTCCACAACTCAGACCACATTACTTTATGCTTTGGATAGTGAAAAAGGATAGTTCCAGTTAGAATTTTTGGAACCAAAGGTCCCTGTGCCTAAAACTGTTGAAGATTATAAAAGCTCTATATTTCCATTTGATACTAAATAGATACATCCTATAGATCAAATTTATCTTCACAAACAAGTTGTAGAGATGATTTATACATCCTTGACAAGTTATTATCATTCATGCTACAAGCATATCTAAACAATATTCATTCTAAGCTAAAGCTAGAAAAAATGTCGCATCTAGCTAATGATACTAAGATTAAAGGGTTAGAAGACCTAGTTTGAAATTAGGATTGAATCATAATGATGTAAAGAAAGATAAAAAAATAATTAAAAGTAGAAATGCAAACATTCAAGCATTGAGGAAACAACCGAAATTGCCAACAACCAAACACCCTCAAGTACAAGAAGTAGGTCAGCTGGAGAAAGAAAAGGAAAATATGCTTCAAATGATTGTGGAACAAAATGTACAGATTTAGAAGATGGAGGAAGATATGGAGAAATTGATAAAGGAAAGAGAACTTCAGATCAATATTGGATCAAGGACATCTACAACAACATTGTCGACAACATAAACAAAGTCTACTAGTCAAAATCCAAGAGAGTAAGTATCAAAAGCTATGGGATATTTGTCATTAAAATATATGGATATTGAAAAGCTCAGAGATCAGTTGGGGAAGACCGAAGACAACAAAATAAAAGATGATAATGTATATCTTGTTGAAATATGGAAAAAATTTAGATTAACAAAGTGGCTGAGAAAAGATGAATATGAGTCATTGATTGCACAAACTTTATCTAAGGAAAAAGAAAAATTTTGGATTGATATAAATTCAACCATAACTTAACTCTGGACATATATTGAAATTATCTTTGAACAAGAGGAACTAGTGATAAGATCAAAAACATCCATCACATAAATGAAGGATTATTTAGATCACAAGCTAGGAGAAACAACTATAATAATCAAAGTGTTGAATTCAAAAACAAAGGAAGAACTGTAGGAGTTGGGAATTGAAGACAATACTGATATAGTCCTTGAATTAAGGAAATTTTTTACAAACAGAAATTTAATGTTACAATTAGAGAATAAATGTCAAAACTTAGAAGTACAAGTAAAAAAGTTTCATAGAAATTTTAATGTTTTATGCCAAAATGGAATTCCAACCCTAAGAGATTGTAGTGGAAAATTGATTCCACTAAAAAATTACTAGCACAGATTGCATGAGATAGCAGCAGATAGAAAAAAAATTCCAAAGTCAATGGGATAATTAGTGGTAAACCATTCATTGAAGGCTTATAATATGATACTTTTATCTAACTTGAAGTTCAACATTTATTCATTACTAGGCCGACTTTTGAAAATTATATAGAGGTGGATGAAGCTTATAGAAAAGTAACCAAGTTTTATATTCCATATGACAAAAGGTGGATAAATTACTCGAACTCATCAAGTAAAATCGAGTCCACAATTTTAGCAACCAGTTGCAGTGAAATAAGGAGCAGACAACAAAATAATAGGGGCATAAAGTAGAGAATTCATCATAGATGAAACAATCATCAAATAGGACCCTCAAATTATGTGTTGATTACTCAAATTCGTTCAAAAAATCTATTTTTGTGTTCTATTTTGTAAAATCCAAATGGGTTTTGGATAATTTTGTATTTTTAAAAGAATTATTTTAGATCTAGATATTATTTAATTACACACTATAAGTATTCTGTAATACGAATTAAGAAGGTTTAAACCCTTGTGATGATCCAATGACACTATTGTACTACTCTGAAATTTTCTGAAGATAATCAAAGGATTTTAACTTCATTCTTAACAAATTTTGTTCATGTGAGTCTTTCAAGTTATTATTTTATGTTTTTATAATATATTTCTACATATGTTCAAAGTAACATAGGATTTAGGGAAAGGCTAAATTAAGTATCAAACTCCCTGAAAGCCCACTGTGAAGTTATTATCATTTTGGAGATTAATTAACTAAACAATTTATTTAAATTATTTCCTCTACATATTTTAATTGTTACCTTCTATCATCATTTGAACATATTTTGTTTATCTGTAGAATTATTATGCATGTATCTAATGTGTATGATTAGTTAATTATTCAGTTTGGATGTTTAATTATCATATATCTTCTTATTTTCAACATTCAAACTCAACTAAAAGATTTAAGTTGTTATGAGTGAAAATCAACCCATTGAAATTCTCATAAATGTTTAGATATTGCAAGTGTTAAAAGTTTTATTACATAGGTCATCTAATTCAATTAAAAAACCCTCACTTAGATGCTTTAGCACAGTGCCCCAGCCTAGAACTGTCTACAAATATACAACATCAAATTTGCATCATTTTCGGGGAACAATGTTTGAAGTTTTTCCCTGTGACAACGATTATACTTACATATGACTGGTGAATAAGAGGTCAGCAGGCTAAAATATTTCACCTGGAAACTTCACATATTAAATATGGCTTCACGTAGGCATACCAGATATTATTAAGATCCTGAGATTTATTCTCCTTTATCAGAACTAGAGAGACTTGTGAGAATTGCATGTATTAGACGTATATTAGAATCTTCCATTTATAATTATACCCCTTTTCCACCCGAAGCATTATCACAAGATGAGCCCTATCAATCAACCCTAAAACCTACTGAACTATCAGATATGCCACCTAAAGTTTTAGAACTCCTTTCTAATGTAGTAGATCTTCAATTTGCACTACTAGTTCATCATCTTGAGTCTTTTCAGTTTCCTTCTTTTCATTTTAAACCATTCGATATTGAAGAAGATCATAAACTTCAATTTCCTGAATTGAAACTAGCTCACTTCATCCCTTCTGACATTCAAGCTTAACCTTTTATTTTTTCGAAGCCTGAAGAGGAACTTAGCATTTATACTAATCCTCTAGTCTTTGAGGATCATGAGAAAAACATATATGAAGTCCATAAACTAGTTATTCATCCTCAAACAACTTAAAATTTGAAACGGGGAGCAGAAACGAGTTCTCCCACTTTTTTTAGGTAGCAAAAAATCCTCTCATTTTGAAAAGTGTTGATTCAGAATACTCTTAATTTTTTTTATCATGTTTTTGACACATTCAATTTTCTTATGTACCAAGTATAAACATTATTTTTAAAATGTTAGTGATTTTTATGTTTATTTTGAAAAGTGTTGATGCCAGCATCATCCACCCTTTTTAGAAGACTTATTTTTGACTTAAAATTTTCTAATGTATTAAATGCTAATAATTATTTTCTAAATTTAACAATATTTGAGGTGCTCATCTTATTCCTTTTCACTTACATATGTTTTTAAAGTGTTTTTCAAGTTTTTTTATTTTTCTTCTTTTCATTTTCTTTTGTAATGAGATATTTGATTTTTTGTAGTGTTAAGAAAAAACCTAAAATTTTAAAGTTTTGATCTTCTATCTAATTATATATTGTTAAATAATATTTTATTTCCCATGAAATAATTGTCACTAAAAAATACAAGAATTTTTAACAATTTACATAAAAATACACATTTTGAATATAGATATAATTGAAAAAATACACATTCTCAGTCTTTTTTGCTAAAAGTGACATGTCAAAATAAAGCATTTTTATAGGAAAAAATTAACCAAAAAAGTATATAAATTAGCAATTTTTATGAATTTTATGTCAAATATTAATAATAATATTTTTTTTTTCAAAAATTAAATGATTCACATAAAAAAATGAATTGAAATCACATTATACAAATTTTTAAATTTTTAATGTCTTTTTTATTATCTTAAAAAATGAAGTGAAAATCACATAATTTTATCTAAAATAAAAATTTAAAAACAAAATCATAAAAAACAATAAAAATTAAAATTAAAATCATAAAATTAAAAATAAAAAAGGTTAAAAATTAAAAGATTAAAATAAATTAAAATAAATGAAATAAAAAAACAATTGGGTTGCTCAAGGGCGGCTTCCGTGGGCCGACGGAGCTGGCGAAGCTCTGCTAGCCCACGACGGCCACCCAGCGGGGCTGGTCGAAGCCGATTCTCAGAATTGGCCTACCCTCGCCGAGTGGCCTGAGGGGTTGCCGTCATGGGCTGGTGGAGTTGGCCAAGCTCCGTCGTCCCACGACGGTCGCCCCTTGGCCCACCCGGTGGGGTTGAGAGCCGATTCTCAAAATCGGCTTTCAGCCCCTCGAGCCCCTAGGTAGGCTCAACCCTGTTCTTAGAATCAGGTTGAGGCCGCCCAGGGGCCTGAGAGACCACTGGGCGGGATCAACCCGGTTCTGAGATTCAGGTTGAGCCCGCCCAAAGGCTTGAGGGCCACAATTTTTTATTTTATTTTTTGATATATTTGTTATTAATTTATTTAAATTTTTAATTTGTTTTTAGGTTTTTTAAATTTTTTTTTAATGTTTTATTAAGTTAATTTTTTTTTTCAATTTAATTATATTTTTGCTCATTTTTGTTCATTTTTTTAATGTTTTTTTTTAGTTATTTTAATTGTGATTTTTAAAATTTGTTTTAGGTTTTTTTTTACGCTTTTTTTTGTTAGATATTTTAATTTTATTTTTTTTAAATGTTTCTTTTTCTCATTTATTTAAATATTTTTTTATAATTTATTTTTATTTTTAGTTGTCTAATCTTTTTTATTTTGAAGTTTTTTACTATGTTTATTTTTTTTATTGATTTTTTTAAATGTAATATTTATTTTGTTTTTTTTTTTTTTTAAATTGTCTAATAAAGTATTTTTTTTTGTTTCTTTAGTTAATTTTGTTTCACTATATATATATATATATATATATATATATATATATATATTATTTTAGATAAATGTCTTTCGGATTAATCACATCATTATGTTTGATCTTCTTTTTTCACCTTGTGGATGAACCGGTTCGAAACATCCACCAAATCATAATGATATGATTAATCGGAAAGAAATTTATCTAAATTATAGATCACATAAGTCTTAGATCTAACATATATTTTTTATTGTTTAATATATATATATATATATATTATTTACTATTTATTTTTATTTTATATTTTATCTTTATGTTTATAGGTTAATTTGTTTTTTTTTTTTCTATTTTTATGTTTCATTTCTTTTGGCTTTTTTATATATCTTTATATATTTGATTTCTTGTTGTCCTTTTTTTTTTTTTTTTTTTTTATATTTTTTTCTAATATATATTTTTATTTACTTATCATCTTTTTTTAACTTTCATTTTTTTTTTTTAAATTGTTTTAACTCTTATTTTTATTTGCAAATTTTTGTTTTCATTTTTCTTTTGGAATTTCAAGTTTTTTTGGAGTGATGATATTTTATCTTTTACATGGTATGTAGAAATTATATAACTTATGTGTTATATGTCCAAGATTCTCTTGATATCACACTATTTTAACTTCATGCAAAATACAGAATCTATTCCACCATTGATCATTTGCGGAAATTAAATCAAGATTGCAATGCACACATGAAACAATAAAAAATTACACACATCAACATAGTTGTTTAACAGGAAAGCCTGAAGCTGAAAACCCCAACTATCTATATATAATATATGTCATATACATCATGTAACAATCCTCATTAAAAGAAGATCATATCAAGCTCTCAGTACAATACAATCACTACACACTAATTAAGCCTAATCTTACAAATCCATGCACCAATCTTTGCCACCTACTAGCCTGCCTCTACTGCGAAATCCCTACTAAAGAATGGCTCTGAATGAGTTCGAATTACTCTAGCCTTGCTCACGCAATCCTCATTGGCATCTCAATTGAGTGTTGGATGCAATCAATGCATCACTATAGTCACAACTGATAGTCACACTTGCTCTTTCACCTATCTCTCCACTGGTCTCCACTAAAACTGCCATGCACTGTAGTTAACTGATGTATTCTTCAGTTGATTAATGAGTTATTGTTGTGAATTAATTAAATAATTAATTCACACCACTCTCACTAGTGTATCAATCAGTTAGACTAGATACAACTAGCTCAACTGAGTCTAACTGAGTTAAGCTAAATACAACTCCACCAACTACTTCTCCAACTCCACCAAACTCTGTCACATGAGTTCTAACTAAATTCCTCCATGCAATAGCGCCAGTAAATCCTCAGGAATAGCGTAATTCCTTCTGTCAGCTGTTGTGCCACATCTGTGCACTTAATTGAAGTGTTCCAAGAGAATAAGATAACGTTTAGAGTCCAAATATTATTAAAAGCTAATAATATTCGACATATCTATATTTATACTGGCAATCTAAAAATAGACTCTGCCCAATATGTATAAAAATAGAAGTCCATCTATTTTTCCAACTTTACCAACCATCCACAAATAGCATCCTGCAACTCATAGAATATGATCGACATGTCTAAAAATAGACTTTGCGCCAAAAATAGCTTGTGGGCCCACTTAGTGAAGGTGACTCTTTTCACTAAGCTCATTATCTTGTTGAATCTCAACACTCCCGCTCAACAAGATAGGGATTTTCTGCCACCCCAATCCTCTCTCTATGGTATTCGAATTTTCTCTTGGTGATCGCCTTCGTTAGAATATTTGCATCCTGATCCTCCGTAGGAATGTAAGAAAGCAACATGATCTTCCGCTGCACACAATATCTTATATAATGGTACTGGATGTCAATATGTTTAGATCTATCATGAAATACTGGATTAACTGAAATTTTAATGCAACTCTGATTATCACAATATATCACAGTAGGATCTAAGTGAGAAACGAACAACCTGACCAGGATCTTCCTCATTCATATAGCCTCGCATGCAGCCAAACTTGCTACCATGTACTCAGCCTCCGCTGAACTGAGTGCCACGGATCTTTGTTTCCTGTTGTACCAAGAAACTATTGTAGATCCGATACTGAAAATCCCTCCAGATGTGCTCTTTCTGTCCATTGGGCTTGCTGCCCAATTTGCATCCATGAAGCCATATAGCTTCAAGTCATTCGACTGTCTGTACCACAATCCATACCCATATGTGCACCTGAGATACCTCAGGACATGCTTTTCTGCCTTCCAAAAGAGCTTAGTAGGCTTCACCATCGCTTGTGAAAGCTAGTTCACAGCATAACATATGTCTGGTTGTGTATTGACTAAATACATGAGAAAACCAACCAATTTTCGATAAACAGTGGCATCCACTACATCTGCCGATGTAGCATCCTCTTTCTTCCAACCACCAGGAAGAGGAGTGTCGATAGGCTTGCAGCCTCACATGTGAAACTTCTCCAATATCTCCCAGGCGTACTTGCCTTGAGACACAAACAGTTCACCTTTCCGCTGCCAAATTTCCAATCCCAGGAAATAATGAAGGAGGCCCAAGTCCTTCATCTCGAATTCCTTTGCAAGATCTGCCTTGCATGAGTGTATCAAGAGTTCATCACCCATTAATATTAAATCATCTACATAAAGCACAATGATCAAAATCTTACCCTCCATCTACATAAAGCACAATGATCAAAATATGGTATAGGTTTGGATCCGCCTCACTCTTGGCGAAACCAAGTCTGGTGAAATAACTATCTATCTGTGTGTACCAAGCACGAGGTGCTTGTTTCATCCCATACAACACTCTTTTGAGCCTGCACACATGCAACTCGCTGCTGAAGATTTCGAATCCTTCAGGCTGCTCAATGTACACCTCCTCCTCAATGATTCCATTGAGGAATGCAGTCTTCACATCCATCTGATGAATGTGCAAACCCATCTGCGCTGAGAGAGCAAGGATGGTCCTTATGGAATAATACCTTGCGACAGGTGCAAAGGTTTTTTCATAGTCGATCCCCTCGATCTGTGAGAAGCCTCGAGAAACAAATATTTCCTTATACTTCTCGACGCTCCCATCAGTAGCTTGCTTCACTTTGTAGATCCATCTCGAACCTACCACTGATTTCCCTTTTGGCCTTGGGACAATCTCCCATGCACTGTTTCTAACAATCGAATCATACTCTTCCACCATGGCATTTACCCATGCGGGATCCTCCACAGCTTCCTCGAAAGAGGATGGCTTTGTCATGATACACTTGCTCATCAGAGCCATGTATCCAGTAAATTGGTCAGGTGACTATCTCTGTCTGCGCTGTGATGTAGGAACTCCTACATTCTGCAATACATCAAGATTTAGTCTCTCAGCTTCTGTAGTGCGCTTCCGCCCTCTGATGTTTGGCGCTGTATGAGTGGTTTCTTCCACTCCATGAACCTCCTCTTGTGGGTGATCCACATGTTGAGGCTCATATTTAGGAACAAGTATCTCCTCCTTTGCATGCAAGTGTAGCTCCCTCTCAAGTGACAACTTCATGGCTTTCTCCTCATGAAATTTGATATCCCGTCGCACAACAGTCATCCGACTGTCTGGAAAATACACACGATAATCACGGGGTGTTTCTGTGTACCCCAAAAATATCCCAACCTCTGCAGTCAGCTTCAACTTCTTCCCGACATCCTTCGTCACATGAATGGAAACAGGTGAGCCAAAAATCTTCAAATGAGAAATATTAGGCTTCTTACTAGAAAACGCCTCTTTGGGTGTACTCATGCCAAGTACTCTATGAGGACAACAGTTTTACATAAACCGCAGTGTTGCATGCCTCAGCCCACAAGTGTATGGGAAGGCCTTGATCATGCAACATCACTCGTGCAGCACCCACGATCGTTCTGTTCTTTCTCTTTGTGACCCCATTCTGCTATGGGTTATGTGGCGCTATGAGTTCTCTTCGAATTCCTTCTTTGCTACAGAAGTCTTTGAATTTTCCAGAGATGTATTCACCACCATTATCACTCCTTAGAGCTTTCACCTGCTTCCCCGACTCTTTCTCAACTAGCGCCTTGAACTCACAGAACTTTGAGTATGTCTCGCTCTTCTTCTGCATGAAGAAGATCCAACACTTACGAGAAAAGTCATCAAAAAATATCACATAATACCTGTGCTTTACTGTTGAAGCAACTAAGAAAGGTCCACGTACATCTGTGTGAATTCTCTCAAGGATCATCAAGGCATGACTATCCTTCTCATGAAAAGTGGTCTTCATAAATTTTCCCAAAGTACATCCCTTGCACTGATATGACTGCGCAAGTGTACCTTTGGGAAGCATGGTAGAAATCTGCTGCAAAATTTTCAAAGTGCCATGGTGAAGTGGCCTAATCTCCTGTGCCACAATTCGCCCTCATCTCGGCTTACCACTCCTTCTACTTTTCCTGCCATTGCAGTGCAACCATCTACCTGCAATTGATAAATATTCTTAACTTGAATCCCTATCCTCCTGGTTTGACCAATTTTTTTATGGCGTAGGAAAGCTTTTCCCTCGTTAAAAAAAACATCATAACCCTTTTCTTCCAACATCGCCGCGGAGATCAGATTCTTCTTCAATCCTGGAACATGCATGACATCCTTCAATATGAAAGGTTTACCAGACTCCCTCTCAAAGGAAATGGTCTTGATACCAGTCACACTATATCTAACATCATTTCCCATGTTGATGTTCACTCGAAGATCCTTTTCCTCCAGATCACTAAAAAAATCTTTGTCTCCGGTCATATGGAAAGACACACCACTGTCAAGAAACCACACCGATCTCATCACACTTGAAACCAAGCATGCGATCAAAGAAAAGTCGAGCTCAAACTATGAGGCTAAGGCCTCTCCTACTGCATAACCTAGCAGCGCTCTTATTCTTCTTCTTCTGTGGAAAATTAGTGGCGAAATGTTCGTGCTGGTGACAGTGAAAACACTTCACCTTGGACAAATCCTGCTTCTTGCCTTTAGCTTCGAATTTGGAAGATTTCTTCCCTTTTCCTTTTTGAGATTTGGCAGCCAAAGTGCAATTTTCTTCATCTTCATTCTTTGATGAAGATCCATCCCTGGTACCCTGCCTTATCTCCTCCTACACAAGATCCAACCAAAGTCGCTCCCATCCTGGCAGTTTCTCCCATCCATTGACAAAGTCTTTGTATCTATGCCAACACTTCAGAAGCCCAAGGAGAGCCAAGCTCACCAAGTCTTCTTCATCAATAGTAACCCCCACACATCCCAGCTCATCCTTGCAGTGGACAAACTTCGTGAGGTATTTTGGAATACTGTCACCTTTCTCCATTTTTATTTTTTTGAGCTTGTGTTTAAGCGCCAACTTCCTCTGGTCACTTCTGCTTTGGAGCAAGTCTATCAAAGCCTTCCACATTAAGAATGGAGTGGATTTACCATGAATTCTAGACACAATGTGGTCCTTCACACCTTCCAATAGAATCCTTCGACACTTTGCTACCTTCTTTTGCCATGCGTCAAATGTGGCTGCATCGCTAGAAGCAGGCTTCGGAATATCAACATCTATGAACTCCTTCAACCCATTATCATCCAGCACCGCCTCCATACTGTCCTTCCATGCTATGTAATTTGATCTCCCATTAAGGGCATACTCCAATCTCAATCCGTTGAAAGACATTTCAATAAATGCTCAATTTCGACACCAATAAAACACTGCAGCAAATTCGAATTCCACCAGCACAAAACTCAACCACTTCAATAATTGCAATCTCCTCCAATGATCAATTGCTCCGATACCATGTAGAAATGATATAACTTATGTGTTATATGTGCAATATTCTCCTGATCTCACACTAGTTTAACTTCATGCAAAATACAAAATCTATTCCACCATTGATCATTTTCGGAAATTAAATCAAGATTGCAATGCACACATGAAATAATAAAAATTCACACACATTAACACAGTTGTTTAATGGGAAATCCTGAAGCTGAAAACCCCATCTATATCTATATAATATATTTCATAGAGATCATGTAAAAATCCTCATACAAAGCTGATCATATCAAGCTCTCATTACAATACAATCGCTACACACTAATCAGGCCCGATCTTGCAAATCCATGCACCGATATTTGCCACCTACTAGCCTGCCTCTACTGCACAATCCCTGCTGAAGAATGGCTCTGAATGAGTTCTAATTACTCCAGCCTTGCTCATGCTATCCTCATTTTCATCTCCACTGAGTGTTGGATGCAATCAATGCATCACTACAGTCACAACTGATAGTCACACTTGCTCTTTCACCTATCTCTCCACCGGTCTCCACTGAAACTGCCATGCATTGTAGTTAACTGATGTATTATTCAATTGATTAATGAGTTATTATTTGTGAATTAATTGAATAATTAATTCACTACACTCTCACTAGTGTATCAATCAGTTAGACTAGATACAACTAGCTCAACTGAGTCTAACTAAGTTAAACTAAATACAACTCCACCAACTACTTCTCCAACTCCACCAAACTCTGCCACTTGAGTTCTAACTAAAGTCCTCCATGCAATAGCTCCAGTAAACCCTCAGGAATAGCGTAATTCCTTCTTCCAGTTGTTGTGCCACATCTGTGCACTTAACTGAAGTGCTCCAAGAGAATAAGATAATGTTTAGAGTCCAAATATTATTAAGAGCTAATAATATTCAACATATCTATTTTTATACTGGCAGTCTAAAAATAGACTCCGCCCAATATGTCTAAAAATAGAAGTCCATCTATTTTTCCAACTTGACCAACCATCCAAAAATAGAATTTTGCAACTCATAGAATATGATCGACATGTCTAAAAATAGACTTTGCACCAAAAATAGCCTGCAGTCCCACTTAGTGAAGGTGACTCTTTTCACTAAGCTCATCGTCTTTTTGAATCTTAACATGGTATTTCAAAATGTTGAAAATTTATCCTTAAAAAAATTTTATTCCAGCATCTTCACTTTTCATTTTGAGGGTGTTTTTGGCACACAAAAATTTGTTTTCACTGCAATTTTTTAAACTTGTTGAAAATTTACCTCAGAAAAAAAAAATGTTATTCCAACATCACCACTTTTCGTTTATGAGTTGTTTTTCATGTTTTGGGGGTTTTTGGCTAGAGTTCTCGTTTTGAGTTTATAGTTCCCATTTCATAGTTTACGTTGTTCTCAGTTTTTCAAGAAGCCTAAGACTTCATTTCATCCATATTCTAGTAAGGTTGTCTCTCCCAAAAAAACAGCCTCATCATCACATCAAATAGCTAGATTTCAACAAATTGTAATATCTGGGTATGGAGCAGTAATACTTCCACCAAAATCCCAGCTTCATCCTTCTCCTGATGGGTATTTGAAACATTTATATATATTTAAAGGAGAAACAGGGCCATCGGCAGAAGATCATTTACTTGTATTCCTTGATTTTGGAGACAAAATGAACATTGAACACGAGGATGCTTATACAAGATTATTTTTTCAATCATTAGATGAAAATGTCAGAATATGGTTCAAGCAATTACAAGAAAATTATATAAATTCATGGAATGAATTAATCAACATCTTCAAGAATCAATGGGGAATTAAAAAGGATCATGTTTACTATTTAACAAAATTTGAAGACTTGAGAAGAAACCTTGGTGAACTTGTTGCATAATTTATGAAAATATTTAATAAGATTTACAATAAGATGCCACTTGATTGTAAACCCCCAATCACAACAACTAAAGTTATATTTTCTAAATAATTTGATGATGATTTTTTTGTAATGCTTAGAGAAAGGAAATTTGAAACCTTAGCAGATATGCAAACCAATGCAATTGAGGTAGAATCTAACAGGTCAACATCTAGTAAATTGGAAGCAACGGCTTAAAAATCTGAAAGGAAAATGAATTATAGAGAGGAAATTACTTCATCATCAAAGAATAAAGAATAAGAACAAAAAATTGATGAAATAACCTCTTTCTTAAGAAATTTATCCAATCAAATTTCAAGAATGGAAACTCAACCCAGAGTAGCCCAACAGGTTGAAAATAGACCTCTGGTTCAATATAGAAGACCTTTCCAACCTCAGATTTTAAAACACAAAATATTAACCAACAATTTGAACCTCCATTAATGATTGATGATCAAGACCCTTAATAAGTTTTTCCAGTTGTTGTAAATGATATCAATTATTTTGATGACCCATCTTCTCACAATGCCATTGTCCCTATTGGTCAAGATCAAACTCTAGTCCAAAATAATGATACCTCCCAAGTTTCTAAATACCAAGCCTTTTCTAAGTTTCTCATTGCTAAAATGGATAAGATATATGACCTAAGACCTAGATTCTACAACAAAATGAGCAATTTGTGCCATATTTAGCGCCAGATTTTAGTGCATTTTTTTTCCAATTGGGATGGGCATCCTTGTGCTAAATCGTGTTCTATTGTACAATTTTTAAAGCATCCTTCTTTGTACAAAATTTTGCATCATTCTTTACACCAAATTTCGCATCCTTTTTTGCATCAGATTTCACACCCAATTTGCGCCATGTTTTGCATCAATTTTTGCACCACTTTTTGCATGTAGTTTTGCATCATGTTTTAAAACAAGTTTTCCTTCCAATTTTGCACCAATTTTTGCGTCTAATTTTGCACCACATTTTGCATATAGTTTTGCACCATGTTTTATGACTAGTTTTCCTTCCAATTTTGCACCAATATTTTCATCTAGTTTAACGACAAGTTTTGCTTCTAGTTTTGCACCATTTTTTGTGTAAGATTTAGCACCAAATTTTAGTGCATTGTTTTTACAATTAGGATGAGAAACTTGGCACTAAATATGATTTTATTATGCATTTTTTAAATCGTCCCTTTTTATGTCTGATTTTGCATCCTTTTTCATGTTATATTTTGCATCCTTTTTTACATGAGATTATGCATCACTTTTTGCGTCAAATTTTACACCAATATTTGCATCTGATTTTATGACTGGTTTTGCTTCTAGTTTTGCGCCATTTTTTTGCATTTACTTTTCATCATTTTTTTTCTTCCTATTTTGTGTCATTATTTGCTTCATTTTTTCGTCATTATTTGCATCCAATTTAGCGTCTTATTTTGCATCCATTTTGTGTTGGTTTTTGCATCTTGTCTTACGTCAAATTTTGCTTCTATTCTTACACTAGTTTTTGCTTCTAATTTTTCACCTATTTTGCATCTAGTTTTTCACTAGATTTGGTGCCTATATTTGCACCATATGTTGAATTTGATTTAACATCAAATTTTGCATCCATTTTTTTTGCCCATTTTTACATCCATTTTTTACTTCCTCTTTATGTTTGATTTATCTCCCCTTTTGCATCCCATTTTGCACCATATTTTGCACCATTTTTAACACCATTTGTTGCATCCAACTTTACATCCTTTTGAGCATCCAAATTTGTATCTATATTTGCATCGTATGTTAAGCCATGTGTTGTGTCCACCTTTGCATCCCATTTTGTGTCTAATGTTACATTCAATTTTGAGTCATTTTTACATCCACTTTTGCATTTCTTTTTGCACCATGTTTTGCATCACTTTTTTCATCCAACATTGCATTTTAATTTGCATCCATTCCTTATGAATATAAAGGCACAGTGGAATCAAAGAATCAACCATCTCATTGTAAAGCAGGTGCTCTTCCATTGAGATAGCACCATTCAAAGAATTATACCTAGAAACTTTATAAATTAAAAATTCTAAAACTTTTAATTAAATTATAAAACTTGGTAAAGTCTTGTAGGTTTCATTGGCTATGATAGCACAAAAAATCATCCAATAGATGCACAACATAATTGTTTTAAAGCAAAGAAATAAATTTCACATGGTTAATATCCTCAACCACCTAAAAAAGAGTACCAAGGTTGATTATTTAAACTTGAGACTAACCAAAGTACAAACCCAAAGTCCCCATGTTTTATGTCTCCTCTAATACAAGTTTGGTGATGAAATAAATAACTAAAGAACTTAAAATTTTTATACAACTATAGTAAAAATTGACAAAAATAGACATTATAACTGATACGATAATTAAAAATCAAAATCATGTAGATTAGGTAATTCAACAAAGAGACTAGACATGATGGAGCCAACATGAAATCCAATGCACATTTATCATATGGTATCCATGAATATACATATATATGGAATGTAATTCTTTTGAATCCCCCAAAAATTAATATAGAACTCCAATTATCAATGATATATAAAGAAATAAACAAGACAACAAAGGGCATTCAAGAACTAAGACACAAGGGACGTTGAAGACACAAGACTAGAGAATGTTCCCAAAATCCCATTTCCCTTGAAGACGACAATAATTAGCACAAAATCACATTGGCCCACCTCTATCTCTAAATCCTTTGTTCCTAGAAGCCCATTTCCCTTGAAGCTGATGATAATTAGCACAAGATCACTTTGGTTCACCTCTATCTTTGAACCTATGGTTGCTTTTTTTCTCTCACTAGTTTTTTTTTCTCTCAACATGTTTTTCTTTCATTCCACTTGGCCCAATCCCATGATATTGAATACCCTCCCACAGGCCTAAATCATGTGTAGATATTTTGACATGTTCCCATTCAATGCCAGTTTTTCTATCATCCGTGGTTTGATTCACTTGAAACTTTGTTTCTGTTTTGGTCCTCTTATTTATTTAATTTATTAACTCTTCATTCATATAAACTACATGTTTGAAATATATTCTCGTTGCTTAATAATATTCCCAACAATAGTCCTATGATGAGTATCAATTGTTGCATCTATTTCATCAATCAGGCTACAAAATAGTAACATAGGCTTGTTAAATAAGTTTCTCATCCTTTCTATGATCAACTTGTTACATTTCCCAGGCACAGCAGCTCAGGCCACTGTTGAGAAATACAATTTTGTAAATGTGAGAACTCTTCCTAAATACCAGTTTGTTGAGATTCAACAAGATGACGAGCTTAATGAAAAGAGTCGCCTTCACTAAGTGGGCCCGCAGGCTATTTTTTGCACAAAGTCTATTTTTAGACATGCCAATCATATTCTATGAGTTGAAGGATGCTATTTGTGGATGGTTGGTAAAGTTGGAAAAATAGATGGACTTCTATTTTTAGACATATTGGGCAGAGTCTATTTTTAGACTACCAGTCTAAAAATATATATGTTAGATATTATTAGCTCTTAATAATATTTGGACTCTAAACATTATCTTATTCTCTTGGAGCATTGACATTAAGTTAACAGATTATTCAGATCAGCTAGATGAAGGAATTATGCAATTCCTAGAGCTACTGGTAGTTCATGCATGGAGGACTTCAATAAGAACTCAAGTGGCAGAGTTTGGTGGAGTTGGAGAAGTGGTTGGTGGAGTTGGTTTCTAGTTTAACTAAACTTGTGGAGTTAAACATAGTTGAACTGATTGTGTATATTTCTAATTGATTGATGATTTTAGTGGAGTTGAGTGAATTAATTAGTTAAATTAATTCACTAAATAATAACTCATTATTTAACTAGAAAGAGACAATAGTTAACTACAATACAGAACATATCAATGGAGACTCAATGGAGAGATTGGTGAAAGAGCAAGTGTGACTATCAATTGTGCCTATAGTGTTGCATTTTATGCACCACACATTCATTAGAGATACCAATGAGGATTGTGTGAGCAAGGTTGGAGAAATTCGAACTCATTCAGATCCATTATTTAGCAAGGATTGCATAGTAGAGGAAAGCTATCAGGAGGGCAAAAATCAGTGTAGATTTTTGCTGATTGTTCTTGATTAGTGTGTAGCGATTGTATTGTACTGAGAGCTTGATATGATCAGCTTTGTATGAGGATTGTTACATGATATCTATGACATATATTATATACAGATAGTTGGGGTTTTCAGCTTCAGGCTATACCGTTAAAAAATTGTGTTAATATGTGTGAATTTTTATTGTTTCATGTGTGCATTGCAACCTTGATTTAATTTCTGCAAATGATCAATGGTGGAATAGATTCTGTATTTTGCATGATGTTAAAATTGTGTGAGATCAAGAGAATCTTGGACATATAACACATAAGTTATATAATTTCTACATGGTATCGGAGCTGTATTGATCATTGGAGGAGATTACAATTATTGACGCAGTTGAGTTTTGTGCGAGTGGAATTTGAATTTGTTGCAGTGTTTTCTTGGTGTCGAAGTTGAGCATTCATTGAAATGTCTTTCAACGGATTGCGATTGGATTATGCCCTTGATGGGAGCTCGAATTACATAGCATGGAAGGACAGGATGGAGGTGGTGCTGGATGATAATGGGTTGAAGGAGTTCATAGATGTTGATATTCCAAAGCCTGCTTCTAGCGATGCAGCCACACTTGACGCATGGAAAAAGAAGGTAGCAAAGTGTCGAAGGATTCTATATTGGAAGGTGTGAAGGACCACATTATGTCTAGCCTTCATGAGAAAGCCACTTCATTCTTAATGTGGAAGGCTTTGACAGACTTATTCCAAAGCAGAAGTGACCAGAGGCTTAAAGACAAGCTCAGAAAAATAAAAATGGAGAAAGGCGACAGTATTCCAAAATACCTCACGAAGTTTTTCCACGGCAAGGATGAGCTGGGAAGTGTGGTGGTTACTGTTGATGAAGAATACTTGGTGAGCTTGGCTCTCCTTAGGCTTCCGAAGAGTTGGCATAGCTATGAAGACTTTGTCAATGGACAGGAGAAACTGCCAGGATGGGAGTGACTTTGGTCGGATCTTGTGCAGGAGGAGATAAGGCGGGGTACCAGGGATGGATCTTCATCGAAGAATGAAGATGAAGAAAATTTTTCTCTGGCTGCCAAAGCTCAGAAAGGAAAAGGGAAGAAATCTTCCAAATTCGAAGCTAAAGGCAAGAAGTAATATTTGTCCAAGGTGAAGTGTTTTCACTGTCACCAGCATGGGCATTTCGCCACTAATTGCCCACATAAGAAGAAGAACAAGGGAAATTCTGGTTCTGCAGTAGGAGAGGCCTTAGCCTCGTAGTTTGAGCTTGAATTTTCTTTGATAACATGCTTGGTTTCAAGTGTGATAGGATCAGTGTGGTTTCTTGACAGTGGTGCGTCTTTCCATATGATCGGAGACAAAGATTTGTTTAGTGATCTGGAGGAAAAGGATATTTGAGTGCACATCGAGATGGGCGATGATGGTAGATACAGTGCGACTGATATTGGGACCATTTCCTTTGAGAGGGAGTCTGGTAAACCTTTCATCTTGAAGGATGTCATGCATGTTCCAGGATTGAAGAAGAATCTGATCTCCATGGTGATGCTAGAAGACAAGGGTTATGATGTTGTTTTTAGCAAGGGAAAATATTTCTTGCGCCATAAAACAACTGGTCAAACCAGGAGGATAGGGATTCGAGTTAAGAATATTTATCAATTGCAAGTAGATGGCTGCGCTACAATGGTAGGAAAAGTAGAAGGAGTGGTGAGCTGGGATGAGGGCGAATTGTGGCACAGGAGATTGGGCCATCTTCACCATGGCACTTTGAAAATTTTGCAGTAGCTTTCTACCGGGCTTCCCAAAGGTACACTTGCGCAGTCAGATCAGTGCAAGGGATGTACTTTGGGAAAAATTTGTGAAGGCCACTTTTCATGAGAAGGATAGTTGTGCTTCGACGATTCTTGAGAGAATTCACACAGACGTGTGTGGACCTTTCTCGGTTGCTTCAACAACAAAGCACAAGTATTATGTGATATTTGTTGATGTATTTTCTCGTAAGTGTTGGATCTTATTCATGCAGAACAAGAGCGAGACATACTCAAAGTTCTATGAGTTCAAGGCGCTGGTTGTGAAAGAGTCGGGGAAGCAGGTGAAAGCTATAAGGAGCGATAATGGTGGTGAATACATCTCTGGTGAATTAAAAGACTTCTGTAGCAAAGAATGAATTTGAAGAGAACTCATAGCGCCTCATAACCCACAACAAAATGGGGTCACAGAGAGAAAGAACAAAATGATCGTGGGTGTTGCACGAGCGATGTTGCATGATCAGGGCCTTCCCATACACTTGTGGGCTGAGGCATACAACACTGTGGTTTATATGCAAAACCTTTGTCCTCATAGAGTACTTGGCATGAGTACACCTGAAGAGGCGTTTTCTGGTAAGAAGCCTAATATTTCTCATTTGAAGATTTTTGGCTCACCTGTTTACATTCATGTGACGAAGGATGCCAAGAAGAAGCTAGAGCCGACCGCAGAGGTTGGGATATTTGTGAGGTACACAGAAACACCCCACAATTATCGTGTGTATTTTCCTGACATTCATATGACTGTCGTGCGACGTGATATCAAATTTCATGAGGAGAAAGCCATGAAGTTGTCGCTTGAGAGGGAGCTACACTTGCATGCAGAGGAGGAGCTACTTGTTCCTAAAGATGAGCCTCAAGATGTGGATCAACCATAAGAGGAGGTTCATGGAGTGGAAGAAACCCGATCATGCGACGCCAAACATCGAGAGAGGTGGAAGTGCACTACGAAGGTAGTGGCGAATCTTGATGTAGTGCGAGTGCGGGAAATTCTTTACATCCTGTTGATGCGGAACAAAGACGAGTCCCGACCATTTCTTGGATACATGGCTGCGATGGCCAAGTGTATCGTGAGCGGAGCCATCCTCTTTTGAGGAAGAGTTTGTGGAGGATCCCGCATGGGTAGATGCCATGGTGGAAGAGTATGATTCGATTGTCAAAAACAGTGCATGGGAGATTGTCCCAAGGCCGGAAGGGAAATCAGTGGTAGGTTCGAGATGGATCTACAAAGTGAAGCAAGCTACTGATGGGAGCGTCGAGAAGTATAAGGAAATATTTGTTGCCCGGGGCTTGTCACAGATCGAGGGGATCGACTATGAAGAAACCTTTGCACCTGTCGCAAGGTATTCTTCCATACAGACCATCCTTGCTCTCTCAGTGCAGATGGGTTGGCACATTCATCAAATGGATGTGAAGACTGTGTTCCTCAACAAAATCATTGAGGAGGAGGTCTACATTGAGCAGCCTGAAGGATTTGAAATATTCAGGAGCAAGTTTCATGTGTGCAGGCTCAAAAGAGCGCTATATGGGCTGAAACAAGCACCTCGTGCTTGGTACACACGGATAGACAGTTATTTCACCGGACTTGGTTTCGCCAAGTGTGAGGTGGATTCAAACCTATACCAGATTGTGGTGGAGGGTAAGCTTTTGATCATTGTGCTTTATGTAGACGATTTAATACTAACAGGTGATGAACTGTTGATACACTCATGCAAGGCAGATCTTGCAAAGGAGTTTGAGATGAAGGACTTGGGCCTCCTTCATTATTTCCTAGGATTAGAAATTTGGAAGTGGAAAGGTGAACTGTTTGTGTCTCAAGGCAAGTACGCCCTGGAGATACTGGCCGAGAAGTTTCACATGCAAGGCTGCAAGCCTATCGACACTCCTCTTCCTGGTGGTTGGAGGAAGGTGGATGCTACATCGGCAGAGGTAGTGGATGCCACTGTTTATCGACAGTTGGTTGGTTCGCTCATGTATTTAGTTAATACATGACTATACATATGCTATGTTGTGAACCATCTTTCACAAGCGATGGTGAAGCCTACCAAAATCTTTTGGAAGGCAGGAAAGCATGTCCTGAGATATCTGAGGGGCACATCTGGGTATGGATTGTTGTACAGATAGTCGGATGAGGTGAATTTGCATGGCTTCACTGATGCAGATTGGGCAGGAAGCCCAACGGACAGAAAGAGCACATTTGGAGGGATTTTCAGTATCGGATCTACAACAGTTTCTTGGTACAGTAGGAAATAAAGATCCGTGGCACTCAATTCAGCGGAGGCTGAGTACATGGCACTAAGTTTGGCTGCATGCGAGGCTATATGGATGATGAAGATCCTGGTTGGTTTGTTCGGTTCTCATTTATATCCTACTGTGATATATTGTGATAACTAGAGTTGCATTAAACTCTTGGTTAATCCAGTGTTTCATGATAGATCTAAACATATTGACATCCGGTACCATCATATCAGAGATTGTGTGCAGCGAAGGATCATGTTGCTTTCTTACATTCCTACGGAAGATCAGGATGCAAATATTCTGACGAAGGCGCTCACCAGGAGCAAATTCAAATACCATAGAGATAGGATCGTGTATGTATAATCCCTATCTTGTTGAGAGGGAGTGTTGAGATTCAACAAGATGATGAGCTTAGTGAAAAGATTCGCCTTCACTAAGTGGGCCCGCAGACTATTTTTGGCGCAAAGTCTATTTTTAGACATGTCGATCATATTCTATAAGTTGCAGGATGCTATTTGTGGATGGTTGGTAAAGTTGGAAAAATAGATGGACTTTTATTTTTAGACATATTGGGCAGAGTCTATTTTTAGACTGCCAGTCTAAAAATAGATATGTCAGATATTATTAACTCTTAATAATATTTGGACTCTAAACATTATCTTATTCTCTTGGAGCACTGACATTTAGTTAACAGATTGTTCAGATCAGCTAGCTGAAGGAATTATGCAATTCCTAGAGCTACTGGTGGTTCATGCATGGAGGACTTTAGTAAGAAATCAAGTGGCAGAGTTTGGTGGAGTTGGAGAAGTAGTTGGTGAAGTTGGTTTCTAGTTTAACTACACTTGTGGAGTTAAACACAGTTGAACTGATTGTGTCTATTTCTAATTGATTGATACTTTTAGTGGAGTTTAGTGAATTAATTAGTTAAATTAATTCACTAAATAATAACTCATTATTTAACTGGACAAAGACAACAGTTAACTATAGTGCAGAACAGATCAGTGGAGAGATTGGTGAAAGAGAAAGTGTGACTATCAGTTGTGACTATAGTGTTGCATTGTATGCACCACAAATTCATTGGAGATGCCAATGAGGATTGCGTGAGCAAGTCAAACTCATTCAGAGCCATTATTCAACAGGGATTTCACAGTAGAGGCAGGCTATTAGGAGGGCAAAAATTAGTGCAGATTTTTGCTGATTGTTCTTGATTAGTGTGTAGCGATTGTCTTGTACTGAGATCTTGATATGATTAGCTTTGTATGAGGATTTTTACATGATCTCTATGACATATATTATATACAGATAGTTGGGGTTTTTAGCTTCAGGATTTCCCATTAAACAATTGTGTTAATATGTGTGAATTTTTATTGTTTCATGTGTGCATTGCAATCTTGATTTAATTTCCACAAATTATCATTGGTGGAATAGATTATGTATTTTGCATTAAGTTAAAATAGTGTGAGATCAGGAGAATCTTGGACATATAAAACATAAGTTATATAATTTTTGCACAGGTCCACATGTCCCTGAGGCGTGTAAATGATTCTCCAATACTATAGTGTTTTTCACAATTACACAAGAAATGTAGTAAAGTCACATATAATTTTGTCGAATCCAATCCTTTTTTAAGGTAATGCATTAATTTTTTTGATTTTCCGTATTTATTTTTGTTGCATATGAAGGACTATGAAAAACTCACTATGTTCTTCTTCAAAAATTTTGGTGATAGGGTGAAATACCATTTAAAATTGATTTCTTACATCCTTGAACTTTTCCATCAGAGTAATAAATATTAAATTTTCTAGACTACTTAAGGGTTTGGGAGAATATATTTTTCGTTGAGTGAGGTAGAACACTGGTATGAGGATAAGGTGCCTCCCAATCCATTTTGTCAAAGGTTGTGGAATGGTGGATGGAAAGATGTGATATGAGCACAAACAATATTTGGGAAAAGAAGCAAAAAAGAGTGTGAAGGGAAAAAAGCAGTGTGAAGTAAAGGAACATGAACTTCCTTATAGTTTGGTTATCATTACTATGAAATTTCTTCTTTCTAAACAAGCCGTTATCAATTCTTTGCAGAAAATAATGAATAAAAACAATTCTAACTAGGATCATTTTAATGTGATGTGGTGAAGAAGGTCAAGTGAAAATGAAATCCATCCTAAAGGAGAACATGCATATGTGAAAATCGAATAGATGATCCATATCATGGAGCATGGGCCTACATGGAACAATTTGGTGGCTTATTTTCTGATTTAGAAATAAATTTTATGTGAGCTATGATCACTGGAAAGGCCCACTTTGCAATACTCAATTTCACCAATGAATATGTTATTGCACAAACACTATTGAATATGCAATCACAACTAAAGCTGAGGATCACTAACCCAAGGAAAGTTGGCAAGTCATCCTCTTATGTTATTGATAATGAAGAAGATAAATAAGAATGAACTGGCTAGAATAATCTCATTGAATTAGTTAATTCATAAATTCATTCAAAGATGCAAATTCAATATACATTAACAGTTTCATGTGTGTTTAATTGAAATGAGGCCCATTATACTAAAATACAACACATATGAGTTCCAAAAGAATAAATTGCACAACCATCCAAGAGAAACTGAAATATGTGTACCTCCCCATCTTCAATTGTGATGATGTGTAGATAAATTCCATGACTTGAACCACATGTGAGAGAGATAATTATAAGTAATAGAGTAAAATAAATCCAATGTTAAGGAATTTCCTCGAGAATAATTCATAGACTAAGCACCTATTTTAGAATCATCCATCATCTACGACACATTTTTATAATTTGACATCTGATTTGAAAAACATAATAAATGAAATTAGAAGGTTGGAAAAATGAATATCAAATGCATTGTAAGGATAAGTGTTTAATAGGCCATTCATACATAACCTACTTAGCCGAAACTGCCATTGTTGGCAAAGGGAAAAAGGTAGAATGTTTTTGGAAAAAAGGGAATTTTTAAATTTATTTGTGATCATGGGTAATAGGAATAGGGGAACGAGATATATGTATGGTTTTTATTTTTTATTTTATTTTTTTTAGAGGCCAACAATTTAGGATCTCATTGTTTGTCTTTGTCTAGGTTTATAATGGTAAAAATGGAAAAAATAGCAGATAAAATGAAATGGGTGTTTTATATAGTTGGGTACATATGCGTTAAGGTCAAAGGATCAATGGGATTGAATTAAATTTGGGTATTTAATATGCACTGACTGGTATGATAGGGAGTGTGAAGAGATGTTATAAGGAAGATTAGTCGGAACTTGGAACTCGTTTTTCAATGGAATTAAAGAAAAATTAGTTACTATATTTTCATAAAATACTAGAAATTGCACCAGATGTTGTAAAGGAAACGTTGTAAGTCAATAGCATATGGAAGGAGATCATAGGTGAAGAAATATTTGAGATATGTTATGTGATATAGATGTTTCCTAACTTGGAACTGTTTACTTTGCAACATAAATTATTGCCTCTAATAATAGGTAATAAATTAACTTAACCTTACAAAAGGTTTACGAGGGCCTACATGAATGGAAACCCCTAATTTCATGAGGTATGTGCCCTCTGAGGCTGTTATATGACAGGTATAGTTGTAGTAACTTCACAAGCTTCCATAAATGAGAATTGTGTATTTACCCCTGGCCAACACACCAATTATGATAGGTAGACTGTCTAGAACTAAATTTTCTATATCAAGTTACAACTGGAAAGTGCCAAGAAAACTAAATACCTTCTAAAACACAACAATAAATCCATTGCATGCTCAAGTATATCATGCTCCATGAACAATACAAGGCATGACATGCACAATTTTTAGAGCTTCTTCATAATTGAAAGACCCACATATTATATTTAATATCTAAATTTGATCTAATATCCATTACTACTTTGGAATTTCACACCACTACCACCAAAACAAAATTTGGTTTTTAGGGATTAGATGCAAGGGAACTCACACAAAAAAAATTGGTGTCCTTACTGATTTGTAGGTCTCTTTTTTAGGATCCAAATATTAGTTGTCATCTAAAGTTAGCAAATTTGATTTATAATTAAAACTAAAACACTGCCATCAACATTCGAGAGCATGGAATAATTTCATAGCATATTTCTAAATTTTATCCCATTGAGATGGCAATATTCCCCCCAACATTTGAGAGCAAGAACTAATTTAATAACATACAATTTCTAAATTTGATCACAGTGACATGCCAATGATCCAAAATCGTAATTGAAAAATCGTGGCACAAATTGAAAACATTCAGTAAGCAGTGAATCGAGGGCTAGTTGAAGCAATAGAAACCATATTTTTGTTCTTCTTAGAAAAAACAAAGAAGAAAAAATAATACCAAATATAGATATTGAATGAAAAATAAGGATGCATCCTTTTTAATACTTAGCTTCCTCATTTCAAAATTAGAAAAAATTCCCAAATTATTAGAATTTTGGATATGCATTCCAAATGCTGGTATCTTCCCAATTCATTACTTTATATATAAGTAATTTTAAAATCACCCATTTAAACCTTAAATTTATTGGATTAAGAAACTTAGATTAGCTTCTTCCTACAATTTAGATACGTGCTTTGGGATATATTTGACATTCAGATTTTGCTATGGTCAGATAAATGACATTACTCCAAACCTGAAATCTCGTCTTCACAGTGGTGTTCTATAATTCTCCAATGCTCCCTAGTGAGTAGAATGGAGTTTTGTTATGTCATATGTATGGCATGCTTTAGGTTTCATCCCCTGCAAATTATTTGGGTTCCACCATATTTCAAATTTAAATTAAAAACACATACACAAGATTAATTTTCAGTGGCGTGTTTAAAAATAGAAATACAAGGAGCTTCCTGCATATCAATTTTTTTCCAAAGGTTGTAATTAAAGGTTCAAATTGCAGTAAGTAAAGGTATCATTGAATTAGTTTGGGAATTTAAGCGCATCCATGGTATTTTATTCCAAAAGGGGGCACCTTCCCCCATAATTAGAGAAAAGTATCAAGTGTTAAGATGGAGTTACAATGAATTGTCAGAATCCCCTCTAATTTTTTTTTTTTTTTGTAAATTTTGCAACATTTTGGAAGATAAAGAAATTTTTGTGGAAATACTGGTGTAGATGTGGGATGCCAAAGGGTTTTTCAAGAAGGCACGAACACCTTATTTTATGGATGTTGGACAAGAATGCACGGATGAATTGGTAAGGAGGAACTTGGTGGAGCGTGTGGAGTATATTGCTGATGATGGAAATCATAGTGTGGAGTATTTAAAGATCCATGAATTTTTTTGTGAGATGGAAATTGACATAGGAAAAAAGGAGGAAAAACGTGTATTTGCAACAGGTCAACAATTGCAGAGCTTTCCAACTAAAAAAGTTTCCAGGGATTGCAAAAGAATATCAGTGGGCTATAACACTATTAATGATATACCAAATGATCTGAGATGTTCAGAATTAAGGAGCTTTGTATTAGCCTCCAATATTAATTTGGAATATGTTCTAAAAGAAAATTTTAAAAATGTCCAATCTCTTCAGGTTTTGGATTTTTCATCCACTTCAATAAAAGGATTTCCAACTTTGAAGAAACTTCAATAGCTTCAGTTTCCCAACTTTTCTAATTTATCCAAGCTTTTTGGTTTTCCTGACAGCCTCTATAGTGTTCTGTCACTTAAAGAATTGAATTTCTCATGCACTCCAATAAAATCATTGCCTGAGAACTTTTGCAATCTATCTAGTCTTCAGGTTTTGAATCTTAATTCTTGTTTAGAACTGGATAAAATGTTGAATAAGAAAGGAGATCTTAAAAATCTAAAGAATCTCATTCTAGATGCATGCTTTACTCTCAAGAATATTCTAGAAAATTTTTCTCAGCTCACTTTATTTAACACTTTCATTTTTCCATTAATAGAGTCTACTTGCGCAATAAGTATGGAAGTTCTCTCAAAGCTCTCAAATCTCATGGAACTGAAAAATGTGGTGAAATAAAAAATTTCATTGGGTACAATGTGTTAGCGTCCTATAGTTTGCTAGATATTTTGAGAACTAATCACATAGGCCAACATCAAACCAACTTTGGAATCTAGGACCTAGCCTTCCTAGATTCAGAGAGGGCTCTCTCTACAAGATATAGCTTTGTTTAAATAAGTTTATGCTAGTTATGATAGTACTTGGGTTTTGGGTTTGTTTTGGATTTTGGAAGATTGATTGTATTCAATTTATTAATATCTATTGGGCAATAGAGTCAAAATATAACTGGACGGTTGCATCAATATTTCACAGTGTAAACACAGGGCAAGCTAGGAATATTTACCGGATCACTTGGCTTTATAAATGGATTTATGATAGAAATATGAATAGATTCAGAAGAACTAAAGAGAAATTAAGAATTATTTGGTTTGGCTTTTAGTGGAAAACATAATGATCATAAAGGAAGCCATAATAAGGTACTGAAAAGTAAATCTTATTCATCACGCTTTCTGCTTTACAATTCAGATGTTTACAATGAAATAGGCCAATGGAACAATACTAACTGAAGAAAAATATCACCAGTATTTAAACCACAAGAATCATGTGAATGGTCTGATTATTATTGATGCTCCAGTTCTTTGGAAAAGCTTAGAGTACTCCAAAAGACAGTAATGATTTTGATCTCAATCAATCTACCTTTTATTTCCAAAACTAAATTATTTATACAAAAAATTACAACAAAACAATCTCTAACAGACTTGAACTAAAAACTATAACTATTACAAAATTATAGTTTCAGTGGAATGCATTGTGCAGAGAAGGTGATGATTTAGTGGGGCAGTTTAGGATGTGGACCACAATTTGCTGATATGCTGACAAACTAAACTGAGTGATATGCTGGCAAATATGTTGTATGAACTCCCTATGCTCTTGCAGTTGCAACATAATATTCTTTACTGAAACACCTTTGCCCGACTTGACCTGTAGTGCTTATTTGCTACCTGAGTCTTTTCTACTGAGTTAAAACCTTTTTTGTGAATAAAATTGTGTAAAAACGAATATAGTGGACTTGAAATCTTTTAAATTTCAATTCTGAAGTCGCATTGCATCCACACACTTCGTAACATTTTCAATTTAAGTTTATGAAGAATGTGATTAGCGATGTGATGCGAAGCAGGATGTGGCATGGAGGGATGGTGGGACCAGACCGCAGCATAGATTGCAGTTTTAAAGTTTTAGTTATAAGCATGGAGGGTGTAAACACTAAAAAATGTGAAGTGCAAAGTGCGCGGGAGGAAGTGAGTGATGTGGCAGGGAAAGAGTGGGACTGTATCGCAGGCACAAATCACAACTTTTAAGTTTTATTTATAAGTTGTAGGGTTAACATTTAAAATTTGTGAAGTGCAGGGAGAGGGACCTACCCGCATTGCACATCACGGAATGTATCATTTGAAAAAAATAAGGGAAACGTTTAAAACTGCGAAGTGCGATTTGAGCTTAGTGGAGGATGACGTGTCAAGGAGAAATGGAGCCCACTGCAATCGATGGAGTTCTATGCTGTGAGGGATGGTTTTATGGTGTTTTCATAATATATCAATGTATTGCAAATGCTGTAAAGTGGGGGGCGAAGCTATTGAGGTGGGGCCAACCTATCGCATCGCAAGTTAAAACAAATATATTGTGGGCGCTCTCAAAGGAAAGTCAAAACATATGCGTTGTGATGTACCTCAAATTGGTGATGCGAAAAAGTGCAAATTGGCGATCACAGAATTTAAGTTTTGTTGCAATGTGAAACATGTAAAATTTGAAAAGCGATAAAAGGTAAGGGTAGAAAGGTTAAGGAGGAAAGGCGGAAAAAGGGTAAGTTTAATGATTTTTCAATGGAAAATTAAATGAAAAAGGAAGTGTGGCGGGGAATGGGTCCTGCTCCATCGTGTATGGTACTTCTGAGAGGTTTGTAGGAGATGGAAATGTAAATTATTTTGGGTTTTGGCCTATGGAAAAATGATTTCGAATGCTTGGGATTATAATGAAATGTGTGAAAATATATGAGTGGGGAAGGAAATATAAAAACGGAAATGAATGAAATAAAAGTAGGGGGAAAATATGCTATGGTTTTAAAACTTTAGGATAGAAATTAATAATAAGAATTTAAACCATACAAATAACTTCTCCATAGGCGCATTTAGACTAGCAACCAATCAAAACCTTTAAACTAGAATGAAGGTTTTCTTTTTCTTTCTTTCTTCTCTAACATTTTGTTTTGCCTCCTTTGTTTAGAGCATCTAACACCTAACATTTTATTTTGCTTTATTTGTTTAGGGCATCTAACACCTAACATTTTATTTACATGGATGCCTATAAAAATAATAATTTTCCTAACATTTTTAACTTTTTCATTCTTTTGCATCCATATCATACTTTATCATTTTGAACTTATTCAACTACTTATGCTAACTTATAAAAACAAATGATGTTACAACACCTTCCTTGGTTCGTATTAAACTATTGAACCAATTTTGTTTTCTACCTAACTCATTAATCTGTCAAGATTAAACAGTTTGACAAATTATTTTTCACTACCTATTGACAAGCAATTTAAACTTAATTCAATCATGATTAAACTGTATGATTGAATTTTATTGAACTTTTGTGGAATTTTTAAACAAGCTACACACAATTTATTTTCAGAAGTAAGCTAAACTTAAGAGTAGTGGCATTTGAATGTGCAGCACTTTCAGAATTTATTGTTTTTTCTTCTTTTTTATGGGGTTCAAAGCTTATATTTTTTATTTATAACATATACCCTCTTTTTATTTTTTATTTTATCTCATTTTTTTATATATTTTGAAAATTATTTGCAGATTTGGAAATCATTTTACAAAGTAAATTGGACCGAAAGAATAAACTCAATGAGATCCTATGAAATATAGGACCCTAACATAATGGATGATATGAGAAGCTTAACATTATAATGTGACAATGATGCAGGTGCAGATAGATATGGTGCAAATCATAAGCATGGTATTATACACATAGGGAATATGAAGAAATTGCAGGATTTCCAAGTCATTAAATATTACAGGGAAACTCTATCCAACAATATTTGTAAGTTACAACATATTATTTTTAATTTTGTGCTCATGTTACCAATTGGAGGCTCTTCCTACCTTGGAAAAGACAAAAGGTGAAAGTGCATGAGACTCTTTTCCCATGTTAGAAAATTTAGTTTTAAGAAAATTTCTCAGGTTAAATTCCCAAATTGCAAGATCATAAGGTGAGTGGAATCAAGAAACAATGTCCATACTTCAATTATTGGTGATAGTCAATTGTCCATTATTGGAAATATTTCTAAAGTGAATGAAGTTTCCTCAATTAAAATAACTATAAATTACTATGTCCAATCAATTGATGGAGGTGGACATTGGTAGTGGAAATTATCAATTATTAGAGTCATTAACATTTGATGAACTAAAAAATTTAGAGAGCACACCAAATCCATTACATGATCAAGTATATCATGCTCCACGAATAATAACTAGGCAAGCAATGAAATAATATTAGATTTGATTCATAATTGAAGGGACTTGTATACTATATTTAATCTCTAAATTTGATCTAACATCCATTACTACATCATAATTTCACACCACGTACCACTTCCATTAAAACAAAATCGTCTTCGCTTTAGTTGTCACCTAAAGTTACCAAATTCGATTTCTAATTCAAACAAAAACAATGCGATCAACATTTGAGAGCATGGAATAATTTCGTAGCATATTTCTATATTTTATTCCATTGACATGACATTGTTTCCCACAACATTTTAGAGAAAGAAAAATTTTTATAGCATGCAATTTCTAAATTTGATCACACTGAAATGGAAGTGATCCCAAATAGTAATTGAAAAATCGCGGCATAAATTAAAAACCTTTAGTCAACGATGAATTGATGATTTATTGAAGCAATTGAAATCCTATTTTTGTTCTTGTTAAAAAGAAGAAGAAGAAGAATTAATGCCAAATAGGGAGACTAAATGCACAATAAGGATGGAGCCTTTTTAAGACATAACTTCCCCATCTCAAAATTAGAAAAAAATCCAAAATTATTAGAATTCTATATATGCATTCCAAATTAAAATTTAGGAAATTTTCAATGCAAATGGCAACAAAATCAAGGGCTTTCATGGATTGGCATACCTAGGGGTAAAATACTTCTTTGAAATATTTAAATAACCTGAAAGAGCTAATATATGGAAAATATTAAAGGTGGTCTCCCATTTCCCTAGAATGGTGGAAGATTAGTGTAATGAAAATATATTTAAGGGAGTTTCAAAAGAGTTTTTATTTTTGGTTTTACATTCCTTTTAGAAGGACCAAAGTCCTAGGCCAAATGAGTGGGTAGTACAGTTCTACTTGGACTTATTTAATCTCATTAGGGATGATATTTAAGGATCACTAAGGTAGTTCAATTTTCCAAGAAAGTTCCGAAGAATTTCAATTCTACTTTCATTTCCTTATTTCCCCAACAATTTGATGAGTTTAGACCTATATTCCTGTGCAAATGTGTACAATATTACGTCCAAGATCATAGTTTTTAGGATTATTAAGACTCTCTTGTATCGGTTCATCTTCCCTAAACAATTTGGCTTTTCAAAAGGTCCGTTCATGATGCCATAGTTTCAATCCAAGAAATTTTACTCTATAAAGATGTTTCTCTTCCCTACTATTGTTCTTAAGCTAGATCTATCTAAAGCCTTTGACAAGGCATCTCGATTGTACCTTAGACTCCTAATCCACTTGGGATTCTCTTTACCAATGGTTAAATTTATTATGAGTTGTGTTTCATTTGCTTCATTTTCATTGTTGATCATTGGTTTGATTATTTTTTTTGGTCGCAGAAGGCCTCAAAAAGGATATTTATGAGGCAAAGAGTCTTACCGTTATACAAGGGATCCAAGGGAGAAGAGGGATCTCCATCACTCACATCATTTTTACAGATGATGTTTTATTATTTGGCCTTAGCTTGGTGAGGGAAAGTCAAAACCTAAAATATTTTCTAGATCTATAATCTACAACCATTGCGATGGAAGTTAATCTAGGTAAATATTCTTTGTATACCTATTGGTTAAATGGCAATCTGTCTACTACAATTGAAAGGATATTCTCCTTTCAACATTTGGATTTTTATAGTGGTCTCAAATACTTGGGTTTCTTTTTTAAATACAATTAATTATGGAAAGGAGGATTCGAAATGGTTATTGTCTAGAATAGAACAAAGAATCACTATTTGGTGCAATAGGTGGATCTCATGGGGTGGTAGGTGTGTACTCATCAACTTTGTACTTGAGTATATTCAAGTATTTTGGCACTCCCTAGCCCATATTCCTAAAGGAATCTTGGAAAAAATAATATGTTGCTTAAATTAGATTTGTAAAGTAAGCAATGAATTCAAGAGTTCCCATCTAGCTCGTTAGAAATTGTTTTCTCCTCCAAAGAAACATGGTGGTTGGGGACTGAAATATATTCACCTTTTTGGTCACTCACTAGCACAAAAATAATTATGGAAATTGATCAATAAATAAATCTTATGTAGAAGGATTAACATCCATAAGTATATAGCTCAAAATTCTCTCCTATATTGGCTAAGGACGGAAAGGAAGAACATTCAGAATGTCTCCAATCACTGGAAAGCACTAACTCGAGCCTTTTCAGTGATTATAAAATGCTTGGCTTGGAGGTTTGGGAATGGAACTCAGGTGAGAATTGGTTCTTGTTCCATCTTATGTTATAGAATTTTTTTTCCTTCTATAAGCACTTGTAACAAACTTGCAGGAGATGGGCAGATGTACTTTAAACATGGTGGAAAAGCCTTGCGAAACTACATTTTGGTCACAATTGTGGCTTACAACACATGATATTGGTATTGGAATTAGACTAAGGTAGGAATTAGATGCATACTTGGTATAATATTAGGAGAACCCACATAAGGTTTAAGGATGTACTTAATGAACTTTGTTGGGATGGGAACAGTGAGGGGAAATGTATTCTTCTAAACAGCATTATTTTTCTTCTCTAGCTCTCTAGAGGTCAAGGAAGTCAAATGGTGGTCCAAGCCATGGAAGGTGGGAACTACGTCCAAGTGCATCTTGTTTATGTGGATGGTATTGATGAATTGGGTTTTACTCAGGATAGGCTTCAAAAACGAAACACACACTATAAGTGTTTATGTGGATGTTATCGATGAATTGGGTTTTCACTTGGGATAGGCTTCAAAAAAGAAACATTGTAGGGTCTGTTTGGTGTAGTATATAAAAATTCTAGGTTGAAACAAATACTTATTTCTTTATGAGCTTCCCTTACATTGTGCAAGTGTGGAAAGAAGTAGAGGATTTTTTGGGCTTGTTCAAATTATGGTGAAAGGTTTCCATTCTAAAAAAAATTAAGGAATGGTTTGACAAGAGAGAATTGAAGAAACTAAAAGTTGTTTCCTACCTCGTCATCTAGGGAATATGGTTAGCAAGAAATGGTAGTGTATTTGAAGGAATGCATACTCCCCCATTTCAATTCACTGTTCAATAACTTGCAATTTTATACATCTTCAATATTGTAGACAAGATTCGTAGACCAAGGATGATAGGTGAGCTCTCCAATGATAAATCCTTCCCTTGGAGCTTCTTTGATGGGGCCTGTCAAGTACATGCCACATTTTTCGTGTGGGTTTTCTAAATTTTCTTTCAGATTCTCATGTCTTCAAAGGAAAGGAAAACATAGAAAGGGGGACCAATAATTTACAATAATTTAAGGCTATGTCGTTTTAGTTAAAGACTGCTCTGAACAAAGGTATGGTGTCTAAAAGTGCTTCAAGACATTGGTGAATAAATTTAACCAATTTAATGAATGACAAAATCCAGGTTCAAAACACATGGTTGCACTCTCCAACGATACTTTTAAAAGACCTACCCAGTTGTTTCCAATTGATTCCTTTTCTCATGTATTTTAAAAGTGGCTTGTTTTTAAAATATCTTGAAAGTAGACATTTTTAGGCCCTTTAATCTTGAATGTATAGTAGGAATTTCCATCCACCTTAGGCTACCATAGCAATCTATTTCGTGTTGTATATAACCTAAAATTTTGCTTAGTAGCCTCTGAGGAGCCCATCTAACCCCATATAGACAATTTGGAAAATAGACACCAATCCTCCCCTTTCAACTACCAAAAAAACATATAAAAATCACCTTTTATTTTATATTTTAAAAACTAAAAGTTTATAGAATAAAAGCATTAATTTCAGATCCCATTTACCCATTTTTTATTATACTTAAAATTCTGTTTACAAATCTGTAATTTCCAGCTCCATATTTCATCTCAAATTTGCTATTAGCTTTTAGTATGCTAAAAGTTACATGTTTAAATATAGAAAATAAATTGTACAACTAGACCCTAGAAACAGATTTATCAGAAATTCTCAAGCATCATCTTCCATCATCATTTATTTGTACTTAGATTCCCTAAGGGTTTGGACTTCAATTTCCTTAGGGATTCCCCCTTTGAGATAAAGGAGAGCTAACCGAAAACTAGAAATGGAGCTACTGAAGAGAAAAATTGGTAGCCTATCTATGTCACTTATAGGTGTATAAAATGGAAATAAGAAATATTAAAAATGACACCAAAGGGGTCTTCTGATTTAATTTTCCCTTGATTAAATTGGAAGAGAAATTGTAATTTCATCTCATAACAACTTATATTAGTTAAATAAGTCAGAAATACTGAGTTAGCTTAGGAAATTCAAGTTGAGGGTCAAAGAGGAGGTGTGTAGAGTTCTCTTATGATTTTAGGGGGTCCAGCTACAATTATTTGTGAGTTGTAATTAGTTAAGTCAAGAAATTGAGTTAAAATCAGTTTAACTAGTTCTAACGGAGAGATGAGATAGTGAGAGGTCCAGCGGATTAAATATGATTTAATTCACAAATAGTGTTCAACCAGTTAACTGTTAATCCGCTATAAATATTTGTTTCATCTCAGTTCTAAGGAAGGCCCAATTGGGACTGAGGTTGAAGGGATGATAACTATCAGTTATATAGTTAGAAAACTGTATAGGTCAGTTATAGAGTCATGAGGAAGGATATGATGCATTGTGCAATCAATTCCAAGGAATTTCCTATTTAATATGGAAACAATTCCTCCAGGAATGCGTGAGCAAGGCTGATCTAGCAGAGGCTGAGCATTGGTTAATTATTTGATTGATTTTTCCTAGATTAGAGTGAGATAGTTGGCAGAGTCCAGGAGTTTCTTGATGAGAGAAAAGAATTGTATTGTTTCATGGTCTTTACTTTATAGAATATATAGATAGCGGGGCTTTCAACAGTTTGCTTTCCCTAGATACATCTTGTGTTGTGCAATCGATTGATTTCTTTCTCTTACATGTTATGTGATTGTGAAATCGTGTTTTGTTTCCACAAATTGTAGACGGATTAGGTATTTTATTTTAGTACATTACAAGATCAGGTTGAATCCCATTGATAGATTTTCTACAGGTACTAGAGCACCCTGAATCATAATAGAAGAGAATAACCAGAGTTTGTTTTGAACAGGTACATCAAATTTGCAAATTTATTATTCAAGACCGGGCAACAGATCAAGATGTCTTTTAATGGCTTGAGACTTGAATATTCCCTTGAGGGAAATTCGAATTACATAGCATGTAAGGACATGATGGAGGTAGTGCTCAAGGAAAACAAGCTGAAGGCATTCATTGACACTGATATTCCCTAGCCCGTAGTAGCATATGCTCAAAATATTGATGCATGGAATAAGAAAGTAGTAAAGGCGAGAAGGATCTTATTAGAGGGAGTTCTATATTATATTGTCTCGAGTCTCCATGGAAAGGAAACTCCATATGCTATGTGGAATGCCATGAAAAATCTGTTTCAGAATAGTAGCGACCACAAGAAGTTGCCATTGAAAGACAAACTCAAGAAGATCAACATGGAGAAGGGAAACACGATCCAAAAATAATTGCAAAGTTCACTCAATGTCGATATGATCTTGGAAGTTTTGGGATAAAATTGTCCTCGGATTATTTGGTGATCCTTGCTCTTCTAGGACTCTATGAATGGGAGGTAGAAACTACTTGACTAGGAGCGACAATGGTATGGTTTGGTACAAGAAGAGATTCTGCGTAGCACCAGAGATGGATCTTGTTATCACTCCGTAATTTTCCTAGGCTGAGAAGGAAATCACATAGGTAACCACAAAACCACTTGTAAAGTTGGGATCTAGCCCTTCCAGCTTTAGAGAGGGATCTCTCTATCTGATTTAGATTTATGTCTAAATACATTAGTCTAGCTATGAATATCATAGGTTGGTTTTTTCAAATATTTGGTTGAAACTGCAAGGAAAGTCCATTGGGCAATGGAGTCATGAATCTTAGGATGATAAAATAAAAAATAACAGAAGATGTGTAACAAGGCAAGGTAGGCAAGCTTTCAGATATTTTGAGAATTGGTGGGGTGAATAAGATGAAACTGATTAGGAATAAATTAAATATAGAGCATACTGGGATGAATTATATACTTAATATTAAAGTGAAAACATGAATATTGTTTAGAAGCCATAGTATAGTGTATTTAAACAAATTCATCCCTTTATCTTCTTAAAAAAATAAACATATAAAACAAATGGAAAATTGGGAAAATAACAATATCACATGAGAAGAGACATCACCAACCGCTTGACACAAGGATCTTGGAGCAAATTTTCTGTATTAATGAAATTGATCATTTCAATACATTGCACAACTTTACATCAAAATGAAAACCCCTTATTCATACAAGTTCCAACCCTTACTAATTCCTTTTATAAAGTATTTGTAGAGATTCTTTTACATTTATATCTTAGACTTCAAAGAAAATAGTTTTTTTACAAAATAATATATGTTAAAGGAACAAATATTTTAGAGATAAAAGTACAAGATAAGGAAAATCTGGTAGTCTGTTGTGTTTTTGAGGTTATATATGAATTTGGTGATGACTTTAGCTATTTTTCCGCAAATGTTGTTCCTTTGGATGCTAAAAATTATGTGCTCAAGTTAAACTTCACTTGATCAACTCTAGCAATTGGTCCCACCTTTATTCAGTTGGGATGGAAAAGTTAACCATATTTTTGAATCTTTCATTCCCTTCGGTGTAAATGTAAAAAGTGGGCTTATTTAAAAAAAAGTGGTGAATTTCATGTTGAATACTTAAATCAAATTGTAATCCCTGTATGAATGCCTCTCCACTAATAACTCCTTTATCTTTTGCAAGCTTGGAAGCATCATCACCTATGTTGAATAACATCTCTTGGTATTTTTCTAATGGGATCAATTTTCCATTAGGATTCTTCATAGTAGGAAAGCCTTTTTCCCGCAACAATGTAAATTTTCTATTGAACCTCTTGACTTGCAACTCAAGGTCTCTACATTTGTTCTCCAATTGTATCATCAAAATATTTTTTGGTAAGACCCTATTAACTTCCATGACTACTACTGTCCTATCAAAAATGTTCATGTATTTTAATTCATCCTTTGTTTTGGAATTTAACTTGATAATATTTTGTGCCTCTTTTGGTCTATATTCCAAATCTTCCTTTGTATTCTCTATTTCTGTCTTTACCCTTTGCACTAGTTCCTCCTTCTTGAAAGTGATATGAATCGAAGGCAACATATCTCCTATATTAGCATTAATGTTTTTCCAAATACTTTGAATGATAAAGGATTGGTCCTCATATTTTTGTATTTGCTGGATAAGTTTGTAATTTTTCTCCATTTCTGACATGTATGCATTGTCAGTTTTGAGTTTGTTTTCCTCCATCTGAGATAATGCCGCCAATGACTTCTCCTTTTCAGCTCGAACTAGTTTTAATTCATCTAGAACTATGGTAATTTATTTTGTAGGCTCTGAGGTTGTGGTCTTTGCTGAAGTTTCTAATTTTGTACCTCTTCCTGATGCAGATATTGCTGCTGCTTCCAATTGTTCCTTCTCCTTCAAGAGTTCTTCCATGGTATGTTTCATCTTTTGTATCTGTGCATTCTGCTCAACCACTATGGTAAAAAAATTTTCTTTCTTAATTTCTATACTAGCAACCTCTTTAATTTGAGGATGCTCCATGGAGGGTAGCTTCAGTTGCTTCCTTAATGCTTGAATTCCTGCCTCCTTTATCTTTATAAGTTCTTCTATTTCTTTGACATCCTTGGGGTCATGCCCTAGCTTTATTATCAAATATTCCAAAGATTTGATCCAATTTTCCTTGGAGAAAGAAGACATTTTCTCAATATTTAACTAAGAATTCATATTATTTAAGGATGAATTTAATCTAGATGCATTCATGGCTGAGATGGTAAGTGATGAAAATATCATCTCCCTTGTCTGTAAATTGATTTGTTTGGTTTCATGTATTTTCTTGGTATCAATTGAAAAAATGGAGACTTTGTAGTCTTCAACACTCCTAGGAACTGGAACTAAAGGTTCCATGAAGGCCATTTGGAACTTTCCATTCTCTGAATCAAATGAAGAGAGTAATATATGTTGTGTTTTAGTATTTGGCTTCCTAAATTTAGAGTAGGTGGAAACCTTCAAATATTCATTCTTCAATTTTATCTCCTTGTATCTTGAAAAAATGCTTTGGTGGGTTGTAATTTGAGAACTAGATGATACTGGAGATTGTACTATTGTTCCTACAGTAGGTGATTGTTATATTTCATCTATTTGAGTGGTAGGATGGACTAATGCTCCCATAGTAGGTGATTGTACTGTTTCATCTATTTGAGTGGAAGGAGTGTTCAGAATCCCTGAATGAATGTATGTAGTTGGTTGTTGAGTGTCTCCTTCCTATGGAGACCCATCTCAAATAGTGATCACTTGAGGCTTAAACTAAGGATTAGCTTGTGAATTTTATTTTGAGCAATATTTGGATCACTTTTATTTCTTTAAAAACAATAAAGTTTTCATATTGATTACTCTGAATCATTAGGGGACATGGCTTGTCTTTCCCTTTTCAGTTCCTTTTCTTTAGGAGTAGGGTTGGCATAGATATCTGAATAATAATTTTTTCTTCAACTTCCTGTAAGGTTTCGTCTTTCCACTTCTCCTAATTATAATACTATTTAATTTCATACTTGTGTGTGTGTATATAGGAGGTACTCTTTTGTTCCACTCTAAGATTTGAAATGATGAGTAGGGAATCATACAACCAAGAAAAACTCAACTTGAAATTCATCTAATTCAAAATGGAATCCACTTATTTTGTTGTAGCTTTGATGTTAATAATGTAAGGCCCTATATTTTCCTTCAGCCTAAATTTTTCTTTCTTTTTGTATGCCATGAAATGAAGTTCATCCATATTGATAATTTTCTTGGTGTATTCTAGGGCAAACAATGTGACTAGGACAAACACCGGTTGCATGTAAGGAGGAAATGTTGATCCATATATCCTTATCTCAGTGTAATTATGGTATAAATACCAATCTCCAACCTTGGCTTTCTCTTACAAGTGGAAGAACCTTTTTATTTCTGGTGAAATCCTTGGAATTCGGTCACTATTAAACAAACACAATGATGTATACTTAAATTTGTCAACAAAGCCAGTATAAGAGTATTCCTCTGAGTTATTTCTAACAATGGAAGTCCAGTGAATCACTGACCAAGGATGCTCTTCATTGTATGTCTTTTGTAAAGGGAATTCAAACCTGTCTAACTAATAATATAGCATGAGATAAATTAAAACTGACTAATACTTAAAGGCACCTTATGCTTTAAAATTTACCAAGTGATCATGGATTGAGTCTGCAAGAAATTCGTTGAAATTTAAAAAGGATTGATGCTTGCTTTCCTACTGCAAAAATTGATAGAAAACCAAAGACTATTTCATCTACTCTATTATCATTATAGTACCCAAGCATTTGGGTTACCATATAAACTAAATGCTTGTCTATTTCAGGGAAGATTGAAACTTGATAGGGGGGATTAGTCCAGGGTAATTGAATATTTTTTGGAAGGAAAGACTCAAATATTTGGGTTCTTTGAGGGAAAGTTAACTTTTTATACATTTCCATTAAGACCTCAACAAAAAAAGGTTTACGAGAGGCCTGCTATTCAATTTGCAGGGCCTGGAAGTTGCTTTCATGGGAAATGGAAAAAATAGTTTCATTGTTATGGGAGATGATAGAAATTTGACTTGGAAAGTACCTAAGAAGGCACCAGGTAGTGAATTCAAGAAAATCTGAGTTTGGAGGAAATGAACTAGGGATAAAGGATTCCCAGATGCTTAAATTATCACATCCACAATTTTTTCTTAGCCCAATTGTGGAGCACATATAGGTCAAATTCTAAATAGGTTTCAACAATATTGTATGGGGTGTCTATCAGGGGAAGTTTGTCAAAGTATGGGACTGGGGGATTCATGGGATTTGAGTCTGTGGCATTTCCTTTTCCTTTATGGGTTGAAATTGTGTGTAACGGAAATTCAGGAAGTAGGAAAAATTTGGTAGGAAAAACCAGAATAAAAGAATTTCAAGAACAAGATTACCCACAAAAATGGTTTATTGTACATAGAGAAAATGTTGCAGACGATTGACAGTTGGTGATAACCTGCTGCTTTTTTCTAGAAAATGAATGTTGAATTAAAAATGTTTCAGACTTTGTTATGATCTTTTATAATTGTCAGATTATACTATGTACATGGAAAAATATAACGGCTATGGAGCGTGGTTTTGTTTCTTAAACGAGCATACATCGGGAAAATTAATGAGAGAAAAGTTCATAAAAATTTTGGTAGAAGAATTCGAACATTTGAACGGTTATGTGATGTGGAGGGGGATGATGTGGTGGGATAGGTGGCAGTAGTGGAGTGGAAGAGGATAATAGGTATGTGGCGAGAGATGATTGGTAGAGGGTAACAAGCATGTGGCGGGAGATGATTGTCAGAGGGATGAACACGTGGCAATAGATGAGTGGCCTAGGGGTGAACACATTTGGCGGGAAGAAAAAGGTGGTATTTCAGGGGGTATAGGTGGTCAGTTGTATTAGGAGGGGACCCCCCAAAATTCCCCAGGTGCTGCCTCGTTGTCTCAAGGGGTTTCGGCTGAAACCAATTTTCGAGCCCCCCCCTTCCTGTTAACCTTCGAGAGTGTGTGTGTGTGTGGGGGGGGGGGGGGGTGGGTGGGGGGGGATGGTTCCTCTGCCGTAGATCTGGGCAGAGAGGAGCCACACCGTAGATCTATGCACACTAATTATTACAAAACGACAAAAAAATTTGTCGCATTATCCAAACAAATAACCAAAATTATTATAAAGTATAAAATGAACCTTTTTTTAAATGAAATAAAGTTGCGGCATTTTAACTAGCTCACTACAAAGGGGATTTTTTTATTTTCTTTTTTCTTTTTCTTTTTCTTTTCTTTCCATATATATATCATTTTTTTTATACCCCCTTAGTTTTCCACATATCATGCATATTTTTCTTTGTTTTTATTTTTTCTTTTGGATTTTTTGAAAATAATATTGCAAAATGAAATAATTATTTACAATGTCTCATAGTAGAAAAATCAACATATAATCATCAATTGATCCTATAAATTATAGGACCCTAACAGTGGCTCCAAAGGGGATGGAAACCTCCCCATGAGGTGTCAAGAACACTGTAGATCATTAGCCTTTATCCATTGGGTATTTTTTGCTTTTATTTTATAACTAAAATTATTAGCATAAACTCACGAGAGGCTTAGGGCCTTCTATGCGGGCTTCAATTCCTGATGAGATGCCATTCATACTTGCAACATTTAAGTTAGAAAATTAATGTATACAATGAGGTGTTTTGTGACTAGCTGAGTTCAAGTGAAGTAACGTTTGAGAAACTTGCCCTTAATAGGTCCTCCTAACATTGTTTCTCTAGTTATATCTTCTAACAAAAATGCATGAGCTCCTCTGATAGTTGAAACCTTATAGGGACATTTCCATATATTATCAAACTTTCCATGTTTTCCTTTGTCTTCATTTGTGGCATCCCACTTCAGAACAAAATAATTTAGTTTGAAATCATCTACTTTAATTCTCCTATCATGGGTCTTTTTTTATTTTATCCTGAATAAATTGTGTTTTGTTTTAGTCTTCTTCTCTTGTTTGTTGCAACTGTATCATCTGGTTTATCCTTCATTTGGTTCTACATCTATTTCCTCCAACAATTTTAGCACTAGAATTCCTAGAGAAACAACAAAAATTACATCTGTTCCATAGACAAACTGGAAAGGTGACATTCCAATTGACTTTTTTGTACTAAATTTTCAACCCGTAGAGCATTAACCAACTTCTTGTGCCGAGATTTTTATTTTCCTGCAATATTTTATTTATGATGTTGACAAGAGATTTATTAGAAGATTCAGCTAACCCATTTCCCTGAGGATAATTGGCAGTAGAATGTCCTAACAATATGTGGTATTTGTTGCAGAAATCAATCATCAATTTAGATTTGAAAGCAATAGCATTATAATTGATTTTTTATGTGGGAAACAAAATCTGGATAGAATATTGCCTTCTAAAAATTGAATGATTACATAATTTGTTTCTTGTCTTGCTGGAATGGCTTCAATCCATTTTGTGAAGTAGTGAGTGGCAATTAGAATCCATTTATCTTGAGCTGAAGAACTAGGATGGATTTCCCCTATGCAATCCAATCCCCATTTTTGGAAAGGATAATGGGTTTCAAAGGTAAATGCAAGAGCTTCCACTTGCCTTCAAAAATATGACATTGATGACAAGATGATACCTTCTTATGAATATCGACAAAAAAAGTAGGCTAATAAAATCCAGCCTTTAAAACTTTATTTTCTGTAGCTTTCCAGTACGAATGTTCTCCATAGTCTCCTTTATAAAATCTGTCAATTACCTTATCAGGTTCATATTTTAAAAAACAATTCAACAAAATCCCATCTACATATTTCCTATACATGGCTTGATCTACGATGTAGAATTTTACAGCTTTTAGTTTAAGAAATATTTCTTTGGTTTTTGTCAAACTAGGAGGTGCTTGTAAATTCTACAAAACATAAAAAATATCTGAATACCAAGGGGAAGTAACAAAATTTTATGAAAGTTGTGGAGTCTGTAGCTCTTCCTCTTCATCCAGAGTAGCCATACAATTTATGTCCAGTGCATGGAAATTTGACCCAGCCATTAACTTAGTCAATCCTTGACCTTTGATAAGATTTGTTGGTTTTATCTCAATATCATATTCTAGGATTATTTCTATCCATTTACCTCTTTCTCCATCTGGATCATTTTAAGTGAGGATATCCATGATTACTGCATTTGGGACATAAGAGAAATTATTTGAGAATGTAAAACAGACACTATGAAATCGTTTAAGGCCTTGACTAAATCAAAAGCTTGTTTTCCGTAATGTTATATTTAAAAGAGGCATCTCTCAATCCTATGTTGAAAAAATATATGGGTTTCACATGTCCTTCTTTATTTTTTTGTTATAATACTTCAACAACAGTATGTTGTGAGGCAAAAGAACATATCACGAAGTCTTTGGTTTAATATGGACTAACCAATACAAGGGCCTGAGTCAATGCTTGTTTTACTTCATTAAATGATTTTTTTGCTTCTGTATTCCATTTTATTTCAGTATATTTTCTCAACATGTTGGTTATGGCTCTCAAATGTTTAGCCAAGTTAGGTATAAATCTTCTCAAAAAAATTATCCTATCAATAAAAGATTGCACTTCCTTTTTATTTCTTGGAGGATAAATTTTCATAATTGCTTCAATTCCGCTAGGATCAATTTTAATACCATTTTTTGAGATTATATGGCCTAATAACTATCCCTATTCCATTCCAAAAAGATATTTCTTCAGGTTTTAATATATGCCATATTTTCTACACCTTTCAAAAACAATATTCAAGTGATGTAGATGATCTTCATCAAACTTGGATAAAACAATAATGTCATCTAGGTATATCATGATAAATATGTTTTTTTCATCTTAAAAATAAATATCCATTTCTCTTTCAAAAGTTTCTCCTACATTCATTAGCTCAAAATGAATTTTGACATACATGAATGTTCCCCAAGGTGTTGTGAAAGTTGTTTTGTCTTTATCATGTGGATGCACTAAAATCTGGTTATAACTAGAGAAACCATCCAGAAATGAATTCTTATTGATCCAACTACCCTTTCAAGTATATGATCCATTTTTGGAAAAGGGTAATTGTCTTTAAGCGAGACTTTATTCAGGTTTATGAAATCCACACATAATCTTATTTCCCCATAATTTTTCCTGACTAAATCCAAATTTGAAACTCATTTAGAAAATCTAAGGGGCATTATGATCTTTGCATTAAATAGTTTCTTGACATCCTTCTCAATTAAAGGCAACATGACACGATTAACTCTTCTCAATTGTTGTTTAAAATGCTTTTGATATTCCTTTATAGGAATAGTATGTTGAATAATAACGTTATAATAAACCTTTAAATCTTGATATCCCCATGCAAAAAAATATGTATATTATTTAAACAAATCAATGTAATTTTTTTTTCCTTTGGAGATAATGAATTTGAAAGTTTAAAAACTTTGGGATTTTCTTCGGTGCCTATATTGCAATCTTCTACTTCAGATCCATTTGGCCGAATTGAAGGTTTTTTGGCCACATCATTAAATTCAAACAACTCTTCAAGTGGTACAATACCTCCTAGGATTGTATTATTATTGAGTTGTAATATTGCAAATTCCCCAAAATCTTCACTAGTTTGATTGAAAATATTCTTTACTTCACTATCATCAACATCTTTTCCTATGTCAATGTTTAAATTTTCAAAATCATCTTTAAGATGTAGGAAATTATTGAGTTGTTTGTCATTATCAAATACTTCTTGGTACCTAATATTATTAGGAATGGCAAGTCGACATTTGACATCAATTTCTAACCTTTTTCTTGCTCTGAAGGGAATATTTGGCATGTACTTGTAGAAGTAGCTAATGCATCAACAAATACATTCTAATCTTTAGAAATTAATGATAGCTGGTATTTTGAGAAACACTTTAAGAAGTATAAAACAAAATTCCTATACGCTCTCATTATAGGATGTTTAGATGCATATTCTCCTTTTATTTGTTTTATGATAAGTTCAGAATATCCATGAATTAAGATTTTCTTATCTCCCATTTGTTATAACTTTTGAAGTCCCAACAAAAAATATTCATATTCAACTACATTGTTTGTGCATTAAAAGTTGAGTTTGTAAGAAATATTTTTGGATGTACCTGATTTCATGTCTGATATCCACACTCTAATTCTAGCTCCTTCTTTGCTTACTACTCCATCAAAGTCCATGTTCCATAATCTCTCCTGTTTTTCTTTCTTTTTTCTTACCATTTGTGATTTTCCATGATATGTTTCTTCTGATTTGACAACTGCAGTCTGATCTTCTTCTTCTAAACAAATATCATTGTGTAGAATAAAAGAGTCCATGTCAGAATGTATAGAGTAGAATGGATAATTTTTGGGCTTGTCCTGACTATTGATCCCCATATATTTCATTAGAGTTTCTCTATACAAACTTATTTGTTTACCAAAAATAGGAATTTTTTCATATGTCATATTCATTTGTAATGTACCTTGTAACTCCCCCCCCCCTATGATCTTGTAAAATCATTCCATATTTGGGAGGAATATCAGCTACAACAATGTCCACCACTCGACTCTTTGCTGGAATTTGAGTAAGGGTAACACATAAATTCTTGATTAATTAGAGGCATTTAACTCTATTTGAATCAAAGGAGTAAAGGTATTTGTATGGTATAGTTATATCTAAACCTAAATTTTCCATGGATTTATTTTGGCATGAGATTGTGTGAAGCACCAGAATCTAGCATGGACTTATGCACAATAAAATCATGGATATTAAGGCTGAACACTACCATCTTGTGGAATGACATCTACTTCATGTACAAATAGTAATTTAGGTTGATCATCAGTTACATTAACATTGTCTATTCATTATTCAATTTTTAATGCTTTTACAACTTGACTCCTATATACATCTTTCTTTACCATCTCAAGTAATGGAACACGGATTTTTCTACTTCCCTAACACTTACATCTTGTTTTTGAGGAATCCCTTTTTGACTTTGTTTCTTCATTTATCTAATAGAAGGTATACCACTTTGAACCTTCATGGGAGGATTTGCTGCAATATTTTTACCTCTCAAATTTTATTGTTTGTATACTTCCATGATAACATTTTGATATCGTTTTTTATAATCTACTGATTCAGCAAGCATATCCTCTAGTTGAGACCACAAGAAAATATCTTGTTCTTCCTTAGTTAGAAAAATAACATTTGTTTCTCCTTCCCCAAAGATATCAATTTGATCCTCCTCTAATTCTTGTACAATTTCTTGTTCTTCTTCAGCAAAATTTTCTTGAAAAGGGGGTCTAATTTCTTGTTGATCATCTTGGTTTCTTTGTTCCATTTGCTTGATTTGGGGTTACTTCCTTCCAAAGTTTGTATTTCTAATTTGAGGTCCCCTTGAGTTTCTCTTGGGGGGGCTCTATCAGTCACAGTCATTCTCTCCATCATTATTGCCATAGTTTTAACTAACTATCTAAATTTGCATCTGATGCAGAAGTGGAAGGTTCTTCTTTGATGGTCACTCTTCTCTTAGTTCTTAAATTTTACAATTTTTCTAAAAAATTATATTCTACACTAACATCATTTCTTTGCATTTCTTCAAGGGTAAGTGGATTCCTTTCTCTTAATTGATAAGTCATATTGGCATCAAATCCATCTGGGAAACGAATCAAGGCTAGTCCTGGTGGGGGTTTTATTGTTGCTGGGATATAATTGTAGACATTATTAAATAAAATGCAATAATGTTGAGCAATTTTATTTGAAGCTCTCCTTAATCCCTCATATTCTGTAAGGATATGAAGGGGATTTTTTTCATTTCCCATCTAGAAAGGAAATTTTGATGCAACTATTGTAAGTTTTCAATGATTCCAACAGGTAATCCTCTGTACCATTTCTTAACTTCCCCAGTTAGATTTCATGCAAACAATCTGACTTTTACATTTTCATGATCAAATTCCTCTAGATATGAGAAATCATTTATTCATTCAATGTGTTGTTGTGCTGTTATAGGACCAATACCATCGAATTGTGGTATTCTTTATGCATAGATCTGTGGCATGTCATTTAATGGTGCCTATGATTCTAAAGGATCATATCGTCTTGCCATGAATGGGATATGTAAAGAGGATTATGCTACAATATTGGTTGATGGAGGAGGTGGTAAATGTTTTGAGGAATATTATGATGTTGTAGTACGTGCAATTAAAATACGGGGTGTATAAGTGGAAATAGAAATCGGAGTAAACTATTTTGGAGTGGTTGAAGGAGGGGAAATGAATGTAACAATTGGAAATGAAGAATAAGTAACAACTAAAAAAGATTGGTCAACACCTTCTATCATTCTATTTAATATTTTAACCAGGTCCTCAAGTTTTTCAAATTTTCTTAAAGCATCCTTATCGTACCGTGATATAACTAGTTTTGGGAATGTATAGTAGGGTTTCGATTGATCTTAATCCAAAATTTCTTCAGGTAAAAAACATTCCGATCTAGATTTGAAATGACTATGCTTAAACTGAAATTCAAACTGAATATCTTCAACTGTTACAAAACTTTTTGGCAAAGAATTTTTTCTTGATAAATAATTGTTACTGGCTTGAATTTCTGTAGAATTCTTCTTCCTTAATAAATTTTTAGGATCTTTCACAGTTTCTGGAGGATTTGGATCTAGATGAGATCTGGTATATATCCTTTTGGGAGCCAGATCTTATAGATTATTGACAATATAATGGTATACACAAGATGAAGGATATATAAATTTTAGATGATAAATTTCAACCTTTTAGTTTACTACTTCACTGTCACCTACAGGGAAATAACATTTGAGACTTTTAGAACCAAAATTTACTAGGGAAAACATTCTTTATGAGATTTGTTCCCGGTTATGGTTGCCAGAATGTTATCACTCTGTAATTTTCCTATGCTGAGAAGGAAATTTCAGAGGTAACCAAAAACCACTTGTAAATTTGGGATCTAACCTTTCTAGCTTCAGAGAGGGATCCCTCTATCTGATTTAGATTTCTGTCTTTAGATATTAGGCCAGCTATGAGTTTCAAAGGTTGGTTTTTTCAAAGATTTAGTTGAAACTGTAAGGAAATTCCATTGGGTGATGGAGTCATAAATCTTAGGATTATCAAATATAAAAATAACATAACAGGTGTAACAAGTCAAGGTAAGAAAGCTTTTAGATATTTTTAGCATTCACGGGGTGAATAAGATGAAAATGATTAGGAATCAATTAAATATAGAGCATACAGGGATGAATTTTAGACTTAATATCATAGTGAAAACATTAATATTGTTTATAAGCTAGAGCAGCGTGTATTTAAAAAAATTCAACCATTTATCTTCTTAAAACAATAAAGATAGAAAACACATGGAAAACTGGGAAAATAATAATATCACATGAGAAGAGACATCACCAATTGCTTGACATAGGAATCCTGGAACAAAATTTTTGTATTAATGAAATTTATCATTTCAGTACAGTGCACAACTTTACATCAAAATGCAAACCCTTTCTTCATACATGTTCCAACCCTTACTAAGTCCCTTTACAAAGTATTTATAGAGATTCTTTTACATTTCTGTCTTGGGTTTGAAAGAAAATATTTTTTTACAAAATAATATATGTTAACGGAACACATATTTTAGAGATAAGAGAACAAGATAACGAAAATACGGTAATTTGTTGTGTTGTTGAGGTTATATAGGAATTTGGTGATGTTTGTAGCTATTTTCATGCAAATATTATTCATTTGGATGCTAACAGATTTGGTGCTCAAGTTACACTTCACTCGATCAACTCTAGAAATCGGTCCCACCTTTCTTTAGTTGGGATGGAAAAATTAACCATATTTCTGAATCTTTCATCCACTTCGGTGTAAATATCAAAAGTGGGATTATTTACAAAAGGGTGTTTAATTTCATACTAAATATTTAAATCAAACTATAATCCCTGTATGAATGCCTCTCTACTAATAACTCCTTTGGCCTTTGCAACTTGGAAGCATCATCACCTATATTTCACCTCTTCTCTTCATTTTTTTCTAATGGGATGAATTTTCCATTAGGATTCTTCAGAATAGGCAAAACTTTTTCTTGCAACAATGTAAATTTTCTATTGAATCTCTTGACCTGCAACTCAAGATCTCTGCATTTGTTCTCCAATTGTATCATAAAATTCTTTTTTTTCAAGGCCCTCTTAACTTCCATGACTACTTTCGTCCTATCTGAAATGTTCAGGTCTTCTAATTGATCCTTGGTTTCAGAATTTAACAACTTGATAATATTTTGTGCCTCTTTTGGTATGTGTTCCAAATCTGCCTATGTATCCTATTTTGTTGTCTTTACTCTTTGCACCAGTTCCTCTTGCCCAAAAGTGGTATGAATCAAAGGCCACATATATATTATATTGGAATTGATTTTTTTTTCCAATACTGTTCTTTTCCTCTACCAAAATTTGAATGATAAAGGGTTGGTCCTCATATTTTTGTATTTTTTGGATAAGTTTGTAATTTGTATACATTTCTGACAAGTATGCATTGACAGTTTTGAGTTTGTTTTTCTCGATCACACATAACGTTTCCAACAACTTCTTATTTTCAGCTCGAACTAATGTTAGTTCATCTAGAGCTCTAGTAATTTCTTCTATAGGCTTTGAAGTTGTGGTCTTTGCTAAAGTTTCTACTTCTGTACCTATGCACGTTGTAGATATTAATGTTGCTTCCCACTGTTCCTTCTCCTTCAAGAATGCTTCCATGGCTTGCTCCATATTTTGTATCTTTGAATTCTAATTAACCACTATGGTAAACAATTTCTCTTTATCCATTTCTATACTAGAAACCTCTTTAGCTTGAGGATGATCCATGGAGGGTAGCTTAAGTTGCTTCCTCAATGCTTGAATGTCTCCCTCCTTTCTCTTTATTAGTTCTTATGTTGTTTTGACATCCTTAGGATCATTCCCTAGATTTATTATCAAATATTCCAGATTCCTATTGTCCTTGGAAAAAGAAGATATTTTCTCAATCTTTAACTGAGAATTCCTATTATTTAAGGATGACCGTAATGTGGATGCATTCATGGCTGAGTTGGTAACTGATAAAAATATCATCTCCCCTATCTGTTTATGTAAATCCATTTGATTGACTTCATGTATTTTCTTGGTATAAATTGAAAAAATGGAGGCTTTGTAGTCTTCAACACTCCTAGGAGCTGGAACTAAAGGTTCCATGAAGGCCATTTGGAAATTTCCTTTCTCTAAATCAAATGAAGAGAGTAATATATGTTATGTCTTAGTATTTTTCTTCCAAAATGAAGAGTCAGTTGAAGCCTTCAAAGCTTCATTCTTCAATTTTATCTCCCTGTATCTTGAAAATATACTTTGGTGGGTTGTAATAAGAGAACTGGATGATGCTGGAGATTGGACTATTTCTTCTGCAATAGGTGACTATATTGCTTCATCTATTTGAGTGGTAGGATGGAATGTTGCTCCCATAATAGGTGACTGTATTGTTTCATCTATTTGAGTGGAAGGAGTAATCGGAATTCCTAAGTGAATGACTGTAGCTGGTTGTTGAGTGTCCCGTTCCTCTGGAGACCCATCTCGAATAGTAATCACTTGAGGCTCAAACCGAGGATTAGCTTGTGAATCCATTTTTTGAGCAATATTTGGATCCCTTTTCCTTGTTTTAAAAAATATAAATTTTACATCTGGATTCTCCAAATCAGTAGGGGACATGGCTTGTGTTTCTCTTTTCAGTTCCTCTTTAGGATTTGGGTTTGGCATAGATGACTGACTAATAATATGTTCTTAAATTTCCTATAAGGTGTACTCTGTCCACTCCTCCTAATTATCATACTACTCAATTTCAGGCTTGGGCGTGTGTGTATAGGAGGTACTCTTTTGTTCTGTTCTGAGCTTTGAAACGATGCCCAGGGAATCACAAGACCAAGAAAAACTCAGCTTGAACTTCATCTGATTCAAAATGGAATCCACTTCTTTTGCTGCAACTCTGGTGTTAATAATGTAAGGCCATGTATATGCCTTTAGCTTGAATTGTGCTTTCTTTTTGTATGCCATGAAATGAATCTCTTCCATATTGAGAATTTTCCTAGTGTATTTTAGTGTAAATAATCTAACTGGGACAAACACAAGCCTGTAAGGAGGAAATTATGATCCATATATCCTTATCTCAGTGAAATTCTGATACAAATACTAGTATCTGACATTGGATTTCTATGAAAAGTGTATGAATTGCTTTATTTTTGGTGAAATCCTTGGAATTCAGTCATTGTTAAAAAAACACAATGATGTATACAAAAAATTGTCAACAAATTCAGTATAAGAGTATTGCTATGAGTTATTTCTAACCAGATAAGTCCAGTGAATCACTAACCAAGGATGGCCTTCATTGTCTATCTTCTATAAAGGGAATTCGAACCTGTTTGACTAATAATATAACATGAGATAAATTAAAACTGACTGATACTTAAAGGCACCTTCTACTTTAAAATCTACCAATTGATCATGTATTGAGTCTGCAAGAAATTTGTTGAAATTGAAAAGGATTGATGGATGCTTGCCTACTACGAAAATTGATAGAAAACCAAAGACTATTTCATATACCCACTGATCATTATGGTAGCCAAGTAGTTGGGTTACCATAGAAACTACCTACTTGTCAATTTTAGGGAAGATTGAAACTTGATATGGCGATTAGTCTGGGGTAATTGGATAATTTCTAGAAGGAAAGAATCAAAGATTTGGGTCCTTTGAGGGAAAGTTAACTTTTTATACGTTTCCATTAAGACCTTGATAGAAAAAGGTTGATGAGAGGTTTGATATTCAATTTGCAGGGCCTGGTAGACGCTTTCTGAGGAAATGGAAAAAATAGTTTCATTGTTATGGGAGATGATAACTCTTTGACTTGGCAAGTCCCTGAGATGGCACCCGATAGTGAATTCGGGAAAAAATTGAGTCTATGGGAAAATAAATTGAGTGATAAAGGATTCCCAGATGTTTAAATCATCACTTTTGTCCACAAAATTTCTCTTAGCCCAATTATGGAGCTCATACAAGTCAAAGTCATGGATTGGCGGATTCATTAGATTTGAGCCTATGGCCATTCCTTTTCCTTTATGGATTGACATTGTGTGAAATGGAAATTCAGGATACAGGAAAATTTTTATAGGAAAAACTAGAATAAAAGAAGTTCAAGAACAGGATTACCCGTAAAATTGGTTGATTTTACGCAGAGAAAGTGTTGGAGATGGTTGAAAATTGGTGATAACTCACTACTTTGTTCTGGAAAATCAATGTAGAAGTGGAAATGATTCAGAATTCGTTACGACCTTTTATAACTATCAAATTATATTATGCAACGGGAAAAATATAATGATTGTGGAGCGTGTTTTTGTTTCTTAAATGAGCATACAACGAGAAAATTAATGAGATAAATGTTTATAATTTTTTTGGCAGAAGAATTCCAATGTTTGAATGGTTATGTGATGTGGAGGGGAATGATGTGGTGAGATAGGTGGTAGTAGCGGAGTGGTAGAGGGTAACTGGCATGTGGCAGGTGATGATTGGCCAAGGGTAATGGGCATGCTGTGGGAGATGATTAGCGGAGGGGTGAACATGTGGTAGGAGATGAGTGGTGTACTGGTGAACTCATTTGGTGGGAAGGGAGAGGTGGTATTTTTCAGGCGGGTGTAGAGGTAGTAATTTGTATCTAGAGTGGACCCCCCTAAATTCCCCAGGTGCCGGCACATTGTCTCGAGGGGTTTCAGCCGAAACCACATTTCGCCCCCCAACCCCCCCCACCGTCATATTTACCTTGGGCGGGAAGCAGGGGGGGCGCGTTGGCACGTGTTCCTTCGCTATAGATCTGGGTGAATATGAGCCACATCATAGATCTATGCACACTACTTGTTACAAAACAAAACAAAAAAACTTCTCTCATTATCCAAACAAATAACCAAAGTTTTTATCAAGTATAAAATGAAACTTTTTTGAAAGGAAATAGAGTTGTGGCATTTTAACTAGCTCGCTACAAAGGGGATTTTTATTTTTTTATTTTTTATTTTTCTTTTATTTCCATATATATATATATATATATATATCATTTTTTTATATACCCCTTTTTTATTTTTTCACATATCATACATATTTTATTTTATTTTTCCCTTTTTCTTTTGGATTTTTTGAAAATAATTTTGCAAAATGAAATAATTATTTCAATCTCTCATAGCAGAAAAAAACAGATGATCATCAATTGATCTTATAAATTATATGACCCTAACATATCCTCATCAAAGACTAATGATGAGGATAATTGTGCCTTGGCTGTAAAGGCGAAGAAAGGGAAAGGGAAGGTGTCCCTTTCCAAATTAGAGTCTAGCAAGGCAGGCCAGAAGCGAGACTTGTCAAAGGTAAAAAATTCAACTGTCATGAGCATGGACACTATGCCACAAATTGTCCACAAAATAAGACCAATAAGAAGGCCTTAGAAGGAGAATCAGGTGAAGCACTTTCATCACAGTTCGAGTTTGATTTCACTCTCATCGCATGCATGGTGTCGTCGGTGATGGGTTTTGTGTGGTACTTGGATAATGGAACTTCATTCAATATGACCGAAAAATAATAATTATTTAGTAGCTTGGAGGATAAGGATATCCATATGCACATCGATATGGGTGACGACGAAAGGTATAGCACTAACGATGTAGTATAGTTACCTTTCAAAGGGAGTCAGGTAATACACTGACATTAAAATATGTCATGTATGTTCCTAGTTTAAAGAAGAATTTTGTTTTTGTTTCTATGTTGGAAGATCATGGCTATGATGTGATATTCAAAAAGGGAAATGCGTTCGTTCGTCACAAAGCCATGGGATAGGTGAAAATTATTGGGGTTCGAGTAAAGAGCCTCTACAAATTGGATGTAGAAGACTGTGCTACATTGAGCATGAAATAAGAGAAGGTGGAGAGCCGAGACATTAGTGAGTTATGGCATAAGAGTTTGGGAAATCTACACCACAACGCTTTGAAGATCATGCAACAAATTTCCACAAGAATTCCAAATGGTGCACTTTCATAGAGAGATACATGAAAATGGTATACATTGGGGAAGTATACCAAAGTCACCTTTCGTGATAAGGAGACATGAGCCAAGGTGATCCTTGAGAGAGTTCACTCAGATGTGTGTGGATCGTTCTCGACATCTTCTACAACAAAACATAGGTATTATGTGATTTTTGTTGATGATTTTCCAGAAAGTATTGGATTTTCTTCATGTAGAATAAAGCTCAGATGTTCTCAAAGTTTTGTGAGTTCAAGGCACATGTCGAGAAAGATACAGGGAAGAAGGTGAAGGATATGAGGAGTGAAGATGGTAGAGAATACATGTCTAATGAATTCAAGAACTTTTTTTCCTTATAAGGAATTTGAAGAGAATTTATAGCACCTCATAACCCACAAAAGAATGGGGTTGTAGAAAGAAAGAACATAACTATTGGGGGAGCAACATGATATATGTTACATGATCAAGACCTACTATTGCATCTATGGGTGGAACCTTGAAGTACATCAGTATTTGTGAAGAATAAGTCCTCATTGGATACTTGGAATGAGTACACCAGAGGATGCATTTTCAGCTAAGAGACTGGATGTGTCGTATTTTAAAAATTTTGGTTCATAGGTTTATTGCCATGTGACCAAAGATGTGAGGAAGAAGTTAGAGCCAACAATATATTTTGGGATATTTTTGGGGTACACTAATACACCTCACAACTAGCAGGTGTACTTTCTAGCACACAAGATCACAGTGGTCAGAACAGATGTGAAATTTGATGAAGAGAAAGCCATGAAAACTTCCCTTGAGAGGGATTTTGAGTTGCATGCAGCTGAGGATCTCTTTGCTCCAAAAGAAGAACCTCATGATGTCTAGCAGCCACAAGTAGAGGAACAAAGAGTGGTAGAGATCACTCATGTAGATCCATCCACCATAGATGGAAGGAAGCACACTAGAGAGGCTAAAAAATTGTTTCTAGATGCCAGAGAGAATGTGGAAGCACCCACATCATATGGATCGACTTTAATGAGACTTTTACACCAGTCACAAGGTACTCATCTATCAGATCCATCGTTTCACTCTCAACACATATGGGATGATAAATACATCATATGGATGTAAATTCAAACTTTCTCAATGGATTTATTGAGGAAGAGGTGTACATTTAGCAAGAATAAGGTTTTGAGACCCTAGAAATGGATTTGCATGTGTGCAGAAACAAGAGAGCATTGTACGGGCTGAAGCAAACACCTCGTGCATGGCACACAAAGATCGACAACTATTTCACCAAGTTAGGCTTCACTAAGAGTGAAATGGGTGCCAACCTATATCATATTGTTGTTGATGATAAGATTTTGATTATTCTGATTTATGTCGATGATATTATATTAACAGGTGATGATCATCTCATATAGTCTTTCAAATAGGATGTTGCAAGAGAATTTGAGATGAAGGACATCGGGCTCTTGAACTATTAGCTAGGATTGGAAATATGGAAAAGATATTGGTAGATATTTGTAGCTTGGGGAAAGTATGCAAAGGATATTATGAGGAAGTTCCACATAGAGGGAAACAAACCCATGGAGACTCCTCTAGCAGGGAACTGGAGGAAGGAGGATGCTACTTTAGGCAAAGTAGTGGATGCTACCGTTTAGATGCAGGTTGTGGTTTTAGTCATGTATTTGGTGAGCACATGACCATACATATGCTATGTAGTTTACTAGATTAGTCAAGCTATGGTTAAGCCTACCAAGCTCTTTTGTAAGGGAGGCAAGCATGTGTGGTGATCCACTCAAGAAGAGACCTCCAGTAAGGGGGAATTTCGAGATATATGTGTAGAGGAAGCGCATGCAACCATTCCTCCAGTTGAGAGGTGGGGCGATGTGAAGACATAATCCAAAGAGAATAAATTTTGGGAGGGTCCATGGATATGTCTTGTCTCATGGATCAATACCTTTCTACGGGAGCCCACAAAAAATAGTAGCAGGATGGGTCAATCATGATTGATGCAACCAGATGCCAGAGTGAAAGATGTCAAAAACTGGAGCATAGATCAGATTTGGCAGCACTACAAATGACACAGATGTAGAGTCAGAAACAACACAAAGTTTTTAGTAGATAGTGCAGCATCTAGCAGCAGTCAGAGACTTTGGAGACAAATGCATCATACTGATTCATTTTGGATGATTTTTTAGTTTCAGTATTTGCAGTAGAAAAGAACTGTAGAGAAATGTTGCATGCATAACATTCCAAAGGTACCATATCGAGATAGATTGAATTCCTTTCTTGTTGAGAGGGAGTGTTGAAAATGGAAACAAGAAATATTGAAAATGGCACAAAAGGGGGCTTCTCATTTAATTTTCCCTTAATTAAATTGGAGGAGAAATTGTAATTTCATCTCATGACAACTTGTATTAGTTAACTAAGTTAGAAATATTGAGTTATCTTAAGAAATTTTAGTTTAGGTCCAAAGAGGAGGCATGAAGAGTTCTCCCATGATTTTAGGGGGTCCAGTTATAGTTATTTGTGAGTTGTAATTAGTTAACTCAAGAAATTGAGTTAAAATCAGTTTAACTAGTTGTAACTGAGAGATGAGCTAGTGAGAGGTCCAGTGAATTAAATATGATTTAATTCACAAGTGGTGGTCAATCAGTTAATTGATAATTCACTATAAATATATGTTGCATGTCATTTCTAAGGAAGGCCCAGTTGAGACTAAGGTTAAAGGGATGATAACTATCAGTTCTATCATTAGAAAATTGTACAGGTCAGTTATAGAGTCATGAGGAAGCCTATGATGCATTGAGAAATCAATTCAAAGGAATTTCCTATTTAATAGGGTGTAAATTCCTCCAGTAATGTGTGAGCAAGGCTAGTTATCAAAGGCTGAGAATTGGTTAAGTATTTGTCTGATTTTTCCTAGATCAGAGTGGGACAGTTAGCAGAGTTTAGGATTTTCTCTGTGAGAGAAAATCATTATATTGTTTCATGGTCTCGACTTTATACAATATACATATAGCGGGGTTTTGAGCAGTGTGATTTCCCCATATACATATTGCATTGTGCGATTGATTGATTTATTTCTCTTACATGTTATGTTATTTTTTGATCGTGTTTTGTTTCTGCAAATTGTAGAAGGATTCAATATTTTATTTTAGTACATTACAAGATCAGATTGAATCCCATTGATAGATTTTATACAATAGGGTGTCATGTCTGTTTGTAGCTTTTATTTTTGAGTGAGAACCTCAGAGGTAACAAGATGCATTATGGAAAAAAAAACCTTAGTTTGAAACGAGCAAACCTCGTTAAGAATGGTACACCTAACCTACATTGCCTTTTTAATGTTTCTTTGTTTCCATGTTTTCCACTAGATATTAACAACCATGTAGGAAAAATTCTCCCTAATGTCTACTAACTTCCTAATAAATATATAAAGTGATGCAAATATGGCTTCTCCAACCTTTAGTTGTTGAATTTTTGAAATTTCCTTATACCTATTTGGTACATTTTGGTGGTTAGTGATAAAAATATAAATTTCTCTTGCTTCTTCACATATTTTTTCATCCATTCAACTTCAACAACAATGGATTTAAAAACAATAATTAAATTATGCACTACAAATGATGTCCAAAATATATGGTCATACAGTGATTTGGATTTATGCAGGAACACAATGAAATACAAAAATACACATAAAATAAGAGATGCAACAGAAATAAAACTTTATTTCACTAATAACAAATAACTGAAATATGCTTACAGACATAATAGAAATAAACTAGCTATGGCACTGGTATCTTATCTCTGAGAAGAGATATGGTGGCTATAGCCCTTTGAACTGTGTTACAATGAGGCTCAAGGTCCTATTTATTATTGAGAAACAACGGAAAACCCTAAACACTGAAAACCTAACCCTAGGAGATGAAGCGCCAAAACTATGGGCCCATTTTGGGTAAATTTGTACATCAATCTTCTCGGGGACGTAACTTTGGCATGCGATCTTCATTTGATGCACACAATACCTCATTAGAAATATCTATCCGAGTACTACAAGTTTTGATGTAGGAAAAATCATAGGAACTCTCCCAAAATTTCCAAAAAACATCGTTTAGGGCCTCAAAATGGCTCCAGAAGTTTAGGACCTAAAAAATGGCTAAAAATAGTAAACTGTGCTAAAATTAATGAAACTAAAAGAAGAAAAAATGGGGCCCCAAGTGGAAAAGGAGGGTGGCCACCAATATCCACCTTGATCATTCCTCCCCCCCTTAGGAAGCAATGGTCCCCATTGCGTTGATCTCCTCCATGAGATGAGGAAACTTTTGCTGAACTTGGTCCCTTGTGAACCATTTGCCTTGGTGTAGGAGTTGGCCAACTTTGACAAACCAATACATTTGGATATTCTACTAGAGAGTGTTCTTGATTTGCATCTCCATGATATGATTCATGGTGGCATGTTCCATGCAGTATGGGTTTAAATATGTTGGTGTGAGTTGTTCTGCAATGTCAAAGGTGGAAAGTAGGGTCGAAGGCGGTCCAGATTGAACATTGGGTGTAGACCAAGGAATGGTGGAATACTAAGCTCGAAGGAACTGGCCCCTATAGCCTTGGTGATTGCGTACGACCCATATTAGAGCAGGTGAATATTGCGATGTGGTCCATTGAGGCGCTCCTTCTACAAATGTAGCCACACTTTGTCTCCCACCTAGAATTTGCGTGACACCAAATGTAGATCATTTCGTTGCTTGTACTTAGCATTTTCTCTGTCCAATATGTCATGAACTTGTTTGCGAATTTTCTGAATGTACTAAATGAATTTTTTCACCTTGTTAGTTTCAGATTGGACATGAGCCGAATCAGTCTCAGTAGCCGAAAATGGCATGGATACATCAATGGGACATAGTGGCTAGAATCCCAAGCCCACCTGAAAGGGGTTGTGGTTGGTTGATCTGTGGAGAGCCCAATTATAACTATGTTTTACATAGGGAAGGCTCTCATCTAATGTATGTGGATGCTTTGAATTTTACATGCGCAAAATGTGTATGATCATCATGTTGACGACCTCTCTATGGCCATCATTTTGGGGATGGAAAGTTGTGGACTTGGTGAACTTGGTGTGCAACATTGACCAAAGGTTGGACCAAAATGTGCTAAGGAACCTGTTGTATCAATATGAGATGATAGAATGTGGGATCCCAAAGTGCACCTAGACTCGTTCAAAGAAGATTTTAGCAGTGGTTTCTGTTATGATATTCTTCTTGCATGCCACCATAATCGCCATCTTCGAGAATCTGTCGATGATCACGAAAACATAGTCGTTTCCATGCTTAGTAGAAGGAAGGCTCGAGATTTAATCCATGGATATGGATTCCCAAGGTCGACCCAAGGTAGGTAGCTGATTGTAGAGGACTTGCTTCTTGATGGTTAGTTTGGCAGTAACGCAAGTAGTGCAGGATCCGATGTAATTACTGACATCATGTCGAAGGTTCAACCAATAGAAATACTTCTACAATACTGCCATTGTTTTCTTGACCTCGAAATGCCTAGCAACCCTACTATAGCGTGCTTCCAAAATAATCTTGGCACGCTGGCTTGAAGGAACACAAAGGTGTCGCAGGTGACATAGTCTGGTAGGCCCATAAGGCTTCAGGAAGCCTATCTGCCCAATCCTTCCTATGTAGATGTACAGTCTTTGTGAGGATTTCTTTGATCACCTTATGGGTGGATGCCAATTGTCCATTTTCTTGTGGATGATATGGAGTATACTTTCTATGTTTGACCTTATATTCATCCACAATATTCTTCCCCACCTTAGATGTAAACTAAGATCCGTTATCTGTCACAATTTACCTTGAGACACCAAAACGAGTGAAAATATCCTCAAAGAGAAATGAAACTACATCATTTTCATTAGCAAAAGAAAGTGCTTTGGCTTATACCCATTTAATGACATAATCAGTGAAAACCAAAATGTACATCTTTTTTTTTTATGGTGGATTGATTGGTCCAACAAAATCCAAGGCCCACTTCTCAAAAGGTTCGATTAGTACATGTAGTTGTAAGGGAATTTCATCTATAAGAACAGGTTTCCCAATTATCTGACAGTTGTCACACCTTTTGACGTATTAAATGGAATCTTTAAATATGGATTGCCAATAATATCCAAAAGAAGTATTTTATAGGAAGTCCTCTAATCAGCAAAGTGTCCTCCAAAAGGTTCATCGAGGCATGCTTTCATAATTTCAGGTATTTCTTCTTCTCGAACACATCTTCTAATGATGATATCTAGACTTGTTTTATACAATTCATCATTAACCCATGAGTATAATGCACTTGTTTGAATTATTCTTCTTTTCTCTCTAGCCTAACAAGTATGATGATAATTTTCTTGTAGCTAAATATTTAGCAATATCTGCAAACTGTTGGGCCAGAATTAAGGTATTTTTTCACCCTATGATTACTTCGAATTATGACACAGTCTTAGGAATTCTTCCTCATCTTAACAATAAAGAAAGAAAATATTTATGAAAATTAGGGCAATTGGGCTTACGACAAAAGGAACGTTTCTATAATAGAAATTTGACTTATTGTATCTCTGTATGCAGGAAGGCAGAGCAGCTAAACCAATGATAAACAGAAGACAACTGACAGACATGAACGTATGGAATCTCAGTAACTCCCAAAAGCCAGCAGAAGGCAGAAAGACAGATTCAAGCTCGAGAACTCAAACGATAGCCACATGCATCTGGCCGTCATTTGGAAAATACTATCTCATTGCATGAAAATGCCTTTAAAATGACCAGGGATGAACTAGATAGGGAGTCGAATAGGAATTTCCTTTTGTAATCAACGCATCAGGATAGAACTATCAAATTCTATCCCTGTATCTTCCCTTTAGTTAATAAATAATTTTGATGTTTTGAACAATTATATTTTGAGGTCTTTATTGCGTTAGAGTTCATGGTGGTCTGGGCCCAACCCTTTGGAGTTTCCTCTCCAATTTCCTTGTTGTGCGTTAGTTACAGAATTAATGTCTAGTTATCTGATGTGGTTGTAAATTACTTTTCTACTCAATAAAGTTACAGTTTTTCTTCCTTCGGAGTAGTTTAGCATTCATGTTTCTTGATTTAGAATAATCGCATTTGTATCTTCTGGTTTATAATAGTGCTTTATCATTGTTAGATGTTTCCATTTTCTTCCAATGCCTTTGCAATTGATTTACAAATCGTAGAATAATTACTATTCAATGTTCCTTACCTTTGCGGATTAAATTGTTCTTTGAGCACAGTAAGGCGTCCAATTGTTGATTAATGTCAATTAGTCAGTTTTCAAAGAGAATTCCATTGCAAAATTATATAAGTAATTTTTTTTCAATTCATTTAGATTGTTTTTCAAACCATCATTATGTTGTCCAATGATAAGTTTCTCTTTTCTGAACTAGACAGAATAGCTAGCTACATTCCACAAAGCCATTTCTCTTTGATTTGATTGAATTTAGAATATTAGATAATCATTTTTCATAAGCAACATAGAGTAACTATCAGTCGACCACACTTGCATATACTATGCTTACACTCTTGAAATAAGAATACTTACCTCGGGTTGACAGTTAAATGAGAAGCACTAAGGTTGCCTATAATAAGCCACCTCTGTGACACCAACATTTTGGCGCCATTGCCGGGGAAAGTGTTAAGAGTGATATCCTTTATTCATCTTTCTCCATTTCTGTGAAGAATTGGGTATTAAAAACGCGATGTAAGAACCTGCATGCCAGCAAGCAAAATTCTTTCTCTCTAGCCCGCTTCTCAGCAAATTGTACAAAAAACGAGTAGAATAGGTGCTCTTGTTTTATGACTAGGAAGAAAAATATAGAAACAAGTCGAAATCATTCTAAAAAATCCTCACAATCCAAAGCACCGGTGATCCTTGGAGGAACAACATATATAGATGAAATCATTCAGAAAGCTAAATCTCAAGCATCCATAGGACCCATAACTATTTCCATTCAAAGTCCTATCACACTCCCTCAGGTGATAGCCTCACCATCTGTAACCCACGCTGAGATTCACTATGAGACAGAATGATCTGAGCAAAGCCTTCAGACTGTCGATCATATAGGTACTGACCCTTGGAGAGAGGGAGGTTCTTGCAATTTACAGGAAGGGGAAGGAGAAAATAGTGGTGTAATTCAAATAGAAGATCTAGAGCCTAAATCCCCTGGAAGCGTGGTCGAGACAGAGGTACTCAAGATCCGAGATCAGGGAAGTGTTGTAAAGCCTCCACCGCATTCACCTCCCAAACCCACCAGGATTACTCCTCCAGAACAAGAAATTCCTGAAGATTTCTGGCACCTCTTCGATCAAATGGAAAATAATCAAAATTAGAATCAGAGGCAGACATCAAAATTGGAATACCCCGTTTTTTATCATGCTGCAAATGCCCCTATGAAAGCCATTCCCTTGCACAACATTCCCACCTTCCATGGATTGACCATGGAAGATCTTGATGTATTCCTATTTGAATTTGATGTCTTATGTAGGGGTAATGACTACACCACTGATCCTCAGAAACTAAAACTATTTCCCTCTACCTTAAAAGGAACAGCACTACGCTGGTTCATGGTACTAGGTGGGGGAACTATCAATAACTGGAACCAAATGAAGAACATTTTCCTTAACAAATATCAAGACTACTGCCAGACCCGAGATCTAAAATATGAAATCTTCAATATGTCTACAAAATACAATGAAACATTAGAAGAGTATGTATAAAGATTTCAATACAATTTACAAAGGTCTCCATATACCACGCTATCCAAAGACATCTTAAAAGCCACAATGATTAAAGGAATGAAGGAAGAATGGGTTGGAACACTTAACATAATGGGAAAAGGAGATATTTAACAGAAAGAATATGATGATATTATTTCCCCGTGTATTAGATGCTCTCGGGGTAGTGCGTGCAATCAGCCAAATGGGTGTGATTATATGAAAAAAGATCTTAAGAATTCTATTGGCAACGTAACTAGAGCAGAGTTTGGAAAACTTTTGGAAGATTTCAAAACTGACATTTTGGGTACTTTGACAACACAGCTTGACGTTTTACAAGCCAAGAAGAAACAAGTTATAGCAGAACAGAACTTGGCTGTCTTTTGCCCATGATGTCAGAAGAAGCACAGCCAAAGGGAATGCCAATTAGACATGGTTCAGACTTGTGCCATCTACACTAAGGATCATACCACTAACCAATGTCCTTAACTCCCTGGGCTGAAAGAATTTTACAATGAATTAGAGGAAGAGACAAAACCAGTCTACCTAATGAATCAGTGTCTACAATGGCAGGCACAACCAGGTATGCCTCAAGACCTGTCTAGGTTCTTTTCTTCTCTGCAGTTTAACCAGCAAACCCTGCAGCAGCTTGGTAGAATCAAAATCAATTTTCTATTTGGCCGAACCAGTTGTTTCCTATACCACCCTAGCCTACACAAACCTCATTAGGGAATAATTGGCCAAGATTTCCTTGTTCTCCCCCTTATTGGAAAAATGTTCCATATCAAGCCCAGTGGCCAAATCCCCCTCCTCAAAACACTAACTGGAATTGGCAGTGACCACTGGGAATGACCAACCTACCAATGGGAGTGGGGACCTAGAATCAACCTACGCTACTAGCTTCATACCCAGTCCAGCATAACCCACAACCTGTCATATGCCCCTAATTTCTAGCCCAACCCAATCCTAATCCCGAAAACAGATCGGTTCAACTAATTTAGATCATAGAAAATCCAAATCCTGGTGCTGAGTAGAAGCAGTGAAATGAACTAAGGCTAAGATCAGGACGTACTATCTTACTAGTAGAAGACACGACTCCACCTCAGTTCTGAGTTGGGACTTCAACAGAGCCTAGCCAAGAAAATATAATGGGTTAGAGATAGGCAAAGATAGAGAAATAGTTGACTATCAGGGGCCTGAAGAACTTAGGATGTCTCCGCATCCCTTCCTTGAGAGGTTAACTCTGCCCAGATCGATAATCACTCTAGATTTTGACATCCTAGGGTAGTTGAGAAGCCTTTGTATCAAAAACATCCAAGAAATTCCCATCTATGCAAAGACAATTAAAGAGCTATGTGGGAAAAAGCAAGTAAGAAAACAAAGACTGTGCCCATCCTTCATGTGGTAGGGATGCTATCTGACTTATTATTAGGTAGGGAACCACCCGTGAAATTTGAAGACCCAGTAAATCCCATTGTGACTGTAAAAATATCCGGCTACTCATTTCCAAACACATTGGTCAACTTAGGGGCATCCATTAACATCCTAACTACAGGGGCCTGCAAAAAACTAGCATATCAACTTTAGAACCTACGACTACATTGCTGGAACTTGTTGACATGACTGTTATCAAACCAGAAGGAATAGTGCAGGACATCCTAGTCTCGGTGGACTCATGGGAATATCCAACTGATTTTTTATTTATTCAACCAAAGAACAGGATGGAAAAGCACCCATTCATTCTTGGGTGACCTTGGTTGGCCACAGTCGATGCTTACATAGATTGTCGAATAGGCAGCATGACTATCACTAGAGGAGATTCCAAAAAAAATATCATTATTTATTTGCCTGCCAAACCAAGCTTACCCACGGTAAAAATTCACAAGCATCCATGTACATACTGGGAGAAAAACATTCATCCACCTCTGACATTAGTGGAAGCTCTCTAATTTAAGGATCAAACTGAAGACGATGTAATCAATAATTTTATGAGTCAGCCACCCACATCTGGAAATTTGAAATGCCAAATTTTGAAAATAGTACTTGAAGACAAAGCTTAAGAGGATCTCGTGATAGACCTTGAGGATCAACATATTTCCACAACCGTTGTATGTAACAGCATACCCATTAAGATTGAGCCAGGAAAGGTTCTAAATATTAATGGAAATTTGGATGCTGACCAAAAGCAAAAGCTCATAAAAGTTCTTCAGAAGTATCAAGGGGCATTTGCTTGGGATTATCCAGACATGAAGGGTTTAGATCCTCAGCTACGCACCCATCACATCTATACCAATAAGGAAGTCCATCCCATTAGACAACCTCAGTGAAGGCTAAACCCGCACTTAAAAGATATTGTAAAAGCGGATTTGCAAAAGATATTAGATGTAAATTTCATTTGTCCTATTTCAGATAGAAAATGGGTCTCCCCTCTGGTATTCATCCCTAAAAATAATGGGAAAGGGATAATATGCATGGATTACAGAGAATTGAATAAAGGAACATATAAATACCACTTCCCCCTCCCCTTCATTGACTAGGTCCTGGACACATTGGCAGGGAAATGGTTCTTTTCCTTCGTTGACAGGTTCAGTGGTTACAATCAAATCCAGATAGCCCCTGAAGACCAGTATAAGACAACCTTTACCTACCCATGGAATACTTTTTCTTACAGAGTTTTACCATTTGGGTTATGTCATGCCCCAGCCACATTTCAGAGGGCCATAATCAACATTTTTTCTGACTCAATAAATGAGGGGATTGAAATCTATATGGATGAATTCACACCATATGGGGAGGACTTTGATCAAGCATTAGAAATGCTAGAAAAGGTGTTGGAGCGATGTATTGCTACTAGGTTATGTTCAAGCAATGAAAAATGTCACATGATGATGACCGAGGGAGTGACCCTAGGTCACTACATCTCTGCAGCTAGAATACAGGTAGATCTGAATAGGATAGAGGTAATCATTATATTAGCTACACCTTTTACACAGACAGAGGTACGCAGTTTTTTTGGGATATGCATGATATTATTGCAGATTTATAAAGAATTTCTCGCAAATAGCCGCATCTTTGTATTCATTAACTGGAAATGTTGAATTCCATTGGACTGATAAATGTGACACCGCTTTTGCATATTTGAAGAAAATGGTCTTGACAACGCCAATTCTACAAGGGCCTAACTAGAAACTGCCTTTTCACATCTCTTTAGATGCATCCGGCACAACAATAGGGGCAGTCCTTGGCCAAGAAGACGACAAAAAGCCTTATGCCATTTATACAGTGACTAAAAAGGAGTTCCTAGTTGTCATTTATGCTAATAATAAATTTAAGCACTATATAACTGGCTATCAAGTACTTCTGTATATTGATCACTCTGCCATTTGATATTTAGCCAACAAACCAATCACGAATGGGAGAATAATTCGTTGGTTGTTGCTATTGTGGGAATTCAATATAATAATCAAAGATCGTCCAGGAAAGGAAAATGTGGTCGCATACTTCCTGTCTAGGGTTCCAAAGACGGATGACACGCTAGCAGTTGATGATCAGTTCCCTAATGAACATCTGTTTGTTGCAGCAGTAAAAATGCCATGGTATGCAGACGTGGAAAATTACTTGGCAGTAGGGAAGCTACCCAGACATTTAACATCAAGAGAACAGAAACTGATTGTACAACACAGAGCAAGGTTCTCCTAGATCGGTGGATACCTCTTCCATACAGGGGTTGACATGCACATACACGGATGCATCTGAGAGGATGAAATCTATGACATCTTACGAGCCTGTCACGATGAACCTTGTGATGGCCATTTTTCAAAATGCAGAATGGGGCACAAAGTGTTACAATTAGGTTATTATTGGCCTACAATTTTCAAAGACGTAAAAAAATATGTCCAAGCCTATGATAGCTGCCAAATAATGGGCCGCCAAGGCCAAGCTAATGAAATGCCGCTACAACCACAATTAGTGGTAGAACCATTCGAACGATGGGCGCTGGACTTCGTTGGACCATTCAACCCACCATCAAACTAGAAAGTCTACATGTTGGTTGCCATAGATTATGTAACCAAATGGGTAGAAGCAGTGGCCTTGTCAAGAGCCATGGAAGAATCGGTGATTAGTTTTCTTTTTGAGTTGTTCGTGTGATAAAGTTTACCACGGGAAGTGATAACCGATGGGGGGGCACAATTCATAGGTAATAAAATTAAAACCACCCTAAGGAATCACCATATCATCCATAGAGTAACGTCTCCTTACCACCCATAGGAAAATGGGTAGATCGAAAACACCAAAAAATTTCTGGAGGAAATCCTTACCAAAACTATATCAGCGCATCGTCGGGCCTGGGCCACTAGATTGCTAGAAGCCTTATGGGCTTATCGTATAACCTAGTGAAAAACCACTGGATATTCACCATATCAGCTAGTATTTTGGAGAGAACCTATCTTCCCTATTGAATTCAAAATAAAAACTCTAAGGACATCCCAGGAGGTAGGGTTGGACTTAACAGAAGCCCAAGCTAGAAGACTCCAACAAATAAATGAATTAGATGAAATATGACTGCTAGCCCTGCAATGCACAATGATCATCCAAAAACAACGAGATAAGTGGCATGACAACCTTATCAAGAAGAAGGTATTTCGAAAAGGATATTGGGCACTCCTCTATGACTCCAGATTCCAAGATTTTCTAGGAAAATTACAAACAAGGTGGCTCGGTCCATACGAAATTCAAGAAGTACACAACAATGGCACACTCACCTTGACCACCATATATGGGTCTGGTTCAACATTTCAAGTTGACAGGAATAGAGTATGCCTCTATAGCAACCCTCTCATGAAGGAATATTTTTGCCAACAGGTACGAAACGATCCCACCATCCAAGTTGTGGAACAAGGGGGTGATAACCCCACAAACTCCAATGCATGAGAAGTTTGCTACCATCATTTGTAAATAATGTATACAAGTTCTTACCATTCCTAGTTTTACTTTGTTGTACATTCTTCATACTTGATATTGTATTTTTTTTTTCTTTCTCCTCTCATCCTCTTATATGTTTGTGTTTTTATTTTTCTCGTTGTTCAATCCTTGAATGGCTACTATTCAGTCCTCGAACGGCTGTTTTTCAATCGGATTAAAAATCCATGTTTGTGTGTTTTATTTTTCGTTGTTCAAATCCTTTGAACGGCTACTGTTCAACTCAATTGAAGAGTTGTTGTTCAGTCATATCAAACAGCCGTGAGTTTCATTTTTATTTTTCTCGTTGTTCAATCCTTGAACAGCTTCTTTTCAATCCTCGAGTGGCTGCTGTTCAATCGAATTAAACAGCTGTGTTTCTGTGTTTTATTTTTTATTGTTCAAATCCTTTGAACAACTCTTGTTCAACCCAATTGAACAACTTTTGTTCAATCGGATCGAATAGTCGTGAGTTACGTTTTTATTTTTCTCGTTGTTCAATCCTTGAACAACTGTTGTTCAATCCTCGAACGACCATTGTTCAATCGGATTAAACAATCATGTTTCTATGTTTTATTTTTATTTATGTTCAAATCATTTGAACGACTGTTGTTCAATCCAATTGAACAGTTGTTGTTCAATTGGATCGAACAGCCGTGAGTTGCGTTTTTATTTTTCTCATTGTTCAATCCTTGAACGACTATTGTTCAATACTTGAACGACTGTTGTTAAATCGGAGTAAACAGCTGTGTTTCTATGTTTTATTTTTTTTTGTTCAATACTCGAATGGTTGTTGTTCGATCAGATTGAATAACAGTGTGTTGTGTTTTTATTTCTCCTTTCCATTCAAACTCTTCGAACGGCTGTTATTAAATCCTATTGAACAACTGCTGTTCAAATTGAATAGAATTGTTTTTGCATCCTATTATTCCCCTTATCAAACACCCTTTCCCTAATCCACACCCAAGCTATAAAAGGCATCTCTAAGTAGGGAATGGAAATTGAAGAAGAGAGGGAAGAAGTAAAATTAACAATATGGTGATTCCTTGGCACTATAATCCCTAAACTTGAAGCTGACATCATACATACATGAAATGAAAGGATAAGTCCTCCCCAATTCAAATATGTTATCATACAATACATGACCTTATGATGGTATATCTTTCTGCACTATTCGAGTAGTATTTCCCTCCAATATGAAGAAATGGGAATAAGGGGTATTAATTGTATTGGAATTCTTTTACTTCTCTGACCATCCCTAACTCTTAAGGAGTTAATGAGCTCTTAAGGATTTAATGAGCCTCCCTTCATGTATAAAGAGTAACTATTATGTGTTCATGCAAATTTTTAAGAGGATAGCGGGTCTCATCACGAGCCAGCCTACAATGATCATAGGGATTTAACAAGTGACATGCCCATAATGGCTACCACACCAAGGTAATGACCTTGAAGGATAAGAGGTCTCATCACGAGCCGACCTGATCCTCTGTTACAATCCTAGTCAATGGCACTGTGACTATCTGGCTATCACACTAGTACAATGACCTCCTTATAAATCAAAATGTTATGATTCAAAAATAAGTACTATGCTTACATGAAAATTTTCAAGAGAGGATAGGGGGTCTCATCACAAGCCAACCTACCATGTTCATAAGAGCTTGGCAAGTGACATGCCCACAATGGCCACCACACCAGGGTAATGACCTTCTCATCTACTTGAAGGACAGGAGGTCTCATCACGAGCTGGCCTGATCACTTTGCTACAGCTCTGGTGAGTGGCACTATGGTTATCTGGCTATCACACCAGCATGGTGATCTCTCCACAAAATTGGTAGAATAACTATTTTTACATAAGGATCCCGACTCATTATTTTGGGTTAAAATAGCAACCCTGTCGAGGCTATGAATGCCTGCTGGTAGCAGTGGCTCTGCTTATGGTATGAAAGTATGTTTCATCAATAGCCAATTACTCTTACATATACTTTATCTTCCATTCTTCTTCCATAAGCTATTACTCGAATTAGTGATAATTATAATCTACCACATGAATAACTATAACAGAGATATGCTTACATATTTGAACCTCGGGATGATAGCAGCAATCATTACCTATCTCAATTTTTCTTCCGTCATACCTTTTCATTAAAGAAGGACATCATATCATAATAATAGTTATATTGTTCCCTCTCCCTTTTCGGTTACTTCCACACAAGATGCAATTATGGAAAAACTTCCAAATCTGACCTTTACACTGTGTATTCTCATAATTACTCAACCCCCTGAAACAAGAAAGCCATGAAATCCTCCTTCACATACTGGTCATTATTATCAAATCATGACATTCCCCTATTCTCATTCATGATTGGCCAAATTCGTCTTGTACTTGAGGATGTGGGTGCCCTTACTTCGATGGAGGGGGTGTAATTAGTCTTAAATTAGGAAGCATACGAAATTTCTTCACGAATCCCGTTAGATACATTGATAAGACGAGAGGAAAATTGCAAGTAAGGCATGAAGTTACCAGCACAGAACCATAATCTCTATTTCACTTACATACAACATTCATTCGAAACAACAGAGATGAGAGAGAATACAATCAGAGGAAGAGGCCCAAGAAAACGCACCAGCTATGGGAGGAAATTATCTTCAAAACAAGCCTGCCAACTTTACGATTTCAGATGTAGCTAGCGCCATCCTCTAGCAGGTCGGTTGGTTGACTTATGTACACAAATTACAAGGATTTGATACAGAAGTATCGATTGAGTTTCTGCAAAACCTGCAAGAAGGACAAACTAGAACCAAGGGTCGAGTTATACTAGTCACAGAGGAAATTATTGCTGGAGTCTTCGGAATACCAGTAGAAGGAGAAATATGGACAGAGAGACATCTCCTCCTACGAGAGGCAGTAGCAGCATATCAATATTCGGAGGAGCCACTGGAGCAAAAAGTAAAAGGGATTAACCCTACCTCTCTACACCAACCTTGGCAAGAATTGATGGCATTCATCCAAAGATTAATTACATGTGATGGATGTCAAGACATGGTAAAACCTCGTTAGCTTAAACTTTTAGCTGTACTTAAGCAAAAGATTTCAATTAACCTTCTTGCTTTCTTAAATTCTATATTACATGACATTGTTGTTCAATTAAGAAGAGCCAAAAATCTCCAAGCAATAGTCAGTCACCACGGGCTAATTAAACTAGTCACCATACATGAGTTTGACAAGCAACAGATAGCCTGGGACAATTTTGTTAACCCTGCTACACAGGTCCCTGAGGTAAACCCTGGCGAAACTGAAATTGAGCTTACTAAGGTAAACATACCTAGAAGAAAAAGGATTCGTACCGCAACCTTAGAACCAAGCAGGAAAAAACAGTCTAAAACACTTCAAGGAACCTCAGACTTCATAGAGGAGGTAGGACCATCCCATTCTCTACCCTCAAGCCCTCAAAACGAACCCGTGCAAGACTTCGAGGAATAGATGGCCGAAGTCCTAGAGAAAATGAGGGCAGACCATGAATCTAGAAGCCTATCGAAAGCAGAAGAGCAAGAGGAACCCATAGATAAGTCTGCCATTACCAATAGTTCTGGCCACACTGAAGTTCTACCCTACCAAGAAGAATCACAGGCCGGTGGAGCTCTGTCCCCTTCTGAGAATTATGAGGTGAATAGTGAAAGGCAGGTAGAGGAGAGAACGGAATCAGAAAATCAGTCAACAAACACTGTGCCTGTGGAGAAAAACACAAGCATAGACACAGTACCTTTGACACCAGGAGGTAGAATTGCCCCACCCATTCGAGACCCCCATACAGAAGTAAAATCTGAATATCAAATAAGAAACACCATCACAGGCAACCCTGAGGTTGGCAACACCATTCCTGAAAATGGGAATACCCCTCCTCCACCAACTCCTGAAATCAGGTCAGGTAAGAATTCAGCTAAAAAGAAGATTAAGAAACTGAGAAGGGCCTACAAAAGATTAAAGAAAATGGTGAAATATTTGAGAAAACAACTAAAGGAGGAAAAAAGGGCTTGAAATCCAAATAAAGAAACCACCACCATAGGAACTCAAATAGAATTAGTCGCTAACTTGATAAACACTGTTGAAGCCAAGATGCAGACTGACTTAGCTGACATTGTTGAGGCTGAGATGAAAACCGACTTGGTAGCTACTACAGAGGCTGAGGTGCAGACCAACTTAACCGACACTGCTGAGACTAGGATACAAACTGACCAAGAAGGTACTACTGAGGCCAAAATTCAGACAGAACTAGCAAACACCATTGAAGCTTCTACACAAACTAAGTAGAAATATTCATAAGAGAAGGAGACCCAAACAGAGGAAGCCCTTGCTTATGCCCACTTGGTAGAGAAAGTTGTTAATCATAAATTGCATAATGAACTGGTGCAAACACAACATGAGCTAGCACAATGTAGGAAGGAGGTGGTGCCAGCACAAGAATATTAAGCACTACTAAAGAAATTCATAGACCTCTCCTCCACAAAAGACGGAACATTAACCCAGCTCAGAGAGGAACAGGCGAAGGTAAAAAGGGCACAAGAACAGGTGGAGCAAGCCAAGAAACAAATCACTACGATTTGTTCTTTGTATAATGATGCACTGACATGTAGGGCACTAGCCACCAACTATGCCCTATTCTTAACAGAATGATATTTACTGCTAAAAGTCAAGGTCGTCAAGGTAGGGAAGTCCACAACTTTCAGAACCATAGAAGAGTTTGTCCACTGCTGCAATGATTAGGATGAACATGTCCAACGCCTTCTATGTGTACTTTAATGCACAATTTCTTTCTAGAATAGGACATGGACAACAATCCTAGTCCCTTTATAGGAGATGTTCAGCTCCAAGCCTTCCTCTCATTCATCAAGAACCAGATTAAGTGGGCCAAGACCTATAACATCTTCCAAAAGAGAGAACATGGCCTAGACTTGTGGGTCATAGGAGAACCTACAAAACCCCTACAACTATTTATCCAGCACAAGAACTTCATGCGAAGGCAAGGCGTAAGGACGAGGCTGGGGCCCATCCATAAAGACATTATAGAAAATGGACAGGAATACTTTGAAGACATTTGGGAAGTAGCCTTGGAAGCAGCTAAACAAAGATGGATGGCCTCCACAAACAATGTAAAGAATAGGGAGCCAATTTGCTACAGAAATTTCAAGGCTGCTGCCTCCAGATTCGTCTCATATAGTAACCTGGTCTTTAACATGGGTCCTGCATGGTTAGGATGTAGATATAGAAGCCCTCTTCTCTGGTATCCTCCTAAGGGATATAATCATGACTATGAGTTGCCAGAAGGGCACATAAGCGTTGCCTTTGCAATAATTAGACAAAAACATGGTTTTAGAGCATACAAGGAAAAGGTCTACCCTACCTACTCCCTAACACAGTTGCATATCAACCATCTATTTGCATGAGGACATGCAATTAGGTAAGCAAGGGGGTATGTTGAGCCGGAATTAAGGTATGTTTTCACCCTATGATTACTTCAAATTATGACACAGTCTTAGGAATTCTTCCTCATCTTAACAATAAAGAAAGAAAAGATTTATGAAAATCAGGGTAATTGGGCTAACGACAAAAGGAACGTTTCTATAATAGAAATTTGACTTATTGTATTTGCATATGCAGGAAGGCAGAGTAGCTGAACCAATGGTAAAAAAAAGACAACCGACATACACGAACATATGGAATCTCAGTAACTCCAAGAAGCTGGCAGAAGGCAGAAAGATGGATTCAAGCTTGAGAACTCAAATGACAACCACGCGCAACGGGCTGTCATTTTGAAAAAACTATCTCATTTCATGAAAATGCCTTTAAAAGGGCCAGGGATGAACTAGATAGGGAGTCGAATAGGAATTTCCTTCTGTAATCAATGCATCAGGACAGAACTGTCAAATTTTATCCCTGTATCTTCTCTTGAGTTAATAAAGTGTTTTGATGTTTTAAAAAATTATCTTTTGAGGTTTTCATTGCGTTAGAGCTTCTGGTGGTTTGGGCCCAACCCTTGGGAGTGTCCTTGCCAATTTTTGTGTTGTGCGTTAGTTACATAATCAATGTCCATTTATCTGATGTGGTTGTAAATTACTTTTCTACTCAATAAAGTTACAATTTTTCTTCCTTTGGAGTAGTTTAGCATTCGTGCTTCTTGATTTAGAATAATCGCATTCGTATCTTCCGGTTTATAATAGTGCTTTATCGTTGTTAGATGTTTCCATTTTCTTCCAATGCCTTTGCAATTGATTTACAAATTGTAGAATAATTATTGTTCAATGTTACTTACCTTTGCGGATTAAATTGTTCTTTCAGCACAGTAAGGCGTCCAATTGTTGATTAATGTAAATTAGTCAGTTTGCAAAGAGAATTCCATTTCAAAATTATATAAGTAATTTTTGTTCAATTCATTTAGATTGTTTTTCAATTCATTAATATTGTTATTCAAACCATCATTATGTTGTCCAATCATAAGTTTCTCTTTTCTAAATAGACAGAATAGCTAGCTACATTCCACCAAGCCATTTCTCTTTGAGTTGATTGAATTCAGAAGATTAGATAATCTTTTTTCATAAGAATCATAGAGTAACTATTAGTCGACCACTTGCGTATACTGTTCTTACACTCTTGAAATAAGAAGACTTACCTCGAGTTGAAAATTAAATGAGAAGCGCTAAGGTTGCCTATAATAATCCACCTCTGTGACACCATCATAAACCATGGAGATTTAGTAGATATTGCAAAGAGATATTCATCAGGAAAATTATCCTCTACTGGACTATCATTATTGTTGTTTTGAATTCTAGACAAGAAATCAACAACTATGTTTTGTTTTGCACGTCGGTCTAGAATGGTGATGTTAAATTCTTGCAGGAGTAATAACCATCTTGTGATTCTGCTATTAGTGATAGATTTATTAATTAAATACCTAATTGCATAATGATCTATGTGAATGAAGGTTTCATAGTAGGTGATGTAGTGTCTAAATTTGTTGATAGCATGGACAACAGCTAGAAAATATTTTCAGTTACAGTATAATTTAACTCAGAAGGAGTCAAATTTTTACTTGTGTAATAGATGGCATAGGGGATCAAATCTTTTCGTCCTAATACAGCTCCCAGAGTTGTATTTCAAGCATCTGTTGAAATGTGAAAAGGTATTTTCCAATTTTGTCCTCTTAAGATGGGTGCTTCATATATTTTTACTTTTAAAGTTTCAAATGCCAATTGGCAATCAGGATTCCAACTAAATTCACAATCTTTGGTAAGTATGTTGAAGAGTGGTGATGCAATTTTAGTGAATTTTTCTATAAATCTTCTATAGTACCCTATAAAACCTAGAAAACTTCTAACATCCTTTTGACAGCTTAGAATTGATAATTTGGAGATGACTTCAACTTTGGATGACTCTACCTTGATTCCATCCCCTGAAATGTGATGTCCTAAAACATTTCCTTCAGTAAACATCATAAAGCATTTTTCATGACTTAATGAAAGATTTCCTTCTTTTCATATTTTAAGAACCTTTTCCAAGTTTTCAAGAGCCTCTTCAAACGAATTTCCATAAACTGTAAAATCATCCATATATACTTTCACACAATAATGTATTAGATCAAATAAAATACCTAATACTTCCCTTTTAAATGTTTCAAGTGCATAGCACAATCCAAAAGGAAGTACTTGGTAAGCATAGGTTCCCCATGGACAAGTGAATGTGGTCTTGTCTTGGTCTTCAGGTGCTACTTTAATTTGATTATAACCACTAAAACCATCCAAAAATGAGAAATACTTATTACCTGCTAATGTGTCCAATAATTGATCTATGAAAGGAAATGGGAAATGATATTTTAGAGTAGCCTTATTCAATTATCGATAATCAATGCATACCCTCCATTTACCATTCTTTTTAGGTACAATCACCAAGGGAGAAACCCAATGGCTGTCTGAAATAGGATGAATAAAGTTTACATTCAGAAAATTTTGCAATTCTTCTTTCACAATTTCCATAAGATTTGGATTCATAATTCTTTAAGGTTTTTCTAATAGGTCTGGAGTTTTCCTCAATGTAGATATGATGTATACAAGTCTCAGGAATAATTCCCTTCATGTCAGTGTACTCTCATGCATATGTAGAAGAACGATTTTGTAATGTTTTGGTTAACTCTTCTTGTTGGAATTTCTCCAAGTTTTTGTTTATGTTTAAAGATTTTCCTAGAAATATTTCAACTACAGAGTTATCAAATTATTCCATATAATATAAATACATATGTATAGATGAAAAGTATTCAATATTGCATTGTTCTTGAAAACTATAATCATCTTCACATTGTGAATATGTTTCAAATTTTTCTATTGAATTTAAAATTTGACTTTCTTCACTAATATGAGAAATAGTAAAGAGAGGTTTTATATCATTGTCATCATCCATCCATTCTTCACTCTCTATTTCTATGATTGTTTTTGTTGGAGGATATAGAGTGAATTTATTTGTTGAGTTACCATCAAAAATAAAAATATCACCCGATTGACAACTAATGAAAGCATTACCTATAGCTAACCAAGGTCTTCCTAAAATTAATGGATGCCCTCCTAGGTTGTTCTTGGGAGTTAAGATCATGAAGTCAATTGGATATGACCAAGAGTCTAAGGACACATATATGTCTTCTAATACACCATATGGCTTGATTACTGGTCTATCTGCTAATTTCAGTAATGTTGGTGTGTATTGAAGGTTTGAAGGCCTAAATTGTTCCATAGTTTGCTTGCTCGTGATGTTGATGGCTGCTCCTAAGTCAATTAATGTATTTGAAATTTCAATACCAATGATATGTGTTTTTATAACGAGACTTCCTGGGTCTAAATATTTTTGTATGTTTATTTTTCCCATCATAATGTCAACAATTTTTCCTATTAACTAAATCTTTTTTATTTTTCCCATCATAATGTCTAACTTGGACATTGTTAATATCTAGTGGAGTAATAATGTAATCTGGGAATTTTTGTCCTTCTATGTTATAATCAGTTTGAGGATTTTTATTATTTGGGTTTGGTAATGGTTGGGCAGGTAGTTGATTTGTTCTTTGTGGAAATGGTAAGGAAAGCTGTAGTTTATGATTTTGGAGTTGGGGTCGTTGATTTTGTTGTGGAAAATATTGGGGAGGATATTTTGGATAGGATTGTGGATACTGGTGATATTGAGAGTATCTTCCATAAGGATTTTTCATTCCTTGTGTCCAAGGTTGAGGCTGGGAACAAGGTTGCTACCATGATGAATTCCAATTGTTTGGTGGGGGCCGATTTTACATTTGATTATTAAAACCTTGAGTTTTTGTCCCCTGCGATGGTATTATAGAGACACAAAAAGAGGATCTACTAGAGATGGAGCTACTTCTTCTTAAAAAATAGCCTTAAGACCTAGTATAGAGGGACATTTTTTTGTTTCATGACTCTCTGCACAACTAACACGGGTCTCTATGAATTTTACATCAAGAGGACATTCTCTTAAAGCATGTTTCTTCCTGCATTTACGACAAAAAATACTTAAGTTATTGGTTTCATCTTTCTTCTTGTTTTTTAATTTTATGGTGTATATTTGTTCACTGAGACTCCCTACGATATATGTTTTAAATTCATCAAGCATATTTCCAATTTATACCCTACTTATTGTTCTAGTTGCATATTTATTTACCCTAGAGAGAATAAGATCTCTTGTATTTTTCCCAGTTTTTTATTTTCCTCTCCAATGATGAATGCATAATTCAATGATTTTAGGTAATGGTAGTTGAGAGATACCTCCATTTCCAATCATGTTAAGAATATATATCCATTCATCTCTGGTGGTATTCAACAAGAGAGATTTTAAAGTATCTTGATCCAAGTTTTCCATTTTATCTCTTTTTAAATTGTAACTAAACCTTTTAATTAAGTATTCCAGGTTTTCATCATCTTTTTGCATCATTTTAAATACTTCATCCTTCCTATTAATGGGTGTGAAATAATCCAGATATCTTTGTAACAATTCACTTTTCATCTCATCCCATGTCCTAATATATTTTGTTATAAACCCATGAACCATTTTAAAGCTTCAGCCTTGAGTGTTACAAGAAACAACTTCAATTTTTTAGAGTCTTCTAAGTAGTCATCGGATCTACATAAAACCTCAAATTCAAATAAAATTTTTTCTAGATCTTCACCCCTTAATCCATGGAAATTGGGAAGGACAAAATGTGAAATATTTTTCATTGTAAAATTAGTATCTTCGTCAACTATAGGAAATCCAACGGAGTTAGGATCTCCTCTACCTCTTCCTCTTCATCCATCTCTTCCTCCACCTCTTCCTCCACCTCTCCTTCCTCCTCCTATTCTTAAGGCATATCCATTCATAAATTCTCCTCCTCCTTCTTCCTTAGCCATTGTAGATTCCTTAGAGCTAATGTAAGGTTCTAACTGTAGAATTATTTGTTCTTCCTCTAGTTCTTCTATCAGTCTGATATTGAAGAAAGTTTCTTCTTCTTCCTCACTAGGGATTTATAACTGTTGAGATAGAATATGTTCTCCTCTAGAGTTGAAAAAGGTTACTCCTTCTGTTGTAGATCTAGGATCTTCCTCTTCTAAGACTGACTCAATAGATGAAGTTGGAGAATCTCCTGGTTGGATTCCTGACCTTAAGACTTCAAGGAGTCTATGTCTTGAGGTGAAAAATGGAATATGAGTTTGAGATGGTGGTGTGGCACTACGTGGTCTTGGTGGGGTGGGTGGTGTGGTTGGAATCAAACTTCTACCTCTAGCTCTGAATCTACCCCTAGAGTCTCTTTCTCCATGCATGTCATTTTTTTTTATGTCATAAATAAGGCTTTCTAATTACACTTCCTCGGCAATGACTCCAAAATGTTTAGTCAATTGAATGCCTTAAATTGCTATCAGAAATTATCGACCGAGGTTAGTAATTTGATGAATTGTGGTGAACTATATATGCTTAGAGAACCTTCTTTCTTATTTCGTTGTGTATGTTTTATATTGTTTTGGGGTTTTGTATCTTATGGCTAAAGTTTTAAGAATTTGAAATTCGTCTAAGAAATTAAATCTATGCTTCTAGATGAAGTCTTTAAGTGCTAGTAAACAACCAAATCTAAATGAATTTTAATGATGAAAATTGATTCTTAAAGAAGGAAGAAAAGGAAGTATTTTTTTTTATTCTAAGAAAATTGAATTACAAATTGGTTTTAACGAAATGAATGAAATATGAAATCTAAAAGAAGGAAGAAAAGGAAATGTTAATTAACTAATCTAAATTGCATAAAAAGAAATCAAACTTTTGAATGGTTAAAATGTTAGACTTATCTAGGCCAGTAAAACATCTATGAAAAACATCTAATTGATTTAAATTAGAGCATTATTCTAAATCTAATTGAATTCAAATGACAAAGATGAAACCATTTTCTATATTATCCATTGAAATATTTTAGTTCTATGAAAATAGAGCATTTGATCTATTTTAAAATACAATTCTAATCTAACTCTGTCCTAGTTTTACATCTAAGAATGTTTGAAAGATAAATTAAATCTAATTCTATTCCATGGACTGAAAGCATAAATTCTACTGCTAAGAACTTAAATGGTAGTGCTGATTGAAATCAAAGGAAAATACAAAGCATGTTTCAAAGAAAACTAAGATTGTTGTATGACCAAATGCCCAAATCTTATCCAATTGGAAAATGACAAAGCCACTTTCTTTAGATGACTTAGTGAGCACAATATTACACAGTCAATTGGAAATGAAGTAACTGATTTTAGAAAGCATTCATGAAACTAATCTCTAAAACAGTGAGAAAATTAAACTATGGATTGCCAGAAATCTGAATATAAAAATAAAATGAATTTAACTATGAATTGACAGGAGTAAAACTATGAATCAACATAAACTTAAAGGACAAAAATTAAACTACAAAAAAATTAAGTAAAAACCTCCTTTCCATGTAGGGGGCCTCTACAATCGAATGACTTGGAAATATACTTAGACAATGCATGCATCAAAGATCTGGAAAGCAAAACAGAGTTTGAAAAGCATACACCGAATTATCACCAAAATTAGACTTATTCCTAGTTTCAACAGACTGGTATTTATATAGGGTTTTGGATTTAATTGTTTGAGGAATTTTTGCCTATAGATAGCAAATAAAACTGAAATTAGAATGTAAGTAGAAGCAAATTCTTCATAGATATCTCTCGATTTTCTACGTCAGAGAAAATCAATAGTCTTTTGTCCATTGATCTCGTTCTTTGACCAATCTTGCTCATGAGCATAAGCATGGTTCCTCTTTGATTTTGAACAGGTAAGTGAGATACAATCCATATGTGGATCATTCCAGAGATACCCATATGACCCGCTTCTCCATTTTCTTCTAAAACCTGCCAAACAATAATGGTGCCTACAGAAACAAAGGTTAGCTACATAATTTAACGTATTTTGTAGCTAATTACAAAAATTTATCTAAATAATAACAAACATCATAATATAAAGTAGAGATCATATAAATCCCTTCTCTAATGTGGAATGTGTCAATTATCATTGATTGAAGTCACGAGTTTATGAAAAAGGAAGAAGAAATAATGGAAAAAGGATGTCAAATTAAGAACAATTTTAAGGTTCAACAAGGAGACCAAGTGGAGGAATCCACTCAAGAAGATACCTGTAGTAGGGGGGAATTTAGAGCCAGGTAAGCAGAGGGAGCACATGTAGCCATACCTCCAGGTGAGAGGTGGGGTGATGTGGAGTCATAGTCCCAAGCGAAGAAATGTGGGCAAGATCCATTGAGATGTCTTGTCTCATGGATCAGTACTTGGCTATGGGGGTCTCACAGTACATAGTAGAAGGATGGATCAATAGTGATTGATGCAGTCAGATACCAGAGTGACAAATGTCAGATTCTAGAGTGCAGATTAGAGTTGGAACCAGTGCAAATGACACAGATGTAGAGTCAGCAGTAGCGCGGATTTTTCAGTAGATAGTGAGTAACTAGTAACAGTCAAAGACTCTGGTGATAGATGCATTATATTGATTCAATTTGGAAGTTTTTTTTAGTTTCATAAGTTGCAGTAGAAAAAAAAACTAGATAAGTGTTGCATGTAGAACATCCCAAGGGTACCAGATCAGGATAGATTAAATTCCTTTCTTGTTGAGAGGGAGTTTTGAAAATGGCAACAAGAAATATTGAAAATGACACCCATGAGGCTTCTTATTTATTTTTCCCTTAATTAAATTAGAAATAAATTGTTATTCGACATCACATGATAGCTTGTAAGTGTTAACTGAATCAAGAAGACTTATTTAGGTTAGTTAATTTGAGTTGCGGGTCAAACTAGAGGCGTGTAGGATGTCTCCTACTTTTTAGGAGCCCTGGTTGAGTTATTTGTGAGTTGTAATTAGTTAACTCAATTATTTGAGTTAAAATAAGTTTAACTAGTTCTAAATGAGTGATGACCTAGTGATAGGTCTAGTGAATTAAATATGATTTAATTCACAAGTAGTGATCAATCAATTAACTGATAATTCTCTATAAATATTTGTTGCATGTCATTTCTAAGAAAGGCCCAGTTGATATTGGGGTTAAAGGGAAGATAACTATTAGTTGTATAATTAGAAGATTTTACAGGCCATGCATGAGGTCATCAGGAACCCCTTGATGTATTGTGCAATTATTAATTACGAATTTCCTAATTAATAGGGTCTCAATTAGCCCAGGAATGCGTAAGCCATGCTGGTCAGTCAGGTGCAATTGTTTGGCTAAGTATTGGACCAAACCTTCCAGGATCAGAGTGAGACAATTAGAGATAGTGGAGAGGTTTCTCAGGAATGGAAATAACATTGCATTGTTTAATATTGTTGACTTAATGAAATATACAAATATCAAGGTTTTTAATTGAGGCTTTCCCCATATAAATATTTTTTTTGTGTGAGTGATATTATTTCTCTTTCTTGTTCATGTGATTGTGTGATGGAAATTGGTTTCGGAAATTTGTAGAATTGATTCAGTATTTTGTTTTAGTACATTAAAATATCAATTTAATCCATTTATATATTCCTACGCTAATTAATAAATAAAAAATCTCATCCCATTTTCATTTGATTTACTTGGGAATTCAACAAGTTATCTCACTCCTGTAGCAAAATAGGGCCTCTTGTAGCACCTCCTATAACACTCTAGTAACACATGTAAACTTAACCATATCTACTCCAAAATATTTTATTTTGTCCCTTAGCTTTTTATAATGACCCCTACACTCCAAAACCATGATTTAGTAAGACCAAAAATCTCTTCAGCCTTTCCTCTTCTCCATTACAATTCACCTCTGCAGTTATGGTTAGTGGACAAATTCATGACTTGAAGATCATAATGATTGTTTTATTTATTACTTTATGAAGAACCTTATGAAATTTTTTGATAAAATATGTCCTGAAAGTAGTGATTAGAGAATTATTTCATTTTGTTTCATGCATATTAAGCTATGGTTTCCATTTCCAAAATTTATATTTATATTTCTTAGACTAGGCTTCCTTTTGATGTACCATTTACACTTTGCCAATAGGTTAATGTTTAAATTTTTTCAAATAGGATTAAAATTTACATTCATTAAAAATAGAACAACCTTTCCTTTTTTCAAAATTATCTAGGATTTCCTCTCTGCAAAATTAATTATGTTTCCTTTCCATTTTTTCAATTAATTTAGATTTGGATTTCATGACATTCACTTCATTGAATCAGATCAATGAAAGGAGGATGCATTGTATGTTGCACATATTTTTTCAACACCTCTTAAGTTTCTATGAACCCCAAGTTGATAATTTTAGTTGGTAGCCTTGGGATTTGCAACATTCTTATTGCAATACTGGGGCTCATCACCTATTGAGTAACACATCTAACATGGGAAGCGGTGTTGTATGTGCAACACCTTATACTAAAAACAATATTTCCAAGTAGTACTTAGTAATTAATAGTAGTTACTTGTGTGAATTTATGATTCCTACCATAGAAAATCAAGACTTATTTTTTGATAAAAACAAATAACATGTTCATGTTGGTGGTATGGTGTGATAAATTCATGGAACTAGAAATAATGAATACCAAGAAAAGGGTTCTATAAAATATAACCAGTTAATGCCTCCAAAGGAAGGATGTATGTACCTACAAAAATTTATGATGAGAAAAATGTTCCCAAGCGCACAACAAGTGTTTGGATTATTCCCTAAATTTATGATGGCTATGATAAAAAGTTCAAAATTTTTGCAGATATACAGAGAAAAACCATTCAAGCATATTTTCAAAAATTTGCACAACTACTAAAAAGGAAAACCAAAAGAAAACTTCTAGAAAATATGAACAACCAACACTTCCAAAAGGATGGATGTATGTTAATGATCATGGAATAATGTGTGGGATTTATACTCAGGAAAAACCCTTTGAATGCCATATAAATTGTTTTTTTCCAAAATAAATTCATGTTTACGTACTTCTAAATGGAGAAATTGGTGAAACTCTATAATTGAAATCCTTATTCTTTTGTGCAAACATATAAATTTCAAGTGCAAGTGGGTCACAAATTTGATTCATGGTTATTATGTCCAAAAAATTTCTTATTTATTTGGTCAAATGTTATCAGTGGGGAATTGGTCAAATAATGAATCTAAAAGTTATTATTTTGCCTACTTTGTCACATCAAATATGTGGTCAAATTGACATATTAATATTGGTGTCATACACAATTATTTTTCAAATTCATAAAAAGATTGTTCTGCAAAAACCACTAGTAACATTTCATTGATTACTACCTTATTGGGAAGAGAGGTTTGCATCCAAGATTCAAGTAGAGAAGCTAGCAGACATCCGATGACATCCTTTGATGAGGTTTGATGGTGTCCTTTGATGAGGGAATGGATGGTAGAGTGAATGGTCCATTCACTCTCTCACAAATATATAATTGGAATTCAATGGGATCTATTGACAATACATTAGAGGTTTGTCACACCTATTATCATGCATAAATTTTCAATTTTTGATTGATAGGGTCATTAACCTAGGTTTAATTTTATCTCATAAAGTTGGTTCATGAAATTGATGAGAAATTCATGAAATAGTCATTATCCTAAGTCTAGAATACTCCATTGGTCATGTCATCCCAGTCAAATCTATCAAAATCCACATTAGGCTTACATGCATTGTTTTAAATTTAGGTAGTGGCCACCTGTCTTCTTTTTCACGATTCTATAGCAAATATAACTGCAAAGAGGTAGATTTCACTACAGAATCACCTAACCAGTTCGTAGTGAATCTGTCAGGTTTATAACTGAAAATGATGTGGAGTCATGTTTTTCTACACCAATAAAGGGGATGATGAGTTGTTAATTTTCTAGTGGTTTAGGGTGAATTTGAGGTCATATGATCAGTTATTACAGTCATCCAAGCATGAAAAATCGTAGTACCATTCATCATTACCTTTCACTCCTCCCATTTGTCATTATTCTTTCAACATTCGAATTTCATTTTTTAAACTATCTCCTCTCAGTCATCTTTATTTCGATATTTTCATGTTGCAGTTGATTAGCATCCTTGAAGTGTCCAGTCCCACTGCAAGTAGCTTGACGTTCAATATTTTTCCTTGCATGTGTCACAGTTCAAGAAGGCAGCATGGTTATAAAGGAATATGGCCATGAAGAAGAAAACATGCAAAGGAGGCTCATGTGTAAGATATGAACCTATGGATCTCAAGCTGTTCAATGAAGACCCCAGATTTGTAGAAGCTTTCAGCAACGTTGGATGCCTAAAATTCTATCAAAAACTCCAAGGTTTTCATGCTCAGATATCAAAGTTTTTTGCAATAAATTTCATAAGTACAACTTCGAAGATGGGGGTGCTAAGTTTTGTAGTGTCACCAGAGACAATTGTTGCAGCCATAGAGATACCAAGAGGAGGTGAAGAGTGGTTTAAAGCCACTGATTTTAAGATGTAGAACTGTGATGAATTTATTAAACCAGAACACATTGGATCATATATGACTTCTGGAATTCCAAGGAGCTACATGAAAGAGAGCTACTCTGAACTTCTGTTTGTGATCCAAAATACTTTACTTGTGAGGGGAGATTTAATATGGTTTACCTGTACCATTTCAGGATTTTGTTGCACTTTACTAGTAAGCAATATCTTGATCTTCCTTTTTTATTATTTAGGAGCTTAGGGAAGAAGTCAGATAAGGTTTAGGCTAGGGAGGAAATCAGTGAGACCTCAAGCTTCCACCATGGTTTGATTAAACTCCTGGTGCCGAAGGAGTTTAATAAAATAAACAGATATTGGGCTACATTTATTTTTCTCAGTGGTTATGAGGTTGATTCAGTAACACCCAAGAAAAATCCAAAGTCAAAAGCCACTCCATCAAAAAAGAGTGACAAACCTGCAGCTGAGATAGAGGGTTTCAATGAAGAAGAGATAGAGCCCATTATAGAGCCAATGGATATTGAAATAGAGTCTATACAAGAGGCATAAATTCTACAACCTTCACCTACAAGCAATAAACAAAAGATCAGTAAGCAAGAACATAGAAGGATAACCGTAAGTCAAACAAGTGGGAAGGGAAACCTTTAAGAAATTCTTCAAGCTATATATATTGAGGAGACTCCAGTGGTCAGAGTTGAAGATATTAAAGGTGAAAAGAAGAAAAAGAAATGTATGACTGCTAACAAGATTTATTTTTCAGGTCAAGATGCAGGTTTCATATTTCAACCAAGGAAACCACTCACTAGACTACAACTTTCCAAAGGTATCATGGCAAGTAAAAAGATAGAGAATACTGAAAAAGGAAAGAAGCCTATAATAGAAGCTATTATTTATTTGTCTCCAGCAGCAGAGGATATCATTGTGCAAAGGAAAGGAAAAGAGAAAATCGTTGAGAAAACTAAAGTCCAGGTGTTAAAAGAGCAGTTGAGAGAGGCTAGAGAAGAGGTCATTGAGACAAAATTAGAGTTGCAGGAAACCAAGGTAGATAGAAAGATGATGGAAGATTTCAAAGAAAAAGTAAATGGGTAGCTAAATCAATATGATGAATCATTAACCAATGCCAAGAAACTGCTGAAAAGGACACTTCCTTTGAGAAGGGTAATGAAGCACACCAAAAACATATATTTATGGTTACAATCTGAAATAAAGAATCTCAAAGGCCAGGTCAAAGAGCTAGAGGATAAAATGGAGATGATATAGTCACAACTAAAGAAAAGAGGCATTAAAATCATAGTTATACATGAACTTGAAGAGATTCAACCTCCTACTGCTAAAGGTGAAGCTCCCAAAGTTTGAAGAATAGACCTAATACTTTTTAGCATTTTTACAACATTCAGAAATCAGAATTTCCGGAGCTAAAGGAAAATTTTTGAAGAAAATGGACAATTTTGAGTTTTCTTCCAATTAGGAAATTTCGTAGCAAATCCCAAGCTTGAAGCCCAGATTTCACTACGAAATCGTTGTAGGTGACTTTTTTCTTAAAATCATGCATTCAACAAAAGTAAGGTGGGAAAAAAATTGCATTTAGCTCATTTGGTTCAACGAACAACTCCAAATCAGAAAAGAGGGCTAACAAGTGGCATAGGTGGGTGAAGTAAATTTTCTACAAAATCTCTCTATGAAATTACATTGATTCCCTTGTTTCTGTAGTGAGCAACATTTCGTAGCAATTTGTGTTTTCAGGGTTCATTGGATGTCAGCGAGCCACATGGAGAGTTTAAAAAGTATCAGTGGAATATTATGGTAGAGGTTTGGTCTTCGACAAGGCTATCTAGTTCACCAACTCAACATGAATACAATCAGAAAATATCATGACACTATTTCCTAAAAATAGGATGATTAGTTTCTTAATATAGTGGGGGTATTTATGCCTTGAATATGGTTAGTTCCACTCAATCACTTAACTATTTTTATGTAATTATGCATTATTTTCAGTTAGTGAATGTAATAAATAAGTGGAAGAGTCCTAGTAGGTCTCTAAGTCATAAAGTCAGTAGGTGTCATTTTCATTCCCATGTATTTTTCTTCTTGTTAAGACACATGTCAGTAAAAGTAGTTCGATGATCTAGCCATGTAGGCAGATACAATGTAAGGTGATTAAGGCCTATTAATAGGCAGAATTTCGAAGAATACAGGGTTGGAGGATGTTATCTTACACTACTATTATTGTAAACTTTTTCTGATCAGTAATATACAATGGTTGTGGGCTTTCTTCTTCACCTGAGATTCATCTGATGTTTTCAAGAGCATTTTTCCTGTGTATCTTGCTATTTTGCTTTCAATATCTTAATGTTTGATTACTCAGAATTCATGTACATCATGATCTGACTTCCTTTAAACAATAATTTATTGTATATCTTTTTATGTTGTCCTTTAATTAAGACATCTATATGCCTCAACTTCCATAAGAAGAACCACTGCCATTGAATTCCATAACATTGACTCCATAATCCCAATGGTAGTAAGTCCTATACATTTTTCACCTGCATACAAACACATTCAAGACACTATTACAGAGTTAAGCATATGATTGAATTATATTTGAACAAATCATATTTACCTTTGAGAGAGCACTCTCAGGCTGAAAAGGTTAATTTTCAGTCAGAAGTTGGTTTGAAAGAGTTACTCTAGGTTGTCTGGTGAAGCAGCCCATCTGTACCAACTTAGTGATAACAACACCAATAAGAATTTTGGGTCCCACACTCTCTATTTTCTACTTAAAATTCCAAAACATTGTGGGATAAGATTTTTAAATATGGAAAATGGCACAAATTATGGTCTTTTTTAGAAACATTTAGTTGAAAATGTTGAAAATTTCCATTTATAGTTACATCTAGGGTGCATAAGGATATCTCATCTAGTTGTTTTATATGAGATAATTTATGTTGGCCTTCAATTCTTAGACTCCAAGAATTTACAATGATGTATGGAATTGAATCGATAAGTGTGGCAAGATTTTAAAAAACATTCTACACAAAACAAAAATGATCGGGCATAAAATTGGAAGAAATTTTTTCATTCCACCTGAAATTGTTAGAATGGACCCCGCTATAGTTCCATTTTTTATACAAAGGATCACTTGAGTTACAATAAACATAAAAATAGGAAGGATTTTTTTTGTATTGATGGGAAGTATTCTTGGGATAGAAAATATTTAATATGGATCACTTTCAAGTACATATAATTAATTGTGTTCATCTTATATGCAATTTGTATGGAAATAAGTTTTCATTGAACCCTTGAATTATTATATTCGAAGTTGGTCAAAGAGAAATAGGTTGTAAATATATTTAAAATCATAAAATATTATCTATGACAAAGAGAGGGCTTCAATAATGTACTTTAGGAAGTTATAGCATATAGAAACATTATATCAACTGGAGAGAGTACAAGAAGTGACTTCAAATATAGAAATATAATACCCTCTTGGGTTTGTACCATTTTTCTCAAAATCAATGTTAAATGTGAGACATCCTTCTACTCTTCTAGGTACGTTAATTATATGTATAGTCAAACAGGTGTCAATTCTTACACTTTGCCACATTACTCCAATTCTTCGGACAGAAATATAACCACATGAAGCACAACACTGGCCAGAATTTGTGGTAAATATTATATTGAATACTTTTTAATCGAGGCCCATAGAAAATTTTTCCATGACTATTAAAATAATTTCATTTAGAAAACTCCATATGAAAATGCAATACAAGGATCATATTTTTAAAGAAAGGTTTATTCTTACCATAGATAAAAGTCAACTATCGGTTGATGATTGGATGGAAACAACATTTGAATGAGGTATAAATTTCCATCAATGCAAACACAGAATGAACTAAACCACATAATACTTTCTACCAATCACTCTAGAGTCTACTTTTCTGGTAATGAAATTCAATGTAATATAATAATAAAATAGTTGGTCTTATTTTTGGAGGTAATCAAATGGGGATCAAAGTGATTTAGCATCAATTTCTTTTCTCTATATTTTCAACAGAAATTTCATGTTCATAATGTTTTCTTAATGGAGAGTAACCTAACATTCATAGTACATACATCATGAACATGAAAATTGTGTCAATGCAAAGTATAACTTGTTAGTTAGCTATGTATCTCTTCTCTACAATTTCCACTGACGTTAATATCGTACAAATAAGAAGCATTATTTTCCTATTTATAAAGAGGATCATTTCTTATCATTGTAATCAATTATATATGAAAAATACATAGTTATTTTTCATAAGATTGTGTTGACGATGTTGTAAATTCGTCAACTAGGGAGGCTCCCCGATATGAAGTCCCAATTAGACCTCACGCAATTTTGAGTAGGAGCCCCATCGAGAGTATCGACCCATATTCCATGTATTGTTGTAGATTTTTCTTGGCTACAAAGTTCAACACAACAGATTAATACATAGGTATCTCAGACCAACAAGTGAGTATGCCTTATGAAATATTCGGCTGCAGAAAGTGTGAAGGTACTTCTACCAAAATGGGAGGGAAAAGTGGGCCCTTTAGAGAGAAGTAATAATACTAATATAGAAAAGGCACACGATAAAATACATAAGAATGGATCATTATCAACCAGTGAAATAGTGTTATGAAACCATCTCTAAAAAGAGAAGAAAAGAGAGATCAACGCCTTATAATTCAGCCACTTCGAGGGGGAAACCTCCTTTACATTACATAAATGAAAAATTCTTGGATGATACAAATGACAAAACATCCTTCTATATATAGGAGTCCATGGGGTCACAATATAATCCTAGTCAATCTGAAAATAATAATGAAAGGGCATAATAATAATAATATTGGGGTTACAGTGGTACAGCAATACAATAAGGGGGCTACACTGATAACAATAAGAGACTAAACTAGTAATATAGGGACCTAACATGCCCCTATCCTTAAAAAAGTGTTGTCCTCAACGCTTGGGTAGCTCTGGGATTTTCTATATAAACCTCTCATCCTCCCATGTAGAATCTTCAGTGGGTAAGTTCTTCCACTTGATGAGATACTCTGAAATTGATTGATTTCGTAGTTGTCGAGTTCTTGTTTTCATGACTGCTTCAGGTTTCAATATGATTTTTCCTTCCTCATCAAGTTCTGGCAATATTGTTTGAACTAGAATTTTTTCACCTATAACCTTCTTTAAGGATGAAACATGGAAAATTGGATGCACTCACGAAGAAGCAGGAAGCTCCAATTCGTATGCCATAGTACCAACCTTTTGCAACACCTTGTAAGGACCATAGTAATTTGGTGATAATTTATTATCCTTCTTAGCTTGCTTGAGGGACATTTGTTTGTATGGTTGTAGTCGTAAAAATACCCAGTCTCCTACATCAAAACTTCTCTTGCTATGATGTTGATCTGCCTATTGTTTCATTCGATTTTGTGCCAAATTTAGGTTATTCTTTAAGAGTTGGAGAACTTCTTGATGATGCCCGATGTGATCTTCCACTACTTGAACCTTAGAATTTCATCTTAAATATGATGTGATAGACGGTAGATGATATCTATAAAGTGCCATAAATGGGGTCATTTTTGCTGCAATATGGAAAGAAGTGTTATACCACCATTCAGCGAGAGGTAACTAGTTGACCCATTGTGTTTGTTTATCAGATAAAAAAGAAGAAGATATCCTTCCAAAAATTTATTCACTATCTTAGTTTGACCATCGTATTAAGGATGATAAGATGAGCTATGAGCTAGTTGAGTACCCAAACAATAAAATAACTCCGTCCAAAAATTTCCAGTAAAAATGGGATCTCTATCACTCACAATAATCTTTTTGTTTCCATGTAGCTTTTGAATTGTGTCCATAAATGTAGTAGCAATTGTACTTTCTTTAAATGGATGAGATAATGCACAAAAATGTGCATACATGGTAATTCTATCAACTACCACCATGATGATACTCTTTCCTTCGAACTTAGGTAAACCTATGATAAAATCCATTGAAATCTCCTCCCAACGTGGAAAGGTTGTAGAAGACCCGGGGTCTTAATTGTCTCAACTTTATTTTGCTAGCAAACCAAACATTTCACCACAAACTTTTGAATATAATATTTAAGGCCATCCAAAAAATAAACTTTCTTCACCATGTGGTAAGTTTTTAAAAATCTTGAGTGTCCTCCTAAAGGATAAGTGTGAAATTCCAAAATAATCTTTTGCTTTAGTTTGAAATTCTTACAAAGATATAAGAAATATGTGTACCATAAGGAATCATTTTTCCAACTAAATGTATCAGATGTACTAGGATCTTGCTGCAACTTTTGAATGAGTGTCCACACTTATTCTTCCTCCTTCCATTCATCGCTTGTTTGAGTTATCCAATCTAGTTGGATAATAGAAATGGCACAAAGAAATGCCTCCACCTCTTCATTCTTTCTTGAGAGTGCATCTACAAAAACATTTAGCTTCCCTTTTTTGTATATGATTTCAAACTCATAACCCAACATCTTTGTGACCCATTTTTGTTGCTCTTTTGAAGATAGTCTTTGTTCCAAAAAGTGTTTAAGACTATCACAATTATTTTTTACCTTGAAGTGTGTTCCCATTAGGTAAGGTCGCCATTTCTTTAGTGCATGTAGTATTGATAACATTTCCTTCTCCTAAATAGCTCTCTGTAAATACTTTCCTTTGATTGGATGACTTTAAAAATCAATGGGTCTTCCTTATTGTATTAAAACAACACCAATTCCATTTCCCGAGGCATCACATTCCACAATAAAGATTTTTGTGAAGTCTGGCATAGCTAAGACCTGTGCGAGGAAAATTTCCTCTTTAAGATGTTCAAAGGCCTTGGTTGCTTCAGGAGTCCATGAAAATGCATCTTTCTTCAATAATGTTGTTAGAGGTGCTGCTATTCTCCCATAATTCTTAACCAAATTCCGATAATACCCCATTAATCCAAGAAATCCTCGCAACTTCTTTATGGTTGTGGAGACTTTCCATTCCTTAATGGCTTTAATTTCGTTAGGGTCTACCTTAACACCCTCATGAGACACAATATGACCAAGATATTCCACCTCTTGTACTCCAAAGAAACATTTGTATGTTTTTGCATATAATTGTTTCTCCTGCAATAGTTTGAGCACCATGTCAACATGTTCAGCATGATCCTTCCAAGACCTGTTTTATATTAGTATATCATCAAAAAATACTAGCACAAATTTTATAAGGAAGGATTTGAAAATGGAATTCATCAACCCTTCAAATGTAGAAGGTGAATTGGTAAGGTCAAAAGGCATGAATAAAAATTCATAATGACCCTCATGACTTCGAAATGTTGTTTTCGGAATATCTTCAGTCTTCATTCTAATTTGATGATATCCTAAACAAAGATCCAACTTGGTAAAATAAATTTCTCCATGTAATTCATCCAATAATTAATCAATCACAAGAATGGGAAATTTATCTTTAATAGTGAGCTTATTGAGCTCCCTATAATCTAGACACATGCACCATGATCCATCCTCCTTTTTTACCAATACTACTAGGGCAGAGAAATAACTTTGACTAGGTTGAATTATACCAGCCTCTAACATTTCTGTAATCATGTGTTCAATTTCTCTCCTTTCGACATAAGGATATCTATTAGGCCTGATTTTTGGAGGAACACTTCCTGGAATCAAATGTATAGCATGATCATGATCACGAATAGGCAGGAGTCCTTTTGGAGTTTCAAACACCTTGGAATGATTTTCCAAGACTTTTTGGAGATCTGGAGAAATAGATTATTTTGATGTTGGAATTTCTAGTGAGCATAATTGTGCAATTACGCCTCATTGTTCGTTCTTTAGAAGATTTTTCATGACATTAGAGCTTATTATCTTTCCTAGCTTACCTGCGATACCTCGTAATTCAACTTCCTTTCCTTCTGAAAAAAAATAAAATCAAGAAAAGGTCTTGAAAATTAAAAGTTACCATCCCTAAACATTGTAACCATTGTACTCCTAGTACAACATCAGCACCTCCCATTGGAATGGAAAGCACTAGACTATTCAATACATATTCCCCATGGTTAGCTTGATATTATGGAATTTTCCAGAGAAATTTATAGTTCCTCCATTTGCATCCATCACTTGACATTATGGTGTTGGGTATAGGAAATAATTCAATTCCATGGCTACCTTACAATGAATAAAATTATGGGTACTACCCGAATCAATCAACATTATTACCTTTTTCTTCTTGATATGTCCTTCTATCTTGAGAGTTTTAGGAGTGGTAATTCCTGCCAATGTATTACACGATATGGTTGGACTCATTTATTCTTCTTCTAGGGTTTTTTCCTGGTGTATATCCTCTTCTTGTGAAGATTCTTGTTCATTTTCTTCCTCCTCTTCACAATCTATGTAAAATAATTTCTTCTCAGCACACTTATGACCTTTAGTGTATTTTCTATCACAACTGTAGCAAAGCCCTTTTTCTTTTTTTTCTTCCAATTTCTGTGGTGTCAACCTTGTAGGTTGTGGAAATCTAGGAGTAGCAACACTTCCATCTTTATAGATATGAGTGGTAGGCTTCCTTATCGCCATAACTTTACATTAAAAGTTTCTTGCCAGCCTGAATGCCTTCTCCAATGAATCAGGTTCTCAAATGTGAACCTCATCTTGGATGTTATCCTTTAAAGTCCCTATGAAGACGTCAATCATGTGTTCCATTGGAATATCAGTTACGCTTATATTCAATTTTTGGAAGTCCTCGATCTGCTCAACCACTAAACCCTTTTGTTTGAGATTTATCAATTAGCTAAAAAAAATGTTGCTCTTTGTATCCTCATTATGTGCTATCATTTCCTCCATAAAAATTGACCAAGTGACAATTTACGGGAGCAAAGCCATAAATACCATACAAATGTATCTTTTTCTAAATATAAAGTTGTAACGCATACATTTTGTGTGTTTTTCACATTATTGAGATCAAAATATTGCTCCATCTATAGTATCCATGTCACAGGATCCTTTCCATCAAACTTCCTCATATCGATCTTTGGAATATGGTGGGTCTTCCATCCATCATTAGAGCTTATGAAATCACGATTAAAATTTATTTTGTTCTCATAATGAGTTTCCTCTACTATCTTTTCGCCATTAGGAAACATTTCTTGTATCAACTTTGTCAAAACTTCCATGTCTGCTTTTAGATAATTCTTCATGTTTTCCATTTTTTCATCGATCTTAGCTTCCATGTCATCCATCTTAGCTTCCATGCTAGCTTCCATGCCATCCATCTTAGCTTCCATGTCTTTCTTCAAACCATCCATCTTAGATTCCACATCTTTCTTCGAAACTTCCATTTCATTTATTGTTTCTCTTTGCGAGAGCGAAATTTGATGCATTTGCTCTTGTAATTTTGTTATGTCATGTTGCACTTCTTCATCTTCATGAGTCATAGTAGAGCCTTCTAAAGGCTTAATGGACATTAAATTATTTTTAGCGGGCATTTTAGAACCCAATACTAATATATATTCTGTTATATTCCCTTGGAATCAATTCAAACCGATTCTTCAAATAAGATTTATGCAATTCAGAAAAAAAATACGCACCTTTTTCTTGCTTTTGAGGAGCTTGATATTGAAACTGAATTATCTTTGTGATTTAGGATCTTCAATATCTGAAATTTGGTCATGTATTAGCCCTCTGAATCTTCTTTCTAATGCCACAGGTATTACATGATTTGGATTCTTCAAGGAAACGTTATGCCCAATCTCCCACAATCACCTAATTATGGACTGGTTTAGTAGAGCGAAATTGCACGGTGTGCCACGTGTCAATTTTTCCTGCCTCGGCTCTCAAATTGATACACAAAAAACTAAAGTCTGTGTACTTGTGGCAAATTTTTACATAATTCCAACCCAATGCTCAAAGAGAGATTTATGATGATTTTTCCACAGTCACCTCTTTGAGAGGAAATTCGGGAGCCTGAACAAACCCTAACTTCCACAGATGATGTATCTGAAAATGTTGCAAATCAAGACCTGAAATTTTTACATGACATTCCTCGGGATTTCGAATTCACTCTGTAAAAATTTCAGCTTCTAAACCTTTGTAGAAACAAAATTATAGCACAAATTCCATGATGACCTGTTTAGGTGAAATTCGGGAGCCTGAAAAAGCCCTAACTTCCACAAATCATATCTCTGAAAATATTGTGAACTAAGAGCTGAAATGTTTGCATGCCGTTCCTCAGGATTTTGGCTTCGCTCTATGAAAATTTCAACTTCTAAACCTTCGTATAAAAAAATTTATAGCTAAAATTCCACGATGACCTGTTTGGAGCAGCGCAACCCTAGAATCCAAATCTCTGATACCAAATGTTATGAAACCAGATCCAAAAATAGACAAAACGAGAGATCAACGCCTTAGAATTTAGCTACTTCGAGGGGGAAACCTCCTTTACATTACATAAATGAACAATTTTTGGATGATACAAATCCTCCTTCTATATATAGGAGTCCGTGGGGTCACAATATAATCCTAGACGACCTAACAATAATAATGTAAGGGCACAATAATAACAATATTGGGGTTACAGGGGTACAACAACAATAATAAGGGGGATACACTAATAACAATAAGGGACTAAGCTAGTAATATAGGGAGCTAACAAGCAGTTCACAAGGAAGCAACGATTCTTAAAGAAAATACAACATAATTTTAACAAGGTAAGTACCAAATCCGCCGAAATAGTTCAATTTCCTTAGTAAATATGAGAAACAACATACATAGCAAACATCTAAAGAAAAATCTTACAATATTCATGATATATGCATGAAATTTTGTCAGCTCAACGAGCTTCTAAATTAAGTAAAAGTTCCAAGATACATAAAAATTGCGAACACCACTAACCCCAATAGTGGAGTATTAAAGCAGTCACTTGCTCCTCAAAAACAACTATCTTCCTCACTAATTCCTGGTAGGAGGAGCCAAGGTGAAAAATAATTTGCATGTAAAATGAGGTTATATATATAAAAAATGGGGTGATCATTCACCTCCCCTGTAAATCTTGGACCACCATCATCACTGTTTGACTTATCTATGGCCTTTCGATGCCCACATGACTTTTCACATTACACTGATGACTCTCGAACTTCCACTTTACATTACATTTTATAATATGGAATTTACATAACTGACAAATGATGTGGCACAGGATGACTCATGATAGGACATGACATGACATTGGTTGTCCCATTTTTTTCTTCTTTCTTCATTTCTTCAATAAGAGATATATCCAATACTTCATCTTCATGAGATATATGCTTTATTATTCATATCCACCATTCAAAGGGTTTTGATTTAGATGGAGTCTTCATGTGTTCCTGATCTTCCATATTTTGTTATATTCTCCTAATGATAATCTTAAATCCTCGGCTCCTTAGGTGTCTTATAGCATGTCCTCCTTCTCCATATCCTTATTCATCATCTTTCCATAGCATGATAGAGTATCTGCATCTACAATACACTCAAGACAAGACGAAATCAGTCTGATAAACCCCTAGTCTGAGATGTTGTATGATCATCCACTGAATAAGCCAGAACCAAGTAGTGGATTGTGTAAGAGGCTCACTAAATGCACAATTGTGAAGCTCAGGAAGTCAAGGGTCAAGATTGAGCCATGATACTATGAAATGCATAGTTTAGGCTTGGACTGAGAAGAAATATTGTAGTTGGGGAGCTCAGGGAGACTATTTGAGGGCTTGAGCATTAATTTTTTCCATTACACAATTATGGAAGGTAGATGATCCCAAGTGATTGCCCAATTACGAAGTTCAAGAGCTCAAGGAGAAGGCTTGAGCCTTGAGACTGCATAATTTGTTGTACTGACATGGCATGATACAAGGATTGCATAGTTTTGGATCTTAGGCGATAGGCTTGAGCACTGAGATTGTGAAATTTTCTGTATTGAAAGGCCAGGATGCCAAGTGATTGTGTAGTTTAGTATTTAAGGATATCAAGATTGAGGCTTGAGGACTGATAGTACACAATGCATAGTGTTGGATTAGCTAGAGAGAAATATTGCATAGTTCTGGGACTCAGGGGTTTCACTTGAGCACTAAGATTTCAAAATACACATTTTTAGAAGGCATAGACTGCACATTATGTAGTTACAAGAAACAAGGTTTCTACTTGAGGACTGATACTGCGCAATGTGTAATTCAGGTGGGCTAGATGAGGCTGAGTGGCCCGGTCGGGAATTTTTTAAATTTTGACTAAGTGTTGGATCAGTGAGAGGAATTTGAATAAAATAAATATTTGAACATGATAACGCACTTAGTTAACTTCACGACACAAAACAGAACAATCAGAACACATAAAAAATCATACTTTTCTCAATGTAACAACTTTATGATAGCCCATTCCAAGTGTGACACTAAAGATACACTTTGTGATGACAATGTTGACACTTGTGCGACAATGCATGAAACTTTGGAAATGAGTGCGAAAAATGTCTACATGATAAGAACAACTCATTATCACAAATATTTCCCCTTGAAACAAACCAAACCCTACCTTACACGATAAGGGACAATTCTTACACCAAAAGACGACACTTTCTATATGAAATAAAAGTGCAAACGACACTTGCGATATGAAACGACTATGAAAACAACACATTCACAGGCGAGGATAACACGAAAATGACACTAATTAAAGGGAAATCAAGAAAAATATATATTCATAAACATGAGAACAATACTTGCGATGGTGAAAGTGCGCAAGAGTGACAATTGGAGAAACTCACCAAAATAGAATTACGATCGGAAACAAAGTGAGGGACTGTCGATGTCAGTGTGCATTGATTGTTGACATGATTTGGAAATCACACAGGCATAGTCTTGATGGACCGTGTTATGCTTGTTCAAGCTTCCATAGAAAAAATGTGCTCATGAACTTGTTGCGGACTTCACATATGTGAGCAAGTGACTTTGATACTTACAATGCAGGAAGGGATCTCAAAAGAATCAATTGCCCAATAAGTGACTATGGAACGATTGATCACAAGATCCACAGTAGGCTCCAAAATTTGAGTGTAGGAAACATTTTTGAGGGTGTTTGTCATAGTGACAACACTTGGTGAGACACTGGTAGAACTCCAACTTCTCTGCCTTGGTCAATTCCTTTTTTTAGGGTCTAGTTCTTCAGGGAGTATTGATTCATCATTAAGATGGATTCCCCACTTACCCTACCCATAAACATAGTTCTCTCCATTCATTTACTCGGTTAAACATAAACATAAGATTAGTTATCACAAAATGTTTCCAATCAGGATATGGTAATGAATTTCGCAAGCTTTATATTTACAGATTATATGTTTTTATCTATGTTGTTTCTCCACTACAAAGTACCCCGACGGAGTCACTTCAGCGATACAAACATTGCTCTGCTACCAAAAGGCTTGGAAAGTACCTCGACAAAGTTACTTGCTTCACCTCTCTATGCATGAAACATTTCTCTTCTTTCGCCTTTATTTATTTATTTGATATAGGATTGTGCATCGAGACTTATTTATTTCATGGACGGAAGAGGGATCCCAGCTTATTGAGAGAAAGAGAGGTTATCCATTCAGAGAAGCATATATAATACCTCTGATATTCATTTACTCATTTATATTTTCCCCTTGTCCTTATCTACTTAATTGTATCAGCATGAAAACACCAAAACATAAAAACCCGAGTGTAGGCATGTGGTTTCCATAATAGACATGGATATCATGTTTCGAAACAAGGCTTTCCTAACATAAGGAACGTATTTTCCAATGGATGATCATCGAACAAAAGGTCTAACCAAGACAAGGAAGAAGGATATAGAGTTAGCCAAATGTTATAGTGTCACAAAGTCCTTTTCTATTGAACCGCAATGTCTTTCAAGCCCAAATAGGACACCCTTCATGCAAATTCTTATTGACAGGAAAAAAGGAAAAGACATGACACAACAAGTAATCAAACCAAAGCACAAGAAAACTGGGGCTAAACCAAAACATGATTAAAAAAAAAAAGTAATAAAATACAAGAAATAATAAAGAGAACAAGTGCAGGATGAGTGCAGGGGAGGGAAAACTAGAATGTAGCTAGTCCTACTCGTAACCTAAATAGCTAGAAGGTTAGGGTCACGTATAATGAAATTTCCAATGAATCCACTGTAGTTTTTCTTGACTTGCATACAAAAAGATATGAAAAATCAAAACCGATATAAACCTTTGTGCAACAAAAAAGATAAGAGCCTAAACAACTTGCAAAAAAATACGAAGGCCTTTCCTGTGAGCAAAGTGATAGGCCAACGCCACTACTTCTAACATGTTCACATTCTTACATTTTTTATGAAAAAAATCACTCAACAAAACTCAAAAGCTTCTTTCAAATGTGTCTTCATCTACACTGAAATCCTTACTGTGACATGTCATTTGTCACCATGACATTTGACGGTCAATATGGATCTATCACTATCCATACTCATGCTTCCTTAGAAGTCAAACATTTATATTCCTCAACCAAGTCTTGGAAACTGGGAAAATAGCTCTTAAATACTCTTAAAGATGGTCTGTGCACATTTTGTAGTGATTTCCTATGCATGCGCATATATTACTAACCTTCCCTGTGGACTTTTACACTATGTTTCCTGTTAAAACTTGCACACCCCATTTAAATTAAAGTAAAGGCGAAAATTAACTTCTAGAAGCATATTTCGGCACATATTCTTCCAACTAAAAGCCTCTGAGTCACTTCAATTCAAGCTAAATCCCTCCAATCATGGAACTTATCCCCTAGGATCAAGGAACCCTAATCCCCTCATTCGTGGATCACACCCCTATATTCGTGGATTTGAAACCTCCTTATTTTCTCATATAAATTGAGTTGAAACTTCAGGGTTAGGGGTCCACTTATGATAATCTTATGCTGGTCATTCTAGAGTGGAAATCTTGTTAAACCAAGGAGGAATATTGGGAAGGAATATGGGAGTAATCTGTATGACATCAAGGCTTGGTTTTAATATTTCTCTTTATATTCCTGAATAATACATTTGGATACTTTTTCTCATTGGGTTGTTTTTAGATTCATTAAAAAAATTACAATTACTAATCTCCTTGATCATTAAGTTAAGATAGTATTTGGATTATTACATACTATAGATGCTTTTGATTCTTTGCATATTTGTGATTGTATTTTTCTTCTCAAAATTGAATGACTTCTTTAGGATAAAAGGCAAGGTCTTCAACAAACATCTCGTTGAAAGGTAAGAGAATTATCCTCTCCTTTCTAGTTTTGATAATATGAATGTTAATAGCAGAGGGAAAGAAATATTATTATGTCTGTTTGTTTCTATCTATCTATTGGGATACTAGGGAGATCGCTCTTGTCTGCAAGAGGGATTTATCTTGGTAACAAAGTGGTGACTCCGTTGGGGAACGACTTAGTTTTTCTTGGTTCCTTTTGGTTTAGCTCTCTGATTTTTCTACTTTGACGATGTCTAAGTGTTGTTGGGTTTATGAATTTTTAGATCCTCTGAATTATAACGCCTTATGTTTGTTTCTTTGTAATTTTCTCTCCCTTATGTGATTATGTTTCATAAACAAAGTGGAGGTTTGTGCAAGTTCTCAGTTCAATACAATGCACATGCGCATTGGCTTTCACTGATTACCTGCGCACCCCTTAAGAATTTTTGAAAAAATGAATTTTCTCTCTTTTAGAGTCTGATGATAAATTTCTAGAGGTCCAACCTACCTTATACCAAGCCCCAGAGTCTGTTTGGGAGCTCATCTTAATTACCTTCGTGTATTTTTGAGAAATCATTTTTTTTTGCATTTTCGGGTAGGGTTTTCCCTGTTTTGCTGAATTTCTCTGTTTGGAAAAATATATTGACTACCTAGACCACTGTTTTTCTATAATTTCCCTCTGGAGCTATGAGCTGTCTTGTTATTCCTGCTTGTTTGAGTGATTATTTTTACTCATTTTCAAAGGTAAACTTCTAGATAAGTGAAGTATGATTTGTCTCAGAAAAGTAGTCTTTTATGAAATTGCTTCTTCTTTTTAAGTGAAAAAACAATTTATTTTTCTTTCAGCTAGAAGAAATCATGAAAGTGAACTTATATGTATCATTAATTATATTATTAGTTAAGGGCTTTCATTGTTGAAATTTTTTTATAATTTTTAGGGTTTTTCTAGTTGTTTTTTATTTTGAAGAATTGAAACATTGTTTGCTCACAAAATTGTATATTTTGGATTTCAAACAACGAATATTTTCATTACAAAGTGATATTGGTTATGCTTCAAAATGAAATTTATTTCTTAATTAAAAAAGGAATGTTATGGGATGTTTTGGGGAATTTTCACTTCTTTGAGTTCAAAAAAAAAATCCTTTTAATTTCCCTTAACTAGGAATTCATTAAAATGAAGAATTGCATATTTTTTGTTGATGCACTTAGAGTAATTTTTTGAGTCGGTCACAACATCATTGAGTTTCGTTTCCATACCCCTCTATGTAAACAAAAATCCAAATGAATACAACACTTGATAAAATTAATCTAGATATTTTTGTATTTTCTAGGGCTCATTCCACCAATGTAGCTCAGGATTAGTGCTTTGGAATAGGGAGTAATTAACTTTACAAAGTATATAAACAAACAAATAGCATATTGTAGTAGGGAAAACCCCAATTGTTGCAGTTTTTCTCTTGGAAGCTCTTCTTAAAAGATTCAAGCACGAGGTCACGTCAGACCCAGTGGAGTAATCGTACCTACTTCATTGGTAAAGATAGAAGAAGTGCACGTATTACAAATGGAAAACTTCGGATTAAAAATTGTCGAGGAGTATGGGATAAATTGTTAGTAAACCTCATATTTACCGTGTTGAGGAACTTTCAAGGGGGTTGAGATTTGATACTCTTCCCTTGCATGTATATCGAGTCATAGATTGTTCCCCCAGGTTGAATTGTCTCAGTTGGTAACCTTAGTGGCTATAATATTAGGATTTGTTCCAAGGTGACAGTGGAGTGAAGGTCCCATTGTACATGGAGCAGATGTTGACTAGACTCACTTGGAATTTCTGGAGGGTAGTCTTCACTTCGATATGGCATAGTGGAGTTACTTTCACTGGACTGTTTCATTAAGCAGGTTGTCAGTGTAATTGTTTCAACCACTAGTGTTCCACATTAATCTCTGTGAGGTTGGATTTCATCACCAACTAGTGATTTTATTGTGGAAACATATTGTTTGTGTGTGTATTTATTCCTAGATTTTGTGGTGCGTGTTCATTTGTTTGATTACTTTTAGAGGCCTTAGGTGTGATTTTTTGAATTTTTATATTTTTTTTTGTTAAAGAAATTAATCGTGGCTGAATTACCGAGACATTTACGTAGAATGAAGGGGGGAACCCTTGAATATACACCCATTCAATTGGAAAAAATCAAAAGTAAAAGGGTTCAATCATCAAGATCTGGTTCCTCTGAACAATAAGAATCACCTATCATAATACATCTTGATTTCACAGTTAATAAACCTCAAATAATTGAAACAGAACAAGATCAACTAGAAATTTCTGAAGTAGTCACAATCAGATATGTCACTGGTGAGTTTTAAAATATGCAGCTTATTGGACCAGAAATATCTAAACCTGAGTCTTATTCCAGTTCATTTGAGTCGCCTTCGAATGTTATAGCCCCTGCTCCTGGTCATCATCCTTCACCTTGATTAAATATTCTCATCACTGAGAATCCTCCTCTTGGATTTTTTAGCATTGAAGAAATCACTCACGAAGAAGAAGAAGTTAAAATTCCTTCTCATCAAGAATATTTATATTTAAGGAATAGTTAACCAATCTACCCTTTATATTTTCCTTACACTCTTTTTCGACCAGATCCTTAGTATCTTCAATTTACCAATTTTTTACATTCTTATAGTTATGGACATCCACGACATCGAAATCCATTTCACTATTTACCTAGGTATAGTAACATGGCTTCTGAAAGCATGTCTACTAAGTCATCCATGTTTTCATCTTCTCCATAAATATTTTTGTATGGTGGTCCTTTTTTTCCTACTGAGTAGCAGTCACTTTTTGGAACTTTTTCAGGAGCATCTCTTTCCTCTAAAACTTCTACTATGTCAACTGGCTTATTGGAGTCTACCACCCAACCTTTGACTACGGAGCATATTTATATGTTTTCCAGGAATACCCCTAAAGCAAGCTCATAAGGTGGTTACATTGTACCTGGGGGGAAACAACCTCTTCAAGGGAAACAACCTTTTCCAAGAGGACAACCTTTCACTGGAACCTATCCAACAGTTATAGGGTAACCTATTCTCAGTAATTATCAAACTTATGGTCCAATGCCTCAAACTAGTTATGGTCAACCCTATGCATCACAACCCTCAATGGGAACTCCTTATCCAGGTATGAACACTGTATGGAACCCCTCTTTTACTAAAAAACCTTTGCTACCTACCCTGCAAATGACTTATAATCAATGAACTGCTCAAACACTTAGACAATTTGGTTACACCCAAGTCCAATAACCTATTCAAGGTGCACTTCAAATTACACCAAGGGCATCTGTGCAAAGTAGCCACAAGCTAGTATGAGTACTCCTAGTACTCCTATCCAATATTTTGTGCAAAGATATGTTCAACAACCAGGTACACCCATCCCAAGAGTTCCCCAAGTTTCTGTTGCTACGACCCTTCAAATGTCAATTCCAGTCGTTACACAGGCTATCCCTCATACTACTACCCATAAAACCAGACCTACATTCCAGTCAATTCCTCAAGCATATTTGGGACAACCTACATAAAATCTATGTAAACAAGTCAAGCTTTTGTAGTTCAACCTATTCAAGGGAAACCTTTTGTAGGTCAACCTTTTCAGGGGAAACCCTTTGCAGGTCAACCTCTTTAAGGACAACCCCTAGTAGGTTTCAAGGTCAATTTTTTCAAGGCCATCCATTTCAGAGCCAATTCCAATATGGAAAATTGGGACAAAATCCACCTTTCGAGAGTCAACCATACCCTGGTCATACATTTCAGATACCAGCTCAACCCCAATTCGGTATGGCTACCCCTGGATATCCTGGAGGTGTGCCAATTCCAACTGCTCAAGCTATCCTAGGTTTTCTTGGATACCCTCCTCCACATAATGGAATTGTCCCTCATGGTTATCAATTCACTCAGAAAGACCCTAAAAGGTGGTTACCTTTTATAGTAACTGTAGATTTACCAGACTTGTCTCGGCTAATGAATGACCTGATTTACTATCCTCTGTTTTGGCCAACCATGCATACTAAGATACCCAGTGATATTACAAAGTTTGAAGGAAATCCAAGAGAAGAACAATAAAACCATGTTATGACTTATCATTTGTGGTGCGCATCCAACTCTTTAATCGATGATTCCATTCAGTTAATACTTTATCAAAGAAATTTGATCGGCTTAGCCGCAAAGTGGTACATTGAGTTACCATGAGGCTCTTTCAAAAATTTCAATGCCTTAGCAACTGCTTTCCTTACTCATTTTCAGTTACCATTCAGTTATGATAATGGCACGAAAATTTTGACTTCACTCAAAAAAACTAAATCTACGTACATTTCAGATCACATTATGGCAACGTAGACGTCGTTTAGTCAAATTTTTCATTCTGGATCAAATTCTGGCTGAATGGTTTATCAAATCATTACTCCTAAGATTACTGAAGATGTATCTAAAGGAGGAATTGTAACATAAGAGGAGTTTATCACTCAAGACCAATATCTAGACCTTGTTTATACACAGTCTAGTACTTTGTATGAAAATATTCCAGATTTACCTCGCCTAGGTCAACTTACTATGACTCCTTCTAATTCTCATGTAGCATATGGTGTAATTGATACAGTTAACACATAAAAGAGTAAAAATAAACAATCCAAGTCTACTACTCCAATCATAGCTTTTCCTAATTCACCTAAAGGAGACTCTTTTGCAGAAACTTCTACCGAAATCCATGTCGTAGATTCATCTACTGCTAAAACTAAACCATCCGGAAGTAAAAAGAAAGGGAAGGGTAAAAACAAACAAAACAATTCTCTAAAAGAGAAGGCAGCTAAAACTAAACCATCCGACGAAAAAATGAAACCTCGTTATCCTTGTCTTATCTATGACAAGGATCACTACACAAAGTAATGCCCACATCGGGCAGGGGCATATAAATTTTTCAAAGGTTCACCAACACTCGTTGTTCTTAAAGATCATTTTCCATCGCAAGACACCAAAATGATTTCCCACAATGGATCATCTTCCAATTCATCGACGGATATCCTGATGATGTCCTCCCATGTCATGGTTGCAACGTGATCTCAAGATTATGGATCTAAGAGTCCTATAACTGGAAACGAAACTGGATCATCTAGTCAACCTCCAGTGTCAAATCCTGCTAGTTCTGAACCATTACACATAGAGAAACCTAGTCCTGATTTTGTAATTAAACTGCCTACCCAAGGTGTACTTCAAAAATTAGCTTTCAATCTACACACGAGAGATGCTTAGAACTACAATATTGTTGAAGATCTGGCTATGTCACCTTCAGCAATGTCGGCCCTTGAAGTGTTTCAGTATTGTCCAGCTCAGAGAAAATTACTATTGTCAGCTATTGGAGAAATTGACCCTCAAGACTCTAATATTATCATCTTTTATCTCTATAACTTTGTGCCTAGAATCCCACACCAAATGGCTTTTCAAATACCTATTTTAGTCAATTTTAGGCGAGTTTTTCGCACAGTAATGTACAAGGGAGTGTCTACATGCATTATGTCTTTTCCTTGTTGGAAAACTCTTGGTTCTCCAACAATCAATCAATCACCCATGATTCTGAAAGCCTTTGATGGAAGAGGTTTTCTTCCATTTATAATTTTCCAATATTTACACATAGAGGTAGATGGATAAACCGTTACGCTTGAGGTGGATGCCATTGATGCCCCTCTTGACTACAACCTTCTTTTAGGTCGGAGTTGGTCTTATTCTATGACAGTTGTAATCACATCATTTTTTTGGTTAATAATGTTTCCTCATAAAGGGAAGGTTGTTAAAATTGATCAGTTGTCTTACTAAACTTCAGATCCTGCCTCTACGGATATTGTCCTGTACGTTGGAAAGTCGGTTGTCCCTTACGAAAATGTCAGAGTTGGACTACTTAAGGATTTCGCTCTTATGGGAACTTTTGTCATAGCTCCTCCTAACGTACCTCTTACTATTTCCAATGTCAACATGATTACATCAAGCAAAATACCATTTGATGACCCATGTATTGTGCCTTTGGAATATGAGTTAGACTACTACGATAATTAAATGTCTTTGAGTCCATATGAATTGGAATATTTAGCGGTTCAAATGCTTTTTTACCTTTCATCAACTGATATTGATCAAGTGAATGTGATCATTGATGAGTCTTCTTCTCTACGAGTTTTAGCCAAATCTTTTTCTGATCCTTTTCAACACATATTTTCAAGTGATGAAAATATTCGGGAAATTTTGTCATTTGACAAATTACCCTGGGACAATATTCACCATCACTCCTCTTTTATACCAAACCTTGATAGAGTTGAAAATGACTTTTCAAAAATATTTCCAAATGAATATGTTAAGGAACCTAAAAATCCAATGTCAATCCTTCATTCGGATTCTAAGAAGAATTTAGGAAACATTTTAGCAACAATTCCATTTGACATGTCAATCAAACAAGTAATAATTGAAAACATTCATATAGTTGCATCATGCTCAATTAACGAAATTAACATGTACAAATACCTATTTCAGGAATTCTACGACATCTTTTCATGGCGTTACAAAGAAATTCCAGGAATTGATCCTAGAATTGTAGTTCACAAAATTAAAATATACCCAAATGCTAAACCTATTAGACAAAGACTACGTCAAATACATCCACGAAAATTTGATGCTATTAAAGATGAGGTTGAAAAACACTTCGTGTAGGTTTCATTTATCCTATTCCATTGACGGATTGGGTATCCAACATAGTTTCGGTGACCGAGAAAGAGGGAACTATCAATGTGTCTATTATAGGTATATTAATAAAGCTTGTCCCAAAGACAATTATCCCACCCCTTAAATCGACCAAATTTTAGAAAATTGTGCTGGAAAGAAAATCTCTTCATTCATGGATGTATTCTCTAGTTACAATCAAATAAACATACTCCTTTCCCATCAACCCAAAAGAGAGTTTATCCACCAATGGGGCACATTTTCATACTGAAAATTACCTTTTATATTGAAGAATGCTGGCCCCAGTTTTCAAAGGGCCATTTCTTACGTGTTTCACGACATCAAACATATTGTGAGACCCTACTTGGACAACTTTCCTGCTCATTCTATGCACCGACAAGCTCATCCTACACATTTATGTGCCATTTTTATGCGATGTAGGAATTACAATATTCGTTTGAACCCACACAAATGTGTATTTTGTGTACAATTAGGATGATTACTAGGTTTCATTATTTCTAAGGAAGACATTCATGTCGACCCTTTGAAGGTTGAGGCTATTGTCAATTTACCTCCTCCTTCTACTCTTCACCAACTCCAGAGTTTGCAAAGGAAAAAAAAAATTGCGTCGTTTTATCCCTAACTATGTGGAGTTAACTAAAGGTTTCACTTGGTTATTAAAATATGATGTTCTTTTCTTTTAGGAGAAGCTTGTTGATAAAGGGTTTGATGCACTTAAACACACATTGACCCATGCACCGTTGTTGCATCCACCTGATTATCACTGAGATTAATTTTTATATTTAGTTGTGTCTTATTCGACCATTGGAATGGTCTTGGCTCAAGAGGATGAATCCGGAAATGAACATGTGATTTATTACTTAAGTTGGAACCTTACACCGACTGAGATAAAATATACACATGTGGAGAAATTGGCCTTGGCAGTTGTTTAAGTTGTCCAAATATTTCGTCACTACATACTGTTATAAAAAAAACCGTGATATCTGACTCCAACCCTATGATATACATTTTGACTAAACAGCTGCTAGGGGGAAAATACTCGAAGTGGATATTTAACCTACAAGATTTTGATTTGGAATTTGAAAAATCCAAATCCAAGAATTCACTAGTCTTTGTTTAACTTATGTGTGACTTTCCCTACATTGAATCTAAAACTGTGGAAAAATATCATCTTCCCGAAGAATCTTTGTTTCTGATTAGCACATTCATTCCTTGGTATGGAGATATCATTATATATCTTTAAACCCAAACTTTTCAGCATCAAATTTCACACTCTTATCTATGTAGGATTCGATAATAGTCTCAAAAGTATAATATAGTTGGATACACTCTTTACCGTCATGGTGTCGATTCTATCTTTCGATGTTGTATAAATCATGAAGAAGCCAAAAGGGTTTTAAATGAATTTCATTCTAGATCATGTGGTGGTCATATGTCTGGGTTTGCCACTGGCCAAAATATATTGGTTTTTGGCTATTTTTGGTCATCACTCTTCAAATATTGTATCCTTGCTGTTAGAAAATGTCATAATTGTCAAATTTTTGATCGAAATATGCGTGCACCTCCCGCTCCTCTTTACCTAATCATAGCCATCGGTCCATTTGAAAAATGGGGTGTCGATTTCGTTACATGTAACCCTCAATCGATCGGGGGGGCATGGGTTTTTCTGGCTATAGATTATTTTACCAAATGGGCCAAGGCGATGCCTACATTTAAGGCTGACGGTGAAATTGCATCTATTTTCATATTCAATCATGTGATTGCTAGGTTCAATGTACCTCAAGCCATCGTCACAGATCATGGTAGCCACTTTCGAAACATTATGATTACTGCTTTCCACTCAACTCGACCTACGGCATGATAATTCCACACCTTATTACCCATAAGAAAATGATTAGGTGGAGGTTGTCAACAAAGTTTTAACCAATATGAATAAGCGAGTTGTAGGAAGTCTTAAATTGAATTGGCACACCATGCCTTTCTCAGCATTGTGGGCATACTATACCTACACAAAAATATCTACAAGGTTTACTCCTTTTCAACTCATTTATGGTTTGGAAGTTGTTTTAACCATTGAATGTGAAATTTCATCGATAAAACTAGCCATTGAGTTATTACCAGCTACCTCTGAAGAAGAATAATGCTTCTTCTACTTAACAAAATTAGATGAGACTCGACGCACCACTACATTAGCTACTGAAGCTCATAAAAACATGTTAAGGAACAATATGATCAAAGCGTTAACCATCGTGTCTATTCAGAAGGTGATTTAGTCTTAGAATACGATCAAGCTCGCGATAAGCTAGGCGTTGGTAAATTTGAACCAATGTGGCATGGCCCTTACATTGTTAAGTGCGTGCCTACAAAAGGGGCCTATGAATTAGATTGATTATGATGGTGTCTCTTTAGATAATCCTAGAAATGATCTTTATCTAAAGAGATATTATGCATGATTTATCTTGTGGACATCTCCATTGTACATTAGTTACATTTTTAGGAAAAGCATGGCTTAGATTAGTTATTTTTCTTTGTGAGTTTCTACTACTTTTTCTTCTTATCTTGATTACTCTTGATATTGCAAATGTCATAATTCCCTCAGACTTATATTGGCTTTGTTGACTCGCCTGTCATAGTACATGGAACCTATATTCTGTTGCTTGGGTTATCTATTCACCCACTGATGAGTTAGTCTCTATTCATGGGGTTTGCCTCGGTCAAACAACGAACAATATTGCAGAGCATATCACAGTCATTGAGCTATTATTTGATTCCATTTCATTTGGCATTCATCATTTGATTGTTAGGTTAGATTCGCATCTCATTGTATTACATTTAAACGATGTTTATGCAATTAGAAATCCATTATTGTTAATAATGTTTTTAAGGGTCTATCTCATGGAAAAAAAGTTTGATTACATTGAATATCAAGACATTTTGATAAATTTAAACACATTAGCTGATGCATTGGCTAATCAAGTTTTAAATAGTCATTTGCAACATTGAACATAAACAAAAATAATATTCAATCCATATTGAACAAGATACTTAGAGACTAAAAGTAGTAATCATCATTAGGTGATCATAGGTCTCAAACACCTTATGATCTAAATATACTGATACATAAAATAAAAATTTCATCTAAAACGACCATCAAATATCCATGATGATGATAAAGAGTAGAGTATAGCATGCGCCACTCAGTTTAGGTATCGTCTGAATGGACCAAGAGCCCTAGTCACATGCCTCTGGTATTAGAGAGGAAAATCATTTGTCCTAGTCTCTCAGATATCTATGGTCAGCCTCTCCATATTATGTTCCAACTATATGAGGGCCCCAGTTGCATCAGTCTACGGTGGAACTTATTCTATAGGTTGTACTCCTCATCTGTCAAATAGACAAAGCATTGTTGGTCATACTGGGACTACATATGCGTTAATTTTTTATTATTATTAGTATTGGATGATAAAAAATAAAATTATAATTATAAAACATAAAAACTCAAAATGAGACCTTTTACTTGACTCATCCCACTATGCTCCAGGTGGGAGTGTTGTATTAGGGTCACCCCGGAAATTGGCCCCTGCATAGGGGAAGTCCTCGATCATGAAAATATGGCTTCTTAACCATATAAAAAACTGAGGTGTATATCGAACAATAGGACTGCCATTTATACCATGACGACCCATCAACGAAACCCATCGCAACATGCGAGGATATCTCGGTCTCGTAGGATCTAGTAAATGTTGCTATGGTATGAGGAGTGGAATCCTCTCTAAAGAAAAAGATACAAGAATGGCACCATAGGCGAAATTCTTCAGCTTACCATTCTTTGCTCGAGTGAGTTGTCCTTTCATGTTGACAGCTACTCCTTCACACCAGTTGAATATGTTCCCTCAAAACACTCAAAAGTTGTTTCCATTTGTGCTTTGGTGGCCACATGAGGAGCTGCACTACCACATAATCTAGTAACTATGAAAGCAATAATCTTAAGATCAAGTCGTTCCATAGTTTTTATATCGATTCAAACATCTTTTAATTGTGAATCCTGAGTGCAATATTGCACCATATAGGAAGTTGTGGATTGTCCTCCTGTCTGTGTGCCAAACAGAGAAATGTCTCTCCTATGATCTCCAATTATAAAACATTGTTACTGGATATCCCAGGCATTTACCAACCAGGTCATTAGCTCTACTTGGGCTTTCATTCCTTGTATGGACCAAAATTTGTATAGTCCACATTTCTTTAAAGCCCTGAGCATTTTTAGGCTATCAATTGCCTCATTATCATGTCTTTCATGCTCGGGCTTTCTCCACTCAAGCATAGTTGTTTAAATTTTCCTGCCAACAATCATTAAAAAGCATTATAAATCTTTTGAAAGAACTTAGATCAATTTTGATGCAAACAAAACCATTTTTGAAAAACCCCACAATGTTTGCACAAGTTTTCTTTGTACTCAGTGCGTTTTTGGGCACGTTCTGTACATAAAAAACCACAGCGAAACAATAATTTTCTGTGTTAAAAAATATCGGGGTGCGCAGTACTGATAAGAAAAACATGCGCACCCCCGAGGGCGATTTCTAAAAATGTATTTTCTCAAAAAAAATTTATCAAAGCCTAAAATGAAAAAGCAAAAGGATTGAATGCAAGATAACAGTGTGATTAAATACCTAGAACTAATGGTTCGAGAAATGGTCCATCAGTTTTCCCAATATGTGCTTTAGAATTTTTATGGTAAAAACACTTTTTTACTACTCTGGAAATAAATGGTGAAAATGACTTGTTCTTTCCAATTTTTATAGGTTTTTATGAATAAAATAATATTATTTTATCTATTTTGACCTTTAGACATTTAAATTTTCAATATTTTTACCATAATTTATAACAGAATATTGTAATTTTTGAGTTTTCTGTGCAGAGAACAGGTTGTGTTTAAAAACAAATCATTTTGACGATAAAGTAAACTTTTATCACTTTTTCAGATTCTCGAAAAACACGAAAAAGCGAAACCATGGAGTTCTCTTTTAAGCCCTTTTCAAACTCTCTAAACATGAAAATATTTTCAAGCACTTGACTATTCAAAATCGTTAAAATAAATGAAAAATCGTCTACTCAGTATAAGCTTACCCCTTTTCTGAAATTAACTAGACTAATTACGAAAAATGTATACGTTGACTAAGCATGGTCAACAGAGTTCTATCCTACATTATTTTATGCTTTTTCGGATTTAAGAGACTAAATTTACAAACAAGAACATTGGATTTTACTTATGTTTTTCTTCTGGCTCCCTAAAACTTAAAAATACAGAGTTAATCCTATGTTGGACTCGTTAAAATTAAACAGTAGACGACCTATCGATCACAACAGGACCGAACCACTCCTTCCTAGGGTTCGTTGAAATTACTAAGATGCACTGATCCGAAGGATGAGATTACACAACAAGCAATTTTTATCCTCCTCAAGCTTGAAAAAAATGAAGAGGTACTTTCCAGTAATGGTGGGGGAAATTTTGAGAAAAATAATCCATCTTTTATACTTGTTTTAGAAAGCAACATGTCACTCTTGAACACGAAACTTTGTCACACTCATATTTGGGTTCGGTAATCATTTTGTAGTACATTTAATCGAACCTAATTTAAATTATTCAACTGGTATTGGGTATTATCTTTAAGTCAATTTTTTCCAAGTCATTTACAATGTCATTATATGTTCAAGGGAAAGCTCATCTTCATTTTTTTTTCATTGAAAACATTTGTCTCCATTCGTGTTGACCATCCCTGAGTTAATCCTTGCAGAAGATTCCTTCAAAACTTGACATAATGGTTTCATTTTGTAGGCCCTCCTGCGACAAATTACTTCCTATTGACTTCATCTCATCATCTAGGAATTGATCTAGAAATATTATTACTATCTTGAAGCTTGCATGCCTTAATGGCAGGTTTCTCGTCATCGACGACAGGTTTTCATTATTGGCCTTCAATCGAACGAGTCTATGAGTGTTTGACTGAAAATCATTCATTCAAATTTCATAGATTATACTGAGGTACTTTGAGAGACATTTCCATTATTGGTGGTTTCTCTCACACTTGTTAACGATGTTCATCATTGACTGGTAATCAAGTTGTTTCTACCATGTTCAACTTCAAAACAATCAATCGCATGGTTAGATTCATACTAGTTAGAAAAATGGAAATCAAGACCCTAGATCTAATTTCAACCATCCAGGTTGCGAGGATTTATGTATTCATGTTTCAATAGAAAAATTCATAACAAATGGTTGCGTCCATATTGTGTCTACTATTGATGTAATTCTAGGTCACTTTTGTGCTAGGACATATACTTAGTTTTTCTCTGAGTATGGAAATGTCTACCTTAGTGATGATTATATATTTGCATTGAATGTCTCTTCCAGGTTTTTGACTGATGTCTCTAATCCAATCCTTGGTATGATAAAGCACTTCACTCTTTTGAAATATTTTCTCAGGCTTCGCACTTTAGGGGGCAATGTATTACACGTCATTTTGTCACCATGACATTTGACTATCAATATGGATCTATCAACATTCATACTCATTCTTCCTTAGAATTCAAACATTTATATTCGTTAAACAAGTCTTGGAAATTGGGAAAATGGCTCTTAAATACTCTTAAATATGGTCTATGCACCTTTTTCGATTACTTCCTGCACATGCACGGATATTACTAAGCTTCCCTGTGGACTTCTACGCTCTGTTTGCCATTAAAACCTGTGCACCCCATTTAAAGTAAATTAAAGGTGAAAAGTAACTTCTAGAAGCATAGTTGGGTGCATATTATTCTAACTAAAAGCCTTTGAGTCATTCTAGATCAAGGTAAATCCCTCCAATCATGGAACTTATCCCCTTAGATCAAGGAACCCTAATCCATTCGTTTGTGGATCACACCCCTCTATTGGTGGATCTAAAACCTCCTCAGCTTGTCCTATAAATTGAGCTAAAACTTCAGGGTTAGGTTTTTCACTCATGATAATATTATGATGGTCATTCTAGAGTGGAACACTTGTTAAACCAACGAGGAAGATTGGGAAGGCATATGGGAGGAATTTTTACGACATCAAGGTTTGGTTTTAAGATTGCTCTTTATATTCTTGAATAATAAATTTGGATACTTTTTCTCATTGTGTTGTTTTTAGATTCATTAAAATGATTACAATTCTTAATCACCTTGATCATTAAGTTAAGCTAGTATTTAGATTATTACATACTACAGATGCTTTTGATTCTTTGCATTTTTGTGATTGAAGGTTTCTTCTCAACATTGAAGGACTTCTTCAGGAAAAAAGGAAAGGTATTCAACAAACATCTCGTTGAAAGGTAAGAGCATTATCCTCTCTTTTATAGTTTTTATAATCTGAATGTTAATAACTTATGGAAAGAGATATTCTTATGCCAAATTTTTTCCAGTTATTTGTTGGGATACTAGGGAGATCGCTCTTGTCGGCAAGAGGGATTTATCCGGGTAACACTTACCAAAAATGAGGAAATTTCGAAACTTTTGATTTACGTCATATATTTCCAAGTAATATTGCTCCAACCATTCAACGTCTGGATCATAAAATTCATGAGAACCCTCTTGAAAACCGCAAAATATTTTAAAAGATAAATTTTTAATTAGAGGCAGGGGATTACAATGAGAATATTGCGAGGGAAAATAGGTCTGATCATATTCAGAAGACATGTCAAGATAGTGTGTATTTGACATAACCATCAGCGAGTGTGGAAGTGCCTCAACTACTTGATAATTACCCAGATAGTGAAACATTAAACCATAAAGATAAAAGGATGTAAAACAATTGTCATTGGATGTGCTGATGGGAAAATGGTAAGTTGGATGGTATGAATCAAAGACATAATCATGATTAGATGTGTGGATTAAAGCATCATATTCCTATTTTCTAATTAAAAAGGGTAAATCAATTTGAATAGTTTCGTAAATTCTTTACATAATAGAATCATATTCCTCACGTGATAAGTGTAGATTATGACTTTTTTTCTTGTAATTGGTTACTTATTTCACTAACATCTTAATCGTCGAAAGAAGTAGAAAGTAAAGACGGAAAAACAAACACATGAGACCCATTAGGATAAAATGAGTGAAGAGTACTTTGATGTGTCAAATATTCCATGCATTCACTGACGCTCAAGAGGATTTTATGTGAGATGAAGAAACATATTAACATCAGAATATTCACAAGGAGAATTAGGAACTTATTGTTTTCAAATGGATGTGGCAGGTATGACTCCTTTGGCCATAGATAATATTTAGACTAACAAACTTCACAGTTCCATGATTCTATGAGAGATACACATTCCAAACTAGAGTTTGATATTATAGATTTGCATGAAGATGAATCAATTGAAGAAGATTCATGAATCCGATCCAAATAAAATCCTGAAATGTTGAAATACTACATATGCAATACCAAAATTATTTCAAGAAGGAATTTACATCTATTGAAACCATGAAAAAAGAAATACTTTGTGAGAGAAACCAAATCTGACTCAATTCAGGGGTCTTACCAAAGTTGTGACATCTTGACATAACCATTAATGGAATTTGAACTTGCTTGACTCCCTGACAAATCTTAGAACTTTCAATGATTGTAAAATCACATTTTAGATATTGAACAGGATCATGCATGTTGTGAGGATATTTGATTTCACTAATTTCAATGAGATCACTATCAACTGGATGGAAGCCATCTATATCACTCATTCGATCAAATTTTATAACTCTGACAACCAGATTACTCAAGTTCAAAAATAATTATGATCACAAATCTATAGATGTATGAACTAGAGAAATTTAATGAGAAATTTGATTTTGAGATATGTCTTCATGCAAAAAAATATATGATATGGGATGGAAAATATACTCAATGATTTGAATGTTTTCATTTTCTTCATGGATAATATCACTTCCTTTTGTCAATTGATAAGATAAATCATCAGATGATTAACTTAAAGAAAATTCAGTATCTTCATCGCAAGTACATACATCACAAATGGTAGAGCATAAGATAGTGAGATGAAGAGGAAGTTTCGATAAGAATATTTTCCTTGATCGAATCACATTCTAGAACTAAATTAAAATATTCTTGAGAAACTGAAATATCAGTTGATGCACTTGGGAATTCTTCATCGCATACATCAAACAAATAATAATCATCAGAATGATTGTTTCCCAATACTACAGATCTCAACAAATTTATTTCATTAGATTCACTACCAAGATTAACATAATCTATATCAACCAAGAATGAGGAAACATCTTCTTCACACGGAGGATTTTGAAAATTATTGAAAGAATCCTCACCTTCCTACTCCTCTACCTATGTAATGTGACTACCTTGAGCCTGATCGAAATTTGGACCAAAAACTTCAAAACAAATAGAGTGTGAAAAACTAGCTAGTGGAATAGATTGATCAAACAGGTCATGGTACAAATAGTCATGGCATGTAGATGATAGAGGATAACATAAATAAAAATTAGATTCGAGAATATAGTTATGAATAGTAACGTTCTCTTGTGCAATGGAGGTTTTAGTCTTCACCCTAGGCTTCATGAGTCATTGTGGGATTTCCTCCATTGAATTTGAATCATGAAAATTAGGAGGGGGATGAGAATAAGGATTAGGAATTTGATGCACAAATTTCCCAGCTTCATTATCATCACATGGAGGTACCCTCATCATAACTGGAAAAGGAGGAGGACGAGGAACAAAAGGAGTAGTAAATTACTCCTATGAAAGTACGGATGTCTCTTGGTTTACAAGAGTTGGGGAAGAAGAGACATTAGGTGGTTTGGATTCATCGTGCAAAGAGATATGAACCAAACGCTCAAACTTCCATTTCAAGAAATCCAAATTTGTATCTTCTTCAGGAAATTCATAACAAAGGTAAAGGAATAGATTAGATAAATCCTCAACTGATTCATTAGACTTCATTTTTAGTTGATTTATTATTTTATAAACATCTTGCTAATCATACCTATTGAATGCTAAATAAATCTCCTCAATTAGATGGTTAAGAGAATGAATGGAAGCAGGTGGTAGAGTGTGACACCATTAGCCAACTTGAACGTCAAGGGTGAGGCATAAAACAATACAAGCGACATATTCACAATAAATTTCAGAGAATTCATATAACTTAAGGAAAAGAGACACATGTTTGGTAATGGATGTATCACCCTCACCATCAAACTTGAGTTGAGATAAGTCATCAAGAAAATCAATGGGGATTGAAAGCTCACCAAAGGATAGGTTAGAAAAACAACCTGAGAGTATGAATTGTGAATGAGAAATTTACGAATAATATATTCATAATAGACTCAGTGTGCTCAGCTTTTCATCTGGTCCTCCTTCTAGCACCATTGTTGATGGTGTTGGAAATCCGTCAACAAGGTGGTCTCCCCAATGTGAATTCCTAGTTATACCTCACACCGTTTGGAGTAGGAGCCCCATCTAGAGTATCGACATGGATTCCATGTGTTGTTGTATATTTTCCTTGGCTACAAAGTTCAGCACAAGAGAGTAATACACAAGTATCTTCGGACCAGAAAGTGAGTATGTCTTGTTAAATGTTCAGCTGCAGAAAGTATTAAGGTCCTTCTACTGAAAGGGAAAAGAAAAATGGTTCCTTTAGAGACAAGTAATAGTATTAATCTATAAATGGCACACGATCACATACATAAGAATGGATCATTGATAAACCAATGAAATATTTCATAAGGACATAGTAATTATTAAAGAAAATAAAACACAAATTTAACAAGATAAGTACCAAAGCCACTGAAATAGTTCAATTTAATTAGTACAGATGAGAAAAAACATACATCACAAGCATCCCAAGAAAACTCTTATAATATTCACGACATATGAATGAAAATGAAGCGACTCAATGAGCTTATGAATTAAGTAAAAGTTCCAAAATAAATCAAGACAACGAACACCACTAGTCACAGTTGGGGGGCTCAGGAAGCCAGGCTGAGGGCTTGAACATTGATTTTTCCGACTGCATAGTTATGGAAGGCAGAGGATCCCAGGTGATTGCACAATTGCACAATTAAAGAGCTCAGGGATAAGGCTTGAGACTTGAGACTTTGTAATGCACAATACTGACTGGGAAGGAAAAAATGAATGTGCAATTCTGAAAGGCAGAGGATCCTAGGTGATTGCACAATTGCAAAATTAAAGAACTCAGGGCTAAGGCTTGAGCCTTGAGACTTCGCAATGCCCAGTACTGACTGGGCATGAAACAAGGACTGTGCAGTTTTGGAGATCAAGGGTAAGGCTTCATTAATAATATTTCGAAATACACAGTACTTGAAGGCCAAAATGCTATGTGATTGTGGAATTGTGTATTTCAAGAGTTCAAGAATGATTCTTGAGGACTGAAATTGTGAAATGTGCAGTGTTGGCTTGGGTGGAGAGAAATATTGCACAGTTATGGGACTCAGGGGTTCAGGTTGAGCAGTGAGATATTGAAATGCGTAGTTTTGGGAGTCAGAGATTGTGTATTGCACAGTTCCAAGAGACAAGGTTGCTACCTGAGGACTGATACTACATAATGTGCAGTTCAGGAGGGTTGGATGAGGTTGAATGGCCCAGTCGAGAATTTTTTCAATTTTGACTAAGTGTTGGATTAGTGAGAGTAAGTTGAATAAAAGCAAGTCTTGAACATTATCAAAAACTTAGTTTACTTGACAACACAACACAGAATACTCAGAACACATTAAAAATCATACTTTCATCAATGCAAAAACTTTGTGACAACCCATTCCAAGTGCAACACTAAAGATACACTTTGCGACGACAATGACGAAACTTGTGACACAGTGCGTGACACTTTGGAAATGAGTGTGAAATAAATCTACATGATAATAAACACTCATTATCACAAATATTTCCCATTGAAATAAACAAAAACCCCACTTTACATGATAAGTGACAATTCTCACGCAAAAACATGACACTTTCTATATGAAAATAAATGTGTGAACCACACTTGTGATATGCAAATGACGGTCAAACAAACACATTCCATAGTGAGGATAACATGAAAATAACACTAATTAAATGGAAATAAAGTGAAAATTAAAATCATAAACATTAGAACAACACTTGCGACACTGAAAGTGCGCAAAAGTGATATTTGGAGAAATTCACCAAAATAGAAGTACGATCACAAACAAAGTGAGGGACTGTCAATGTCAGTGTGCACTGAATTTTGACATGATTTTGACATCGAACAGGCACAATATTTATGGACCTTGTTATGCTTTTTCAAGATTTCATAGAAACAATGTGCTCATGAACTTGTCGTGAACTGGGCATGTGCGAGAAAGTGACTTCGACACTTCCAATCCAAGAAGGGAGCTCAAAAGCATCAACTGACCAAGAAGTGACTATGGAATGACTGACCAAAATATCCATAGTAGGCTCCAAAATTTGATTGTATGAAAATTTTTGGAGGGTGTTTATCACAACAACAATAGATTAAAGCTGAAAATAATGAATTTGAAGAAGAAAGTGCGCTAAAATGTGAGATATTAATGGATAATTCTATATGAATCATCATATATTTCATTCTATATATATATATATATATATATATATATACCAATAATATTTTCTACTAAAACATGAAATACTAATAGCTAATAGCAGAGAAGCTTGAAATCTTACAACAATTGTCATCCAGTCTCCTCTCCATGCTTATTATGGCCTTGTATTACATATCTCTATTACTAGTTCACTATAAAGATAGGTGGCAATGTGAATGAAAAACAAAAGCAGAAAGTAATTCCATGTATCTACTTCATGTGACATAATTTTCATACCTACAGTAATTAGACTATGATAATTGAACTACCGAGGAACATAAAATTTTACTCATACCTAGAGGGTATATTGATTAACATATCAGGTAATTTTTTTCCATTGGGTGATATAAGTATTTTAGAATATACGAGATAAAATAATTCAATCCTAGTGGATTTCAAGGTGGCTGATGCTAATAAAAATATAAAGAGAAAAAAAGGCCATATATAATGTATTACCTCCTAACAACAAACCAACAAAGGAATACAACATAAATCCCCATAAGTCATGATGTCATAAGGCTCACATTAAACCACATTTTACAGTGCAAAATGATTCTCTTATTTTAACAATTTATCGTTTAAGAATTACACAAGGAATCAATACAACACTTCAACTAAATTATCTTGTGATAAGGAATCACCAACTTCCCTAATAAGCACATGTGATCTATGTCACTGGAACTTACTTTTACATGTATGGAGATGTTAGTCATTACTTGAAGAAGAACTAGTTTCCATGTGATGAAAAATATGTTCAATATCCATGATTATTTTGGAGAATACCAAATGTACATTAGTATAATTCCATCCAGGGAAGAAACAAAGTCAATTGTTGACATTTTAATCACTAAGATCTGACTATATGAAAAAAATTGTTTGTTCATTAGTGTTATGTCATATATGAAAACTAGCTGATGAAATAAATTTCATAACAAGGCTGCATGACAGATAACATACCTGCTAACATTGAGGAAATGAACCTGAAAAAATACAAACAACCCAAACCTGACAAAATGTAAGCTTAAACCAAGTTTTAGTAAAGGAACAATGGACCTAAGTTCTACCATTGTAGCAATGAGAATAATGAAAAAATAAGTACTTTGTACACCACCTTTCCATGATAAAGGGTGACGGAAGTATGATAAAAGAATACTCCTTAGGACACCCAAGTTCCTCTTCTGTTACGTGCCTTAAGTTGGGTAGTTAAAAAACAAGTCAATATTGTCTACTTTTGTAGACTGCAAAAATGCATGCATATTAACATAGATTTATTCCCAAAAATGGGATCATCCTATGAACCAAATGGATGCTATATGCCACCATCACCTCATGTGAAATTTTATTGATATTATGTATGCCTTGTCAAAATTTGGATGTGATTTGTCTGGAGAAGGTGCCACAAAAGGTAAAACCATATCTTGTCAGTCCTATCTGTCCTATCTTGAATGGAAAAAATGTAAAGAATGTAGGATTAAATTCTTAAATCAAATAGCATCCATGGTATCATACATACTAAAAGAATTAGTCCTTTCTTAGTAGTAGGTACCAAACTTGTTCTTTAGAAATATATTTATATGGTCTAAAGTGGCTTGATAAGTAAGAAATCCATACCCTTGCAACACTAGTTGAGCTTGGAATGATATTTTTAGTAGAAACATGATATTCATGTCAATCCTTCATAGATGGACCATCTATTGTCATACATACAACTATTTATAGATATTTCATTTCTTTTTCAGATATATACATTAACAAAAAAAAAATGACAACTTCAAGACCTTAATTTTTGAATTCACGACTTAAAAAAAGAGGCCCATGCCTACATGTTGTTGCATGAATAGTGGTCATGAGGCCCTCAACAATACCAAATTATTCATTCACCACCTATATCCAGTGCATGAGTAGTCATTTTAGTTTGTATGGCATGAGCTAATTTTGACACTTAGTTGTGACTTATTGAAAAGTATGGTTCAAATATGGTTTTCTTATAGTGAAAAGTTTTACATGTGCCCTTCAATTTAAAAATAAACCATGTGTGAAATTCCTAGAAACAATGGAAATCAATGAGAGTAATAGATATCCAAATTTAGATTGAAAAATAGAAAATCATTCCATCCTCAAGATCATTCCTAACTTTTGTAAGTTGATACATATAACTACTATTAAAATTAAGTCTATTATTCTAGTGAAGGAGACAAATAAGGATATCGTTCATAATAGAGTTCTACATAATCAAAACAAATGTCACCTTTGAAACACAAGAACTATAGATACACTAAGATGGATCAAAGAATTTACTATGTTAATTGATAGTTAGAAGGCCCAACTTCACTTCATATAAGAGAGTGATACCTATATAGTAACTAATGGATTTATTGGGAAAATCATAGGCATAATATGCCATGTTTTTATTTGTCATATCTTACTATATGACCCTTAATTTCAACTTTTGATAAAAGTGATCTTTGGAAAAATTTGACATATTTGCACCGAAGATTAATTTAGGTAAATCTCATTAAATTCCAATACTAATTCAACTATCAATGAATCAAAACATAGAAAATAATGTGTACGTTTTAATGAATATATAGTTTTTAATTAGCTGACCCATATCATCTCCATATTAATCCAAAAAATAACATACAACTAAAGTAATTTGAATGAAATGTATATAAAAACTAGTGTTTACTAGATTTACTTGGAATTTAGAATCACCTTGGTCGTCTTTGTAGTCATTGTCACCTTGGCACCCTTTGTACTCATTGAATTTTCACCCTTGCTTTATTTTTCAAAAGCCACATAATTTTTTATAGAGGGGAATAACTAGAAAAAGTGGTAGGTTCTTGCTAGTTTTTAGAACAATTAAGTAAAATTTATCAATCATATTTTTGCAGTCATTATGTTCTTCAATATTTAGTGAAAAAACAATGACACACTCATAATAACAATCTTAATTATATATATTATTAATTATCATTATATACTTCTAATGAGGAATCCAACTAAATGACAGTTCATGTTAGAAATCTACATAAGCCAAATAAGCCTCATGTTGAAAACACGTTTAACTGGGTGTAGTTAAAACTCAAATATATCATAGGACCATCTAAAGACATACTCAAAATGTTATCTTTGCTTCCTCTAGGATAACCACAGCTATAAAATAATTCATGGGAAACCTAAGAAAACTATATATTGGATGCAAAAACTATTTATCACTGAACAATTTTAATAACATTAAATAAATGATGTCCAAAGAAAAACGAAAATTGTGGACTCAATGCTAGTTTAGGTAAAATTGAAACTATCCTCTATTAAATCATAGTACCAATTCAACTATGAAGCAATCATAAATAAGATGGAAATATATACTCTATGATGACACTATGACTCTATGTACTCTAGAAGACAATCCATTTGCACCAGGTTCTCCAAAATCTATTTCACCATCCTCAAATTGAGGGGAACACCATCAATAGAAACCCCCATCTCATTAATATCCATCCTAAGCTACAACATACAAAAAAAAAGATTCATAGCATTATAAAAAAATAAAAAATATAATCTCAGACAATGAAGGCTCAAGTGCACAAAATTTGACAACGTAGAACATCCAAAATAGAAGTTCACTTGTTGGATGTGTGGTGAAAACTTATCTATAGGTTGAGTGTATGGAAAGATAACCTACAATATTTCTAGAAAAAAATAAAATATATACGACTCTGGAGAGAAAAAGTAAATACATTTTGAAGGTAATTAAAGAATCCCTTTTATGTCCATTACACTCCCTAAGGTAAAGGTTTAAGGAAGGCTAGAAAAGGAAATAAGAGATAAAATTATCTGATTAAATGGGGGTAATAACAACCCCAACTTGAATGTAGTACCAACATACTCACCAACTATGTCTTACTTGCACTAGAATAGGATCTATAAACACCATGAATGTATGACGTCATATGAAATCAGGAATGGTAATAAACTCTAGTTTCAGTTGTATCTGTAAACATGATGAATGTATTATGAGGTCATTGAATCAATCCATCACCTTTCAAATATTTGAAATCCACCAAGTTAACTAAAAACCGTGAAAATCTATTTCAATATGTGTCCTTGTAAAAATTTGAAATCCACAAAGATGATAGGAAACTTAAGGATTTATTTACCTGAATTTCGATAACGGTTGGTATATAGAAGTGCATTTGATTTGTTGGATAGACAATGCAAAAGTGCGATAAATCTACTGAATGGACAACTCAAATTCCTCATATATGAAATTGCACAAATAGTCGATTCCAATCTTTAAGGAATAAATCTCACCTATAGTTGTATCAAGTTAGAATGTGCTCTTTGTTAGAATAACAAAGAAAATAATTTGATCCATTCATGCTCTTCATCTGAATTACACAAAAAATAATTTGATTTCGCGAGAGAAAATAATTGACTATTATGTCAACGGAGAGGGAGAGAGATAGTTTTGAGTCATACCATGATAATTGAGATGTTCATCCTTCACTCAAATTCTCCAACCACAGAGCATAAAAGGGTAGATTTGAAATGGAAGTAGAGGTACTTATTTTCCAAGGAAAGAATCATGAGGAAACACAGGGTATGATTCCCCGTATCTGTGGACAAAAACCATATTAAACCCATAATTATAAGATATTACACCTAATCCATGAAAATTTGAACCCTAGTGTGACACATCCCTATAATGATATGCCCAACCTTGTACCAACACATGAATACTTTCCTTAGCGAAAATAATTTAATGAACAAAGGAATAATTTCCTAACAAATATATTATTTATTTCCTATTATGTTGTTGTAGATAACTTACTTTCTAGCCATCACTTGGATGATAAATGTTCTTAATCAATCC